>CM033798.1:32650948-33048448 GCA_019656835.1 Rhododendron ovatum | reverse complement strand
ATCAACTACTCATTGCGGTTTTCGATTTACTTTAGGCGGTAACATATCACATTTTATCCGTAATCCATTAACGTCAATCCATCGATCTTAGTTTCCGAGATAATTAACTCATTAAGTTCATTCAAGTCCATCGGGCACGTTTTTAGGTATGAAATATGTATTTTTCTCCAAACACTAGAAATGATGCGTAAACGAACCCAATAGAGTCGATGAAAAGCTTCGACACACGAGTTGAAGGATATAGGAAAGCAGCTGAAAGATACTGCAGCAGCTCAAAAAAGCAGCTGAAAGCAGCTCAAACTCCTAGTCTCCTACCGGTAGGCAGGCAAGTCCTACCGGTAGAACTTGAAGACAGAAAGGCCAACATTCCGGTAGAACCTAAACCTACCGGTAGGTGAACAAGACCTACCGGTAGAAACTCCAATTCACGCAACCTACCGGTAGGACTTGCTTGCCTACCGGTTTGGTAGGAGACAGGCAAGTCCTACCGGTAGAACTTGAAGACAGAAAGGCCAACATTCCGGTAGAACCTAGACCTACCGGTAGGTGAACAAGACCTACCGGTAGAAACTCCAATTCACGCAACCTATCGGTAGGACTTGCTTGCCTACCGGTAGAATTTGGAAACAGAAAGGTCAACATTCAAATTCGTGCTTGACCTACCGGTAGGTAAGGAATTCCTACCGGTAGAAGTTCGATACGTTGAGCAGCTTTTGAGCTGCTGCTATACGTTTGAGCTGGTTACGAAGGAATTTCTCAATTGTTCTACCGGTAGGGAAAAAGCTCCTATCGGTAGGGAATCAATTTTCTGGTAAAGTAACAACGTTCTACCGGTAGAAAGGACGGGCCTACCGGTAGAAATCCAGGAAGAACATGCAATTTTGACAGTAACTACGAATTTTCAATCCAAACTTAAACACGACATTACAAGCACGATTCATGCACCAAATCACTCATAAAACATATAAAGAGATGTAGAATTCCCTACCTCGAGTATCCAAGCCGAAACCAAAGAGATTAAGCAAGCCCTAGCTTTCGGAATCCCAACCGAGCTAAATACACCGAACCGAGCTCTATCCAACGCGATACGAGCCCGATTACACAAGTAGAAAATGGAGTTGAGGTTGGTAGTTTTGGGTTTTGAGTTTGGAGGTGAGTTTTTGAGAGATGAGAGGGTGAGAGAGAGAGAGCCGTGAGATGGAGAGGGAGGAGAGAAATGAATTTTCTCTCCTGGCACACACACATATACACACATGCACTATATTACACTAACACCCACATTCTTGCACATTAACCCACAACCACAATTTCCACACTAAACCATCACTTATCATTTTATAAAATATTAAAATTAAAAATAAGGAAATTTACGGGTCTCTACACCATATCTTATACAATCTAATAATATCTAGCAAAATCTATATAATATCTAATAAAATCCAATATTATCTCACAAAATCCAGGACATATCTAATAAAATCTATATCAAATCTTAGTGAATTCAAGTGTATTCATATCAAATCTTAATGAATCTAATAAAATCCAAGTGTATCCATATCCAATCTTAATGAATCTAATAAAATCTCCATATCAAATCTTAATAAATCTAATAAAATCCAAGTGTATCTATTAGATTTCTAGTCTAGAATAATCCCACAAGGTCTAATCCGATTCCTTCCGGATAATTCTTTGAACTTTACGGCTGTCCGCCTTGCGGGGACACTCCCGTGCTGTGATGAAGTTTTAGAGGATTGGGACTCTATCGAAAAATACGCTAATTCTAACGGTAAGTGAGCCTCCAAATATTAACTCTCTATTCTCTTTTTATTCTTTTTATCGTCTTATTGTTTGTAAAAGTTGGGGTGTTACAGTTTTGGTCAAAAAACCAGGTGTATACACCCGAATTAGCTATTACTACCTGGGAGGGTGGCAATAATTTATGGTTGTTATTTGTGTATTAGCAAATATGGGGATTAGTTAATACATGGAAAAAATGGATGCAAACGGTGTATTGATTCCTCATCTGGGTGTATTGTGTAATACACCCACCGTATACAACATCCAATCGAGCCCTAGAAGTCTTACCATTGAACAACACCCAGATGGGTTTCCCTCCATCTGGTTTGCCGCCAGAAGTGTTGCGAAGGGTGGAAATACTATTCTGCCCTTGCATTGGTGGGGAATATGTCATTTGATGTGTTTTTGGAAGGAAAAGTTGGATGGAGTTAAGGTCATGACGACGAAATAGGAGGGATTTTAGATAGTTCGAGGACGAAGTACGAGATTTTGATAGTTCGAGGACGAAGTAAAAAAAATGGTGATAGTTCGAGGGATATTTTCATAAAAAACTTTTCAAAGAAAAGAAAACAGTAGTCTACGCATACAGATATTTGCACACAAATCATGCATAGATTACAATGTAAAGCCTATTACGAGTTTTACACAAATAATTCGAGCCAAATCTGAATAGTGTCTCGTTAGGAGAAGAGAGGAACTGTAGCAAAGTTACAGAATTTGTCAAATAGCGAGGAAACTAACAAGTTTGATGCAGCCCATGTTTTAGGATTTTGCTTGTTATTATAGTGTCAAATGGAAAGTGGAGAGGGAGATGTAGATGCTCTACTAATCAGAGGTGGCCTCATTCAAGGTTCTCTCTACAGTGAATCTAAAATCAATTGAACAATAAATGGGATAAAAGTGTTAATTAGTCGGTCTTCATTCTTTGGATCCGGATCCTCGCTTTCGAGTTATCTATGTAGATTGGGTAGGCTCTCATCAAGTACAGTGAAAATACCCACAAAGGGTAGAGAAAGTTCTACACAATGAACAAAAATCTCCATAAACGGAGATTCACCAAAACAAACTAACAAAGTAACTAAAAAGAAAGAAAGAAAAAAACTCCGGTCACCATCAATATCATCGGAAGCGCTGCCACAGATCCGACAAATTATTCGTCGAAGGAAGAGTCAAGCCACCCTAGCTACACCACTGTTGATTTGCCACTATAAAGTTTTCCTGCTAGTTTGTTACCATAAACTTCAATTAAAAAATACATGATCTAGTTTAATAATTGAAGTGTCTGCCACTTTGAATTTATTATATTCTAAAAATAATAATGTTAATTAACTTGAAAAATTCATATTAATGTAATTTTCAAGCACTTATCTTTTTCTCTCTCTAATTTCATTCCATTACCTATATGTATAACTATGGATGAAATTTCATTAAAAATTGAATTCATTGGCAATAAAGGTTTTCATCCTCTCTCCATTTTCAATTAGGCAGATACTAAGTTGATAAACGACGCTAGAAAATTGTCAAAAGTAGGGCTACAAACGAGCCAAATCAAGTTTTGTTGTTTCGAGCTCGACTTATTTACTAAACGAGTCAAAATTTTGAGCTTGAGCTAAACTCGGTCGTAAATGAGTCAAGCTTGATTCATTTACTAAACGAGCCCTTACAAACAAGCCAAGTCTACTTTTTTTTTTCGAGTCGAGCCAATCTTACTCCATAGTTGGACTTGCGCCTTCCATCCATGTTTGTTGGTCTATTTTTGGCATTCGTGCAATCTTTTAAATTGTCTATATCTTTTAATTTATAATGGGTTTCATGATTTTGAAAATTTCGTATAATAAAAATAATTGAGATCTATTAAATAAAATCTATATTACATATTTTTAGAGGTTTGTATTGAAAGATATTTACAATTTTTTAAAGTATGTGAAATAGTGAAAGTGGACTAACAAATATGGACGGAGTGAATAATTACAAGACGAGATGCTAACGTGCAACTAGGTTTGTTGGATGCCTAGTCAAAAGGCCAAAGGCTATTTGAAAACGAAAATTAGCTCAAGAGCAATGAAGAAGTGCTAGAGCATTTGCATTAAACTCGTTACTTCTCTCGTGGTGGTAAACTAGCCAAAGAAAGTGAACAAAACCCTTTGCATCAGTCTCGCCTTTGATTGGATCAAAGTAACAAGTCTCTTGAAGAAAAGAGGCAATGTTCATTGGTTAACTAATATTTTGTTTTATTTTTTACACCACATCTCTCTCTCTCTCTCTAGAATATCTTTATGTATTATTTTATTATTTTTAAGGTGTAATATTTGGCTCTAGGAGATAAAAATATATACTCTTTATTTGATTTTATGACTCTCTTAAGATTCTTATTGAAAGTCCTAGAGCCAAAAATTTATTATGACTCTTTAGGATAAAATGATTAAAAAAATAAGATCTTCGCACTTGTTCAAATAGATTGAAAATTGGAGCATTTAATTTTTAATTAGTTGTAATATATAAACAGTCTAAAAAAATTAAGTGCTCCAAGGTGCGAAGATCTTATTTTTCTAATCATTTTATCCTAAATGGTCAAAATTTATATTTGTGTCTAGGGCTTTCATAATTAAATACATGATATTCATTTGGTTTTATAACTCCTTTTAGGTTTCTCGTTGAAAGCCCTAGAACCAAATATTAAATATGATCAGTCAAGATAAAATAATCAAAAAAATAAGATCTTCGCATCTATTCAAATGAATTGTAAATTAGAGCACTTAATTTTTAACTAATTTTTAATATATAAACAGTCTAAAAAAATTAAATACTCCAATTTTTAATCCGTTTAAAAATTAGTTGCTTTTAATTTTTTTTAAATTTATAAACAATCTAAAATCAAAACAGGGTGTGGTTTGCTATTTTTGTTCTTAAAAAAAGAAACAATATTTTTGATGGGGACAATTTTAGTGTAGAGAGTTTGATACAATAGATATTTTAAAAGTGAGTAATTAAAGTAATAAATTGACTTTTTAAAGTGTAATTTGATCTAAAATGTAAAGAGTTTGATATGGATGCTGTAAGAGTTGTGATTTCTTGCAGCAATGGAGTGTATAAGAGCTCTTGATTTCCTGCCGTACTTTTTAGCTTTCTTTCCCGCCAGGTTGAAAGACAACCCCAACACGACGTCGATGAAGTCTTAAATATTCAAAAAATTTGCTCCACAAAACCACGATAGCTGGCGCATACAAACAAACACCTTCCACAAACAAAATGCGCTTCCCAAACTACCCCTCCATCACAAGTGATTCACAACGAAACCCCCAATTACCCTGCTGAAATCAAGCCAACTCACGGGAACACCCACAAATAGTGCGCGGACCCAAGAATTTGACATAGTGAGGGCACAAATTTTTTTTTGTAACCTTAATATACAAGTTACAATTAAACACATTTACTCCAAAATAATTTTAGTATTCATGATAAATTAATAATTTTAAAGTATATATGTATTTTAATAACTAGCTACTTGGGTAAACTTGCGCACCTCGACTATATGCGTTAAAACAAAATTATCACATGTTCATCATCTATTTTCCTATTATTAACTCTATGAGTATAAGTCTTAGAGACCAAAAGTATACAAATGCAATATGCAGGTTCATATTCTGTACTACACAAATGATTAAAAATGTTGGGGGAGTGGACCCACCTTGTACTACACAAATGATTAGAAATGTTGGGGAAGTGGACCCACCTTGGTTAGGATTTTAGGGGGAAAAAACAAAAAAGTATACATAGCGCACGGGTGGTGACTTGAACCCACGCACTTTCGCTTAAAGACTCAACACCGTACCACTGCACCAGCAAATCCCTACTTGCACACATTTAGACATATAAAATATATATACACAAAGCCAACAATTTTTTTTTTTTTAAAAGAGCGTGGGGGCACGTGGAAGGTGAATCCCCCGTGCCCACAAACACCCTGATTCAGTCGGAGCACACAGTTACAAAGGAAAATTCTAACCCCACACCCATCTACATACCCATTTATACACCCATACTTACAAATAGGAATGGGTCCCACTCACACTGAGTGTGAGTGTGTAGTGTGTGCGGACTCCACCCCTATCACGAGCGTGTGTGTGTAATTGGGTGTGTAAGTGAGTGTGGAGGTAGAATGATTGCCGTTACAAAACCCAATGGTGTTTCCGTCTCCATTCTTGTAGTAAGTTTTTTGTTTAATTTTTTTTCGGTATTTTTTTACTTTTTGTAACTTTTTATTGAGTTTTTTGTCATAATTTTTTGATTTAATCATTCGTCTTGACAAGATAAATCAGAAAAACATAAAATTATGGGCTGATATTAAAAAAAGTTCATATAAGACAACAATTTGGACAAAAAAGACATCCGTTTGGTATTTTTTTGTCCTTTTTGAATGTTTTTTATTTTTGATCATTATTTATTATTTCTTCTGTTTCAATTTAATAGTTTATTTTGGGAGTTTGAGCCACTTTCAATTGATTATATCTTATAATTTATTATATTTTATGTAATTTTAAAAATATTGTATTATAAAACTAATCGATATCTATCAAACAAGATTCATATCGAATGTAAAATTCATTACCAATTTAAAGATATAACCAGTTTTTCATTCAATTAGAATAGAATGAAAGACTATTAAATTGGGATGGAATTTTTTAGACTCCTCTCGTAGAGATGAATAATTAATCAAAATAATATGATGCAAATCTAACAAAAATTTAAAAAAGGTAAACAAAACACACACAATAAAAAAGGGAAAAAAGTTTAGCCCTATAATTTTTTTTTGGCAATTTCAACCCATATTTTTAACCAGCTCATATTTGCTCATTTTTTAATACAACCCAATCCAATTCGCTCGTAACAATCCATATTTATATGAATTAAAAATAGTCTCAATATGTTTTATTTTTATTTTTATCCGCAATAGTCTCAATATGTGGGTTGGAATGCAAAAAGACGCAGACAACAAAAACACCAGGATCAAAAAAAAAAGAAAAAGAAACCCCGCTTCTCTTTTTCGTATTTAACTTTGCCTCTCTTCTTCCAAACAAAAATCGGGAAACCCACTTCTCTTTTTCCATCTCTCTCTCTACACCAGACCTGCTCTCTACACCAGACCTGCTATGTGAGAAACCCTCTTCGCGATGCTCTTCCAACCCTGCGACTTCAACTAACGATTGCCTAGTGGTTTCGATTTCTGGTTTTTCGATCCCCGACTTCCTTTCTACGGTTTGTAGTTTAACCATAATGAGCGAGCTGAGTTCGGAAGAATTGAGACGCTCGAAAACCCCAGGCATGCCAGGTAAGGCCATCTCTCTCTCTCTCTCTCTCTCTCTCTCTCTCTCTCTCTCCCCTCCCCTCCTCTCTTTCTCTTTCTCTCTCTCTCTCTCTCTCTCTCTCTCTCTCTCTCTGTAACCATTGAAACGGACTTGTTTCTAAAGGCAACTTGAAAAAATAAAGGGAGAAAAAAACAGGGAAAATTTTCATTTTGTAGAAAACGCTGCAGTAGCAGCCTTCTAATACTGATTTTTTTTTGCGTAGCTACAATCCCAAAGAGCTGATTCTGACAACTCGATGGGTTGAATCAGAAATGAGGGGAACTTTGTTGATTGGTGATTTGGTATGAATTACTTTGTTAATTAGCAAATTGTTAATAATCTCTTGGAGAACTGTTAGTTTGAAACTATACACGTCGGTTTCTATATCCAACGAGGACAAATAAGTTGTTTCTCCTTGTGTTTTGCTCTGATTTAGGCAGTTCTTCTTGTTTCCCCAACTTCGAGAAACCATAATTTTGCTTAATATCTGGAATTTGCGTGAATGTGTCAAAATTTTATTGTTGTCGATTTTGAGCATTTTAGGTTTTGTGTTTATGATTGTTTGTGTTTGTTTGATTTTGAAGTTGCAGAGACTCGAAGTTGAACCCTAGTTTCTGGAATTTGTGACGGTGATTATTGGCTCGAGGATTCCTTATATAACACCTTAAAATGTGAGTGCATTCGCTGTTTCTCTATGCGGTTTCATTGACTGTTTTCACTTTTCTTGCTCATGCGATTGAATTGTTAACAGGATGAATAAACAATAGAAACATAAATGATAGCAGATGTAAAATTGAAATATAAGTTTAGAAGCAAGACGAGAACAAATGTGGACCTCAACCCAAGATGTTACAACGCTAGTTTGTTCTTGTTTTGATAGCAATCACTGTGTCTGTGTATGTAAGGAGTTATCTCATAGTTCATTGTTCTTATCTTCTTTCAGATTAAACCAGCTCAGTTTATACCAAAAATATATTTAGTGTATGGAAGGTGTTATTATCTCATATTTCCTTATGTTGTGACATTGTTTCTTCTTTTCCTCTCATGATTCTAAGTACACTCAAGGAAGTGTTTAATCGGAACTTCATAATGTTCAGATTTCCAAAATGTTCCAACTATTGTGCTGTGAATAAATTTTTTAAACAAAACATGAATATATTTGGACCTGATTCCATTTGATTCTGGTTTTGATAACAAATGATATTAGTGCTTCAGTTTATACGACATTTTGTGTTCGCGTAGGGAAGGAGTTATCTTATGTGGGTAAATTTTTTATGTCATTGCCTAGTTTTTGTTTGGGTGATGTATGACATTGTCTCTTCTTTCCCTTTCATGATGTAGAAGTATATTTGAGAAAAAATGTTAAATCAGCTCTGAATCACCAAATTGTGTTCCTGTTTGGATAATGAAGGGGTAGTAAAGTTCCAGTTTATGCTCAAAATTTTTATCTGCATAGCAGTGTAGGGAATGAGTTAACTGATATTTCATTTATGACGTTGCTTCTCCATTTCCTTTCGTGGTTCCATGTAAAGCCAATGAGGAAAATGTTAAATCAGAACTAGACCACCACTCAAGGACCACAAAAAATGTCTTAAAAGAAGTAGATGGATGAATCAATACTAGTGCTCCCTTATTGTTGGTTGACCCCCCTTTTTTGTGCAGACCAGATCTGGGCTCAGTAAGCAGGAGATGACAGAAAACAAAAATGGGAATGCCCCGCCTGCAAATAAAAGCACTCATGGTGCTTACACTATTAATTTGGTGGGCTTTAGTACACGGTTGAAGGCCCTTTACTCGAACTGGCATGAACACAAAGCTGAGTTCTGGGGATCTTCTGATGTCCTTGCAGTTGCTACGCCTCCTGCTTCTGATGATCTGCGTTACCTTAAATCATCTGCTCTTAATATTTGGTTGCTTGGTTATGAGTTTCCGGAGACAATAATGATATTCATGAACAAGCAGATCCATTTCTTGTGTAGCCAGAAGAAGGCTTCTTTGCTTGAAGCTGTGAAGAAGTCTGCAGTGGAGGCTGTGGGTGTGGAAGTTATCATGCATGTGAAGGCAAGGAATGATGATGGGACTGCACAGATGGACGCCATACTCCTTGCCATCCGTGCTCAGTCAAAGTCGGATCCTATTGTTGGGTCTGTAGCAAGAGAGGCCCCAGAGGGTATTCTTCTGGAGACCTGGGCTGAGAAGCTGAAGAACTCAAATCTTCAGCTTGCTGATATAACCAATGGGTTTTCTGACCTATTTGCTGTAAAGGACCATGATGAGGTCACTAATGTGAAAAAGGCTGCATTTTTGACTGCCAGTGTGATGAAGAATTTTGTGGTTCCAAAACTAGAAAAGTTCATTGACGAGGAGAAAAAAGTTGCACATACTGTATTGATGGATGAAACTGAGAAGGCCATACTGGATCCTATTAAAATTAAGGTGAAATTGAAGGCTGAAAACGTAGATATCTGCTACCCTCCAATCTTCCAGAGTGGTGGGAACTTTGATCTCCGGCCGAGTGCTTCAAGTAATGATGAGTTTCTGTACTACGATTCTGCCAGTGTGATCATTTGTGCTGTTGGATCTCGATATAACAGCTACTGTTCTAATGTTGCCAGGACTTTTCTTATTGATTCCACTGAGACACAGAGCAAGGCGTACGACGTTCTACTCAGGGCTCATGAAGCAGCAATCGGTGCTTTGAATCCTGGGAACAAAGTCAGTGCTGTGTATCAAGCTGCCCTCTCTGTGACTGAGAGGGACGCTCCTGAATTAGTTGCAAACTTGACAAAATCTGCTGGGACAGGAATCGGGTTGGAGTTCCGCGAGTCGGGATTGAGTCTTAATGCCAAGAATGACCGTGTGTTGAAACCAGGCATGGTTTTTAATGTGACGCTTGGTTTCCAGAACCTGCAAGCACAGACCAAGAACCCAAAGAGCCAGAATTTTTCTTTGTTGCTTGCGGACACTGTGATTGTTACCGAGAAGGGGCATGAAGTGGCAACTGTGTTGAGCTCTAAGTCTGCTAAGGATGTGGCTTATTCCTTTAATGAGGATGAGGAAGAGGAGGAGCTGCCAAAAGTGAAATCTGAGTCCAACGGCACAGAAAACTTGTATTCGAAGGCAACTCTCAGGTCAGACAACCATGAGATATCAAAGGAAGAGCTCCGAAGGCAGCACCAGGCGGAACTTGCTCGCCAGAAGAATGAAGAAACTGCCAGACGTCTCGCCGGTGGGGGGTCAGTAAATGGAGATAAGCGTGGTGCTTCAAAGAATACGAGCGACTTAATCGCTTATAAGAGTGTCAACGACCTCCCCCCTCCTAGAGATATGATGATTCAGATTGACCAGAAAAATGAGGCCATCCTCTTACCTGTATATGGCATCATGGTGCCTTTTCATGTTGCTACAGTGAAGACCGTGTCCAGCCAGCAGGACACCAGTCGAAGTTGCTATATCAGAATAATATTTAATGTTCCAGGCACCCCATTTAATCCTCATGACGCAAACTCTTTGAAGCATCAGGGGGCAATATTTCTGAAAGAGGTTTCATTTCGGTCCAAGGACCCAAGGCACATAAGCGAAGTGGTGCAGCAGATTAAAACACTTAGGCGGAATGTTTTGGCTAGGGAGTCTGAGAGGGCAGAGCGGGCTACTTTGGTTTCTCAGGAGAAGCTTGTAATTGGAGGGAACAAGTTTAAGCCCATAAGGTTGATTGACCTTTGGATCCGTCCCGCTTTCGGCGGTCGTGCAAGAAAGCTGAGTGGTACTTTAGAAGCACACTCGAATGGGTTTCGGTATTCAACCTCAAGGCCGGACGAGCGTGTTGACGTCATGTTTGGAAACATTAAGCATGCATTCTTCCAGCCAGCAGAGAAGGAGATGATCACCCTCCTTCACTTCCATTTGCACAACCATATAATGGTTGGAAACAAGAAAACTAAGGACGTGCAGTTCTATGTTGAGGTGATGGATGTGGTTCAGACACTTGGGGGTGGAAAGAGATCTGCCTACGACCCTGATGAGATTGAGGAAGAACAACGGGAAAGGGACCGGAAAAATAAAATCAACTTGGATTTCCAGAATTTTGTCAACAGGGTGAATGATCTCTGGGGACAAAGCCAATTCAAAGTGCTTGACCTTGAATTTGATCAACCTTTAAGGGAACTTGGTTTCTATGGAGTTCCATATAAGGCCTCGGCTTTCATTGTCCCAACTTCAAGTTGCTTGGTTGAGCTGATAGAAAATCCTTTCCTTGTGGTCACTCTAAGTGAGATCGAAATTGTGAATTTAGAAAGAGTGGGTCTTGGGCAGAAAAACTTTGACATGGCTATTGTGTTCAAGGACTTTAAGCGCGATGTGCTTCGGATCGATTCTATTCCTTCAACTTCACTTGATGGGATCAAAGAATGGCTTGATACAACAGACCTCAAGTACTATGAAAGCAGGTTGAATCTGAACTGGCGTCCGATATTGAAGACTATCACTGATGACCCCGAGAGGTTTTTGGAAGATGGGGGATGGGAATTTTTGAATTTGGAGGCTAGCGACTCGGATTCTGATAACTCGGAGGAGTCAGACCAGGGTTATGAACCGTCGGATGCTGAGCCTGATTCGGTATCTGAGGATGAGGAATCCGACAGTGCGTCATTGGTGGAGTCTGAGGATGATGATGAGGAAGAGGACTCGGAGGAAGAATCAGAGGAAGATAAGGGGAAGACGTGGGAAGAGTTGGAGAGGGAAGCGAGTAATGCAGACAGGGAGAAAGGGGATGAATCAGACAGCGAGGAGGAGAGGAGGCGAAGGAAGATGAAGGCTTTTGGCAAGTCTAGGGCCGGTCCAGGTGGCGCTGCTCCCAAACGGACAAAGATGCGGAGGTAGATTCTAGGGGAGATCTCTTGTTTTCAAGTAAGGTTTTATAGTTTATGCAGCAGTAGTGATCTATGTTTTCAATAGTCAGCTCTTAGAAGTTTTTTTAAGGGTTACTTTTCCTTTTTTTGGGTCATTTTCTCGTGTTTTAGGTGACCTACTGGATGTTAACATGACAGGTTGCGCTTGTAAATTTGGTAGCATTTGTTTGGCCTAAAAGGGGTTTCGCTTTACTTTTGTCGGTTCTTGAGCTTTGCTTTTTTGTTTTTTTTTAGCTGGTAATTCATTTTCGGCTGGTAATGTTGGTGCTTACTGGATACCATGTCTTTCCTTGATCCACTTCCCTCTTACTACTTTTAGGAAGTGGTGAAATATGTAGTGTCTGTATGTGAAATTATTAGTCTAGCTTTTCAAGATGTCGTGATAATGTATCCCATGTGAAATTATTAGGAAGTGGTAGAAATATATAGTACTCCCTCCGTCCCTTATTTAGAGTCCAGTGTTCTATTTTAGACTATCCTTTAATAAATGTCTATTTTATAAAGTTAGTGGATAAAAGTTGGTGCATTATCTATTTTGTCCTTAAAAGTAGATTTCATTTTGAAAAGTTAGTGAGTAAAAGTGTAATGATAATAGGTAAGTAGGGAAAATGAAGGAAAAAATTCATGTGAAAGGTTTAATAATAATGTCTTCTTAATAAGTTGGAGTTACGAAGCAGAACACTTAAAAATGAACGGAGGGAGTGATAGTCATGATGTATTTGGGAACCTTCCAAGTCTCTCTTCACTCTATAAAAGAGGAGGCTTTCACCAATGTATATAATATATTCTTTGTGTTGTGTTGTCTCTATTCTTGATCCTAACTTATTTTGTGTTTGTACCCATTTAGTGTCTGATTAATTTGGTATAAAAGCCAATGTTGTTGATTTAAGATTAAATCCTTTTTGGGAACTTCTTTTTCAAAACTATTTCAAATATTTTTTTAAAAAAAAATTGAACCGTGCTGTGGTTGCCTTGTAAGGATCTTCTACATTAGAAATTTCATTAACTATTTTGGTTAAAAAATTTTGTATCAGTGAGTTAAAAGTACCTTGAGACTTTGGCTTTTGTGTAAGCAGTGTGTCTCGGTTTATCTACCTTAGTATACAAAATTTTATTGATCAAAAATAGTTAAAAATCTCACATTATAAAGAAAAAGATTTGTTGTATGAGAAAATGAAGAACCCAGATTTTTACCTAAAAATGAATTGTTTGTTTTCTACTCATTCATTCACCACCTCGTCTCTTGTTCCTTTATGATCGTCCACTAGTAGAAATTCTTTCGCCTCTTCTTCTAATTTTGAGCACTTGTATGAATTTGAATATCTTTTTGATGATAGTAAGGTTCCTCTTACTGATTTTCATTTCCTAAATCTTTATATATAATGCTTTTGTTAGACTACAAACCTCTGTAAAAAAGACTGTTACCTAACTCTTCTCCACAAAATGACCAACTTCTGTAAAAGAGTGTGTTCAAGCCTCTAAATTTGATCAGTATTTCATACCAGCTACAGAAGCTGAACAACTTTTACCCTTGGAAATTCCAGTTGATTTGCCTCTCATTTGGTAATAACAAGGATTTACTTATCTTTACTTTGAGGCAATCAGATTGGCTATCACTTTTCCATGGCAGAAAATGCTTACCTGTTACTTCCAGACTAGCTCTGGTAGACACCAGGTTTATACAGTACCAGCATGCATGTATTACTACAATTCAAACCACTTTAAATGTTGGAATTATAATTTTTACCTTTTATCCTAATTTCAATATGCCATTAGCAAATCATCATCTGCTAACAGCTTTAAAGATGCAAGTTCAAATTGGTGGTGCCTCCTAAATTTCCACCACGTATGTAGCAATCCTCCACTACCAAATGGTCTATCACCTTCAGAACCATGCTTTAGACATGTCCTTACCTTCCTCCACAGATGAAGCCCTTTTTCTAACTGTCAATGCACCTCACCAAGCTTTCTGTGTCCATGTTCCACGGCAAATTTATCAATCTGAGCTTCTCAAGCTTCTCCCAGAATCTTGGGTTACAGCTTATGAGAAAAACCAACAAAAGTCCATACCTGTTCAATCCTCAAACCCACATTTCATCTTAAAACCTGATGGTACAGTGGAGATTTCGTTCCCAAAAGAAGCCTCTGCCTCATCCTCCACCCATCCTGTCATTTTTCTCTCAAGGATTGATATGTTTGTAGATGGTTCTGGATCTGACACTCCAATTAAATATTTTGGACCCAATGGCCTCCTAGTTTTCTATTTCAAAAATCCAGAAACAGGCTATTGTTATTTTGATGCATGTGGCTGTGATGAGTATCTAGAAGACAGTCTTCTAGAAGATGAGGAAGATTCTGAAGATCCATGTCTACTATGCTCTCCTTTACCTCTCACTCTTTATAAATCTCCACCTTCTCCTCAACCTCTATCTAATGATGGTCCTTCGTCTCAACCCAGTGGGTGTTTTATGTTCACCCCATCTTCTTCATGGACTAAAGCGGATTTTCCTCCTTTGGAGACGACCCACCATCATAAAATTTCAAACTCTACTACCATTCTCCCTGATGGTAGCATCAAGGCAGTGTTAGCAGTAGAAGCAGCAATAAATTGACAGTCAACAAATTTTTTGACTCAAAATAAAGTTTTTCAGAAAATTGTTAAATCTCAGCAAAATTTGGAGAATGTTGTCCATAAGAAGTTATCATCTTTGAAACTTCTTATCAGAGATTTGTAGCAGAAGATTCAAAATATTCATCAGAAACTTCTCCAGATGGCATATGCCAACCAAACATTTTCAGTAGCTTTTTACCAAAATGATGTTGAAATGAAGCATCTGAAGAATCAGCTTCAATCACTTCAAACTCAGCAGTATTCTAAGCAAAAAAGCCCATTTGACATGTTCGCATCTTCCTCTCAACAAATTTTTTTTAGATATCTTCAAATGTTTCAACCATTACCCATAGACCCTACCTTAGAATTTGGTCAGTCAAGCTCTAATATCTTTGGGAGCTCATCTACTTTTCTTCCTCCATCAAAAAGACCATCTCCACCAAATCTTCCATTCTCAAAGCCCCAGATAAAACCTATCCGACCTTCAACAGTTCCGTCTCCATCATCCACCTCTACCTCTGCTTCAACTACATCCACTCCTTCTAAACCATCTGATCCAAATTTAAAGTCACCCAAGTTAATGGTCAAGTCTAACTCTTCCAAGAATCTAATCTCCACTTTTCTACATACCTTGGCCACTATACCTGAAACTTCATCTCTTGAACCAACTATTGAGTTTAATTCAGATACTGAATCCACTAATTCTATGCCAATTCCTTGTGTTTTTATGATGAACCTAAAAAACCCAGAACATTCTCCAGAGGAACATGTTGAAGATCCTATCATTGAAGAAGGCTCAGAGTTTGACACACCTCTTGAAATTCTAACATTTGATTCCTTTTTACATTCTAATATCCACACCCATGGTTTCTCTTTTGATAATATTTCTCCATCCAAATAGTTGGATAAGCTTTATGAAATTTTATGCTTTGTGCATTACTACTGTGCTCTTCCCAAACACTACATTGAGTATTGTCATTACTAAGTGTACAACAAAATTTCTTGGCCGTCTTCGTCAATGGTATATGGCACTTGGTGAGTACCGACAACTATAGCTCAAGCAATTGCCAATCCTTGATCAATTCATCTCAGTCTTGCATACTGAATTTCTTTGAGATCATAACAATACAAAGGAGTTTGTTCGAGAGGAATATCTTAGTATGAAGTGTTGTTCATTCAAAAGAATAGACTTGGAGATTCATTATGACCGTATGTCTCAAAGATTTTATCTTCTCAACGGCATGGATGATGTCAACCTCAAGTAAGCTTTTCTCAATTTCCTTCCTGAACCATTGGGAAATGAGACAACAAGATTATTCCAAACAAAAGGATTGACACTGAATGCAACATCTCTTGGCAGTATTTACCAGCACTCTTTGATTGCCTTAGAAAAGTTGTGTAATTTTTAGGACTCTTGAAGAATAGGAAAAACTTCTTAACAAAGCATGTGACCAACCAGACTTATCTATAAAGTGCAAAGATAAGAAGTGCACTTGCCGTCCCTCATATCGGAAATCCAAACACTTTCAGAAATGGAAGTTCCAATCCCTGACAGGTTTCGAAAGTTTTCTAAATCTAGCAAGTTTTCATGCCAGAAAAAATGGAAAATTTTCAAGAAGAAAAAGTTCCGAGAGCAACGAAAGTCTAATCCCTGTTACATATGCAAAAAGAAGGGGCACTATGCTAAACAGTATCCAAATAAAGCAGCAAGAGACAAAATGGTGAGTCTTTAGCTCTAATTAATGATGATCTTGAAGATGCCAATGTCGAATCCCTATTTTCTATTGATAATGAAGTAACAGCCGAAGTAGTCATAGCATTTACTTTTGATGATTCAGATGATTCTTCTACTGATTCTGACTCATTACCCTATGAAATCCAAACATTTGAATTTTCAAACATCATGCTGGCTCAACCGTTAGCCAATGTCAAAATCTTGCTTGAAAAATATGAGAAACCTATACCAGTTATCACCTTCTTTGATACTGGTGCTGCAGTCTCCATCCTCAACCCAGCAATCCACCCTAAATCCTACTGGCAGTCGTGTTTCAGACCCTTTACAGTAGCCAATGGAGAAACTTTTGTCATTACTCTAATTAGTAAGCTTATTACCATTCAACTTTTCCCTAGATACACCATAAAACACCAAGTCTATGGTTCTAATCTCCCAAGAAAAAATTTATTGTTAGGTTTTGATATTCTCCAAAATCTCAGCAAGGTCTCATGGCTGAAAAAAGGTTTGAAATACAAAAACTACTTGTTACCCTAGACCACTCAACCAAATCTCTTTTCCATTGAAAATTTCTCCTCCATTAAAGAAGGCATAATCCAAACTTCTTGTGCCAAATCTCATTCCCAGTTCTTCAGTAAATGCTCCAATCCACTATGGAAAAACCCAAAATTCTTTATTTCTCTTCCCTTCAAGAAAAATGAAGACATTAACCCCACCAAAGTTACCCATCGTGGAATGAACTCAGAACACTACCGGTTTGCTCTTCAAGAGCTCTAGCAATTCTAGTCAGAAGGTTTGATCGAACCTACAACCTCTCAGTGGGCATGTGAAGCGTTTTACGTAAACAAAAAGACAGAGCAGATAAGAGGAAAGTTTCGCCTAGTTATCAATTATCAACCTCTGAATCATTTTCTGTAGGATGACAAATTCCCTTTTCCTCGCGAAGTGTTCTTTTTGCAAAATTGTCTAAAGCTCAAATTTTCTCAAAATTTGACTTGAAAGCTGGTTTCTGGCAGCTAGGCATCCATCCAGATGATCGTCCCAAAATTGATTTTTGCACTTCAGATCACCATTTTTAGTGGTCAGTCATGCCTTTTGGATTAAAAATAGCTCCATCCTTGTTTCAAAAGGCCATGATTCGGGTATTTGCTCACATTCTGTCCTCAGCACCCATCTACATTGATGATATTCTACTCTTTTCTCCAGATATTGATTCTCATGCTGTTTTACTATAATCTTTCCATTCCATTGTTTAAACTCATGGTATCATGCTCTCAGAGAAAAAGATGCTTCTTGCCCAACTAGAGATTGATTTTTTAGGGATGCATATCTCTAAAGGTCAATATAGCTTTCAGCCTCACATAACCTCACAGCTTGATCATTTTCAGGATGAAAATCTCACAGTCAAACAAGTTCAACAATTCCTTGGAATTGTTAACTATATGTCTGATTTCACCCACAACCTTGCCCAATACTGTACTCCTCTCTCAGCTCTACTAAAGAAAATCCTCCTCCTTTGTCAGTCCATTACACCAAAGCTGTCAAAGACCTCAAAGCCATAGTCAAAATCCTTCCTCCATTAACCATACATTCAGATGGAAAAAGAGTACTTCAAATAGATGCCTCTGATCTATATTAGGGAGCAGTTCTTTTGGAAGAAACACAAATAAAAAATGCATAATCTGTGGATACAAGAGTAGTGTATTCTATACTGCAGAGCTCCATTACCACTCTATTTACAAAGAAATTTTGGAAATTAAAAGGAGTGTTGAAAAGTTTAAATTTCATCTAATTGGTCATCATTTCCTAATTGAGACTGATATGATGAGTTTCCCCGGGATGCTTAAATTCAAACAGAAGCACCTTCCGAAAGCACAGCTGCTTAGATGAGTAAATTGGTTTTCCAATTGGAGTTTTGATACTGTCCACATAAAGGGAAAAACAAATGTTCTACCAGATTTTCTGTCTAGGCTCAAAAAAGAAATCAATCAGTTTTCAAAAACAAAACTACATTCATTTGTTCCGGTTGTTTTCCAATGATTTCCTGTTTCCACCCAATTAATCTTCATATCCCTCTCCAATACCATATTTTAGAGTTAACCCTTCTTTCCAAGTGTATCTAAATGTGTCAAAATTTTTAATATCTCTGCATTTTCAAGTATGGTTTTGATGAAGGTCCCATTGGAGGTTTACCTTTCTATCCTGTTTACCCCTTTCTCACCAGTTTGAATATATGACCACAATGTCTTTTATTTCAAGAAGGAAACATACCTCCTTTTATGGTATTTAGTAGATGTTTATATCATAAGTGTCTATTTTAATAAATCAGTAGTATTGGGTTTTTTTGGCACATGCAGCATTTAATCAGATTCATCCTCCAGAAGATTTCTTTTTGAAATTTCTCTTACTCTTCGGAAGTATATCCTTCTAGCAGCAGAAGATCAAAGAAATCCCTAACAGCGCAGGTTGGAATCTCCAATTTGCTTTTTGGACAAGTCGCAACAACATGAGTTTTCCTAATCCAGATGGTTCTATTACATGGCAGAAGGAGTATCACACTATATTCCTCTCTGCATATCCAGAGTCTCAGAGAATCCAGATCAACAGTAGGAATTATCTTGTCATGACTCAATATACTATGTTCACTCAATGGATCGACGCCTGCAGAAGTCCCCTCATTTCTCCTCGATTATGAAACTGCAAATTGGAAATTCACTGATACATATCCGGAAGAATGGCGTTAGAATATTCGCTATCTTTTGGACCAGTATTACTTGACCGATAGAACTGAAGGCTATTCTAGAGAGAGTGATTCAGATGATTCCGAAGATACAATCAATTATTCGAAGTAACGGCCATGTGCTCATGCCAGTTATTTCTTTCATATGATATGGTGTGATATAAAGTAGTGTGGTGTGATGTAAAATAGTACGGTGTGATATAAAGTTGGGTGATGAAATAAAGCAGCTTACTACTTTTAGGAAGTGGTGAAATATGTAGTGTCCGTATGTGAAATTATTAGTCTTGCTTTTCAAGATGCCATGATGATGTATCCCATGTGTAATAGTAGTAGTCATGATGTTTTTTGGGAACCTTTCAGGCCTCTCTTCAATCTATAAAAGAGGAGGCTTTCACCAATGTATCCTCAGACTTAAGCAATAATATATTCCTTGTGTTGTGTTCTCACTATTCTTGATCCTAACCTACTTTGTGTTTGTACTAACTTAGTGTCTGATTAATCATTCAAAATGAAGCAGTGGCGAGTGATTGTTCTTTTGTTTATTGATGCTCTCTCTGTTTCAAGAATTCCAGGACTTATTCCATACATGACCAGTCGAAGGACATTGCTTAATAAGGTGAGATTGCTATCTTGGAAATCTTATGAGTTTGATTGCTTTTATTAGTACAAGATAGATGTGTTGGAACATAACCTTGTGCACATTTCTATGGATCTTGGAATTTCATTTGGAAACCTTATATGGAGCAAGCCAAGTTCTTTGGAGGGTTATATTTTAAGTCTGCGACTGTTAGGATTTACAGACTCCGTGTCCTTTTTTTTCATAGGATCTATACTTGAACTGAATTTTAAAATGATCTTCTTAATGACTAATGCTTGTTTATTCATAGTGTGCAAGTTGTTTCAGGGCTTTTAGTTTTGGAACTTGGGGTGACTAAAATAGTTTTGCTCTGGAATCATTTATTTCCTTCCATATTTTGATAGTTTCTGTTGGTGCATAACATGCTATTTATCATTAGTCAGGTTTCTGAATAGGACCTCAAGTATTGAGTAATAAAATTATCCCCAAGGAGTGAAGGTTGCATCTAGAGGTGGCAATTACAACCCATATTTTTAAACTTGTCCAAATCCGCCATGAAAAAATGAGATCAAGATGCATTTTAATTTAATTTTCTCTGATTATGTTACTCAGTTTAAAATGAAGATGAAAATGCATCTAAGACACACCTAGCAAAAATAACTATTTCAGCCATTTCGGTCTGTGATTGAAACAAAAACTGCCATGCAAGTGTTGCAAAAAAATAAAAACTATAGCCACAAGTTCAAACCCTAAGCTGCAGCCATAATTTTTGGGAATTAGGTTAGGTTTCGAATTTCAGAAAGGGTTTACAGTTTATCAAACAATTAAAACGAGATTTGCAAGAAATTGCAACAAATAGAAACCCTAAACCCAGAGATCCAACTAATCGAAACCCTAACCAGAAATCTCAAAAGATTGAAACCCAAACCCAGAAATTGCACCAAACGAAACTTAGAAATTGCAGAAATCGAACTTTAACCAAACACACTGATGAAACCCTAAAAATTGTAGAAATTGAAGCCTAGAAATCACAGAAATCACACCAAATCGCCATACCCAGAAATCACAAATCCAGAGGAAACACACTAAATCCTTTTTCATGTCCCAACGTGCTCAATAGGCGGATGAAGAGGGCCAAAATCGTCAAAAAAATAAGGTGGATTGTTCCGGATTACTTTTCTCCACCTCAAAATCCATCCATAATTTATATCTCTTTAGCCGGATTAGAGGAGAAAACTAATCAGGGGTGATGAGTTATGGAGGGAGAAGAATTGGCAACCAAAAAAAGCCAAAATTGTTGCTTCAAGGAATAATCCGGGAGGATAACTTATGGAGGGGGGTTATTGTCACGCCCTCGATTTTCAACAAAAGTAATAATCATTTACAATAAATAAAACCACTACTGGAGTACCGATAATACCCAAATGACATTTCTTCCCCTATTCTCAAATTTAAATTCAAATGTTACAATCTCGGCTCGAAGCCCCAATTTTTAAAAATACCAAAAATAATATTACAATTTACAATAATCGTTGTTTCAAATGCTTCATTCAAAACAAATGCAGGTGATCGCTTCCTTTATACCTTCGAAAGACATGGTCAACAAGCACGACATGCACGCTATACCAACCAAAATGATAGATTGAGTTACACTAACCCAGTAGAGAAATCTATACTCAAGCTATATGAAAATGCGATGAAGTATGCATAAAGAGTGAAAGAATTCGATATAAACTTTGCATGAATCGAACATTAGACGAGAAAGTTACAGCCATTTAAAGTTGGGCGCAAACCCAGAAAACGAGCAGAAACAGCAAAACACGAGAAAGATTCGTGACTTGATTTCTAAAATCCGCCATTAATTCAATTCTCAATGTTGCGGGTTATTCCAGTGGCATTAGAACGAGCTCTTAGTCTACTCTATTTCATATGAAGGAACCAAAATTCAAATCTGAGCTTACGAATGCGTAAAAACCCCAAAACGAAGACCCTATTTTGCAGATTTTCAGAAAAGAAGGAACAACCTTAAACAACAAAGCAAGACACGATCTAGGTACATAAACACCATATAAACGCATAACAAAAGTAAAAAATCCCTACCTCATGGGTTTTGAGCAAAACTCGACCCTTTGACCAAGTCAACTGAGCTCTCACGTGGTCCGATTATGATTTTTCTTGGATATTCAGAAAACCTGTGCTCCGAATAGCAACTTTAATTCTTGGACGTCATCTGAAATCATGCTCTAAGGTGTTGAAATCGAAGAGAGAAGAGAGGGAGAGTTTTCGGAGGAAGAGAGAGAGACTGCGAGAGTGAGAAATAGAGAGAATGAAAAATATTTCTCCTCCTGGAGAAACAATAGAGGTGGGGGAGTAATCCCCCACTTCTCACACCACACACTCACACGTGCACCACTCGCTCAATTGCCCTTATATCATTCCATGAATACGCCACACCAAATATCTGTACCGTCTTCTCGGTGGGCATTATGTTTACAAGAGGAAAGAAAAAAAAATACGGCCTCAAAATTACGGGTCTCCACATCCTACCTTCCTTAAAGAAATTTCGTCCTCGAAATTTAAACCAAACCTATGAGAACACATCATTAAAAGAAACTCTAATCCAAAAGATTGTGTCCACTCACAGCACTTCGTACCTACCTACTCTCGTGTCCAAGACACAAGGAACTCTACAATGCCACAACCAATTCGTATAGCCTCTTACCAAAATGATAGGTTCGCACACATCAGATGAAGGAGTTGCCGTATTCGTACGAATCTTACTCGTGTTAGCGACCAATTTTGGTCTCACAAACCGTATCCATTCTCACTCTTTTCGATTTATCAGTTCCGGTTCTAAGGATAGTATCCAAACACAAAGGAGAACTTCATAACATCGTAACTCAACAACTTTACCAATCAATACACGATCAACAAGTTTAAGATTAACTTCTCTCCCTCGAGGTTTATAAGTTTTTTGTTTTTCACATACGCTGATAAAGAGAACAACTCTCATACGTTTCTATTTCACCTCCTTCCTTATTATCCTATTTACTCTCTCTCTCAAGACTCACATAAGCAAAACTCTAATGATCCTCAGCGCTAACTCAAGACAAGTTCCCTTTAAAGGCATACACTAGCTCAAAGTCCAAGTGTCCGGCACAAAGTGATCAAAATTAAACAACAATCATGAGTTCCCACTCACCATTCTCATACTAAAAGTGTAACATCACACGCCTCCAAGCAGTTTTGACGAAAAAAAACGTAGTCCATTGAAAGTTCTAGTTCCCGTAGTTGATAAATCATTGAAATTCGTCCACCTTGTGACGAAATTTTATAGAATTAACAAAAAAAAAATTATTTAAATTTTTTTTTTTGAAAAATATCATCACCAACCAATCTTATGCACCTCACCTAGTCTTTTAGAGTAATGGCAAATTAGACAACATGATAATGAATTTAAGATAAGGTTCACATCATTATGAGATAGCCGACTCCAAACTTGTATAGTTATCATTTTCCAAAATGAACTAAACTAAGAATCAACTTTCATACAGCATCACTCTCATTCAGAAAAGGAAAAGAAATTTTTTAGTTCAACCCGATCTTCAGACGTATCAATAGGACATTTCCATTAACCAAACACTGATAATTCCATACATAGAGACCCAACACACATAAAACAAAACCGTTAGCCACAATCTCTAACTCACACCTCTATGTATCCACATAACTCTTCTTACCAATTCTGGACTGCATTTGAAGTGCAAATTCCACACAGCCAGATTACACAACAGATCAAACACTTAATGAAATATCAACACATTTCATACACGAAATATTTCCAGAAAATCAATCGTACAATTTAATAACTTACACAACGCCAGCCACATTCATGCATTAACAGACTCGCTCAGTATCCCACAGACTCACCGAGTACACATCACTTCACAATTCTTGGCTTTAGGAAGCCTAACAGTTATCTCTAGGAAGCCTAACAGTTATCTCATTCCTTTTACTCTCATAATACCTTATACAATGTCTACTCACTTTACCAATCTCGAGCTTTCTCATTCTTTCAGTCAAATCAAATCATGTATTTCTCACATTTACAATCCTAAACATCACATCATAAATGCATGTATCATCAATATTAATCATTCTCTATTTTAACAATATTGCAACCTATCAACATCTCATCACTTAAGAATCAATTTTACTTGCACTAACAACTTCTAACAGTCCCGCTCACCACCAATTTCGCACCATTCCTACCAAGGACACCAACTACACTCCACTTCATTATCACCCTTAATAGTTCAACCTCGTATCGCTCTTACTTCAAACAATTTCCTTACCTTGCATATATTGACCACTTGATTTAAGTTACATCACAGTCGTTCTCCCTGTGTCTTACTTTCCCTTTCTTCGAATAACACAACTAATATTCTCCTACCAATCCCTCAAAACACCACCTCTACGACAATCACTACAATGACTACAACAGCACCACAGCACATCCTTTTCTACAAAATTTCTATATATAGTCACCTGCCTTTAGCCTAGAGATCTTACCTGTAAGTATAAACCTACTGTCCAATTGACTTTTCGAGACTTCATTTAAAAGGTGCGGCGATCAAACGCCTCTTCCATTTGGAACTCTTCGGTAGTCGCTTGCGTGTCCAGAAGACACATATTGCATCTAGACACCCTACCTTTAACTCTCATCCTCCTAAGTCAACCTCAAATACTTACAACTCTCTACAAGAGTTCCACCTGCCTTACCTATACTCAAAATCACTACCCCTATAACTACCATAATAATGACAAACACAATCATTACCACAGCA
The DNA here is from genome assembly GCA_019656835.1 of Rhododendron ovatum. NCBI lineage: Eukaryota > Viridiplantae > Streptophyta > Magnoliopsida > Ericales > Ericaceae > Rhododendron > Rhododendron ovatum. Next base: position 33,023,892 of record CM033798.1, on the reverse strand, counting down.
AGACATCATCCCTTCGAACACATTCAAGACGCTCACTAGCTCAATCCTCTAGCTATGATACACCTCACTCTCTAAAAAAAAATTTACTCAAAGTATTTAAAACCTAATACGTAATCTGCGCAATTCAAATAAAACACATCAAACACTTAGCTCACAAATCTCACTGACGGTCTAACACTTTTATTACATAGTAATGGATATCACCTCTCACATGTTGACCTCGCCACTACGCATAACCACTACAACAATCTCGGCTTTTCAAATTTTTTTTTGTCCAACACCTCATCTGAAAGGCCACCTTACCACAAATGGCTCAAGACCAAAGTTACCAACAGTAACAATAATGATAACAACGGTCGCAACCATAGCCAATACAAGGAGGTCAAACTTCTCTTTTTCTCAGACATGAGCATCAACTTTTCACTATTTCATGTAGACATAAATGCAATGCCAATTCAATGAACACAAGTCAGTCATGCAAGCTCACACACGTTTTTGTTAAAATGTGCAATGATTTTTTTTTTTGAACTCATGAGACTAAGTCTCCCCATGGTCTCTAGATATTCTAACCTAATGCTCTGATACCAATTTGTCACGCCCTCGTTTTTCAACAAAAGTAATAATCATTTACAATAAATAAAACCACTACTAGAGTACCGATAATACCCAAATGACATTTCTTCCCCTATTCTCAAATTTAAATTCAAATGTTACAATCTTGACTCGAAGCCCCAAGTTTTAAAAATACCAAAAATAATACTCCATCTGTCCCTAAATAAGTGTCCGGTGCGCAAAATTAGGCTTTACAAAACATGCATATTTTTTTATTAAATTTTTTAAATTTTTTTCACAGTCTAATAGAACTCATTGCTATTTATTGATTTTTGAAAAAATAATAATTTTTTTAACGAAATAAATGCATATTTTTGAAGGCCTAGTTTTGCACGCCGAACACTTATTTAGGGATGAAGGGAGTATTACAATTTACAATAATCGTTCTTTCAAATGCTTCATTCAAGACAAATGCAGATGATTGCTTCCTTTATACCTTCGAAAGACATGGTCAACAAGCATGACACGCACGCCATACCAACCTTAGTCCTTTGTACCTGAAAATGATAGGTTGAGCTACACTAGCCCAATAGAGAAATCTATACTCAAGCTATATGAAAATGTGATGAAGTGTGCACAAAGAGTGAAAGAATTCGATATAAATTTTGCATGAATTGGAAATCAGACGAGAAAGTTACAGCCATTTAAAGTTGGGCGCAAACCCAAAAAACAAGCAGAAACAGCAGAACACGAGACAGATTCGTGACCTGATTTATAAAATCCGCCATTAATTCAATTCTCAACGGTTTTGGATGATTCTAGTGGTATTAGAACCGGCTCTAAGTATACTCTATTTCATATGAAGGAACAAAAATTCAATTCTGAGCTTAAGAATGCGTAAAACCCCCAAAATGAAGACCCCGTTCTATAGATTTTCGGAAATAGAAGGAACAACCTTAAACAACGAAGCAAGGCACGATCTAGGTACATAAACACCGTATAAACGCATAACAAGTAAAAAATCCCTACCTCATGGGTTTTGAGCAAAACCCGACCCTTTGACCAAGTCAACCGAGCTCCCACGTGGTCCGATTATGATTTTTCTTGGATATTCGAAAAGCCCATGCTCCGAATAGCAACTTTAATTCTTGGACTTTGTCTGGAATCACGCTCTAAGGTGTTGAAATCGAAGAGAGAAGAGAGGGAGAGTTTTCGGAGGAAGAGAGAAAGACTGCCGAGAGTGAGAAAGAGAGAGAATGAGATATATTTCTCCTCTTGGAGAAATAATAGAGGTGTGTGAGTAATCCCTTACTTCTCACACCACACACTCACACGTGCACCACTCGCTCAATTACCCGCTCAATTACCCTTATATCATTTCACGAATATGCAACACCAAATATCTGCACCGTTTATCTCGGCAAGCCCTACGTTTACAAGAGGAAAAAATAAATAAATAATACGGCCTCAAAATTACTGGTCTCCACAATTTTCCTCCATCCAATTTGGCGCTAGGTGTTGTCAGAATCCACACTAAGCACTCTTCTTGAAGAACATCATTCTCAACTGACCAACTATATGAAATTGAAAAGTTATAGTCATCCATAATGTTCTTCTATGAATTATGAAAATATATATTGAGAAAATACTAAGGTTCTTGTATGAAGGAATTCTAAATAAGTGGTAAGAAGAAAATAATGTTCTTGTATAAATAGTTATAGTTGAAGATAGGAAGGTAAAAATAAAATCTGAATGAGTGGTTAAAATTGAAGATAACAAATTATATAAAGAATATTAAATAAATAAGATAAAAGAATTAAGACATTAAATCAAAATGCAATTTAGTTAAACAAATAATATTAAATTAATTAATTAAATAAAGATATAAAGAATATTAAATAAATAAAAGAGAAAAAAGATATAAACAAAAAGAAGAATTAAGAAATTAAATAAAAAAAGAATTTATTTAAATAAATAATATTAAATAAATAAATAAAACATATAGAGAATATTAAATAAATAAAAGAAAAAAAGATATAAACAAAAAGAGAAAAAGATATAAACAAAAAGATATAACTAAAAGGGGTAATTCAATAATTCGGTAAAAGAGGTGGGGGTGATTTGACATAAATAGGGTGTGTCGGGGGGGGGGGGGGGGGGGGGAGGTTGAGCGGGGGAAGCAGTTTGTAGGATAAAATGGCGAGATAAGGAAGGAGGATGATGGAAAAAGTTGTTAAATGACGAATTTGCCCTTATTTAGTACCAAACTTGATTATGTATTACATTATATATTATATATAATTAAATTTTCACAATATAAGCTATAAATATTTAGTTTTGTTAATAAATTAACTAATTTAATAATATTAAAATTAAAAATCAGGATTTTTTTTCAAAAAATATGTCATGTTAATTTTTTTTAGTAATTGGAAAAATACATTGGCAGAGAATCTCTATCAGCCTAACCAAAATCCAAAAAGCCTCAAACTGGCGAGAAAAAGTGTGAAATCTCACACTTAGCAGCCTCAATATTTAAGACGCCATTTAAGAGTTTGCTACACCGGCTCGCCTCACCAGACAAGATTTTCTAGCTCACTTCGGGGCCTCTCTCTCTCACTCATTTCTTCTGCTCATCTCTCTTTCATCTGGATCACATAGTGTCGTCCTTCATAACTCGGATCTTGCCGTCGCCGGCAGATAATCTCTCTCTCTCTCTCTCTCTCTCTCTCTCTCTCTGATATCTATTCAATCGCTCGCGAGTACTCCATCACAATCAGAAATGGTAATGAGTTCTACACCAGTCTGAAAATTGATCTGTTCAGACAATCGATTTTTTGACAAGACTCTCTCTCTCTCTCTCTCTCTCATGTAGGTTGTTGTTGGAATATATGGTGTGAATATATCGATTTTCCTTCGTCATATTTTTTTTGTCAACGAAAGTCTTCGTGTACATATATGGTGTAAATATTTTGTATATATCCTAATACAATAATGTTTTATGGGATTTGAATAGCTTAAAAGGCTAGGCTGTCAGTATGTATGGGCTAGCTAAAGTAAAAAATTAGTTTTTTCCTTACCAGTTTGCTTAGTATGCTTTTGAGTCTATTGGAGATGCTCTTAGGTAGTTGAAAATGTGTCCAACAAATTTATTGGGTGAAAATGTAATCGAACAAATTTGTTTATAAAAAGCTAGGTATCTCTTTTTCTCATCTCACATCTCATCTTCATTCACAAAATTAGTTTATATTTTTGTTTTTGAATCAGTTCAATTGCATGCCGGGCTTGTACCGAGGTGGAGGAGGAGACGTTACTAACAAACCTTATGATCAAGTTATTTCAGCCATTAAAAATGAAGATCAAGAAGCATATTAATCAATTTTTCTCTGGTTATGTTACTTGATTTAAAAATGAAGATGAAAATGCATGTAAGACACACCTAGCAAAAACAACTATTTCAGTCTGTGATCGAAACAAAAACTGCCATGCATGTGTTGCAAAAAAATAAAAACTATAGCCACAAGTTCAAATCCTAAGCTGCAACCATAATTTTTGTGAATTAGTTTAGGGTTTCAAATTTCAGAAAGGGTTTACAGTTTACCAAAAAATTAAAAACAAGATTTGTAAGAAATTGCAACAGATAGAAACCCTAAACCCAGAAATCCAACTAATCGAAACCTTAACCAAAAATCTCAAAAAATCGAAACCCAAGTCCAGAAATTGCACCAAACCAAATCTAGAAATTGCAGAAATCGAAACTTAAGCAAACACATTGACGAAACCCTTAAAATTATAAAAATTGAAGCCTAGAAATTGCAAAAATCATAACTGTAAAAAAATCATCGAAATCACGCCAGATCGCCACACCCAGAAATCGCAAATCGAGAGGAGAAATCGCAAATTGAGAGGAAACACACTAAATTCCTTTTCATGTCCCTGCATGCTCAATAGGTGGATGAAGAGGGCCAAAATCGTCAAAAAATAAGGTGGATTGTCCCGAATTACTTTTCCACACCTCAAAATCTGTCCATAATTTATGCCTCTTTAGCCGGATTAGAGGAGAAAACTAATCAGGGGTTATGAGTTATGGAGGAGGAAGAATCGGCAACCAAAAGAAGCCAAAATTGTCATTTCAAGAAATAATCTAGGAGGATAACTTATGGAGGGGGGCTATGCTCTATCAAATCGGGCCTTAGGTGTTTTGAGAATACACACTAAGCACTGGTCTTGAATAACATCATTCTCAACTGACCAACTATCTGAAATTGAAATGTTGTAGTCATCTATAATGTTCTTATATAAATTACGAAAATATATGTTGAGAAAATACTGAGGTTCTTATGTGAAGGAATTCTGAATGAGTGGTAAAAAGAAAATGATGTTCTTGTATAAATAGTTACAGTTGAAGATAAGAATGTAAGAATAAAATCTAAATGAGTGGCTATAATTACAGATAATAATAAAAATCTTAATGAATGATCGGAAAAGTACTAACCTTTTTATTAAGGGAAAGAGACTGCAAATATTACAAGAGGGAGAGGGAGGCAGAATGCTTGGTTTTTATAGAGAGAAAGAGGGCAAAACCAAAAACCTGCTTCCACAAAGAAAGACGCGTCCTTTATATAGAGGACTCTACAGGACTTAAACAGTAAAATGAAATTATTACAACAAAACTGTGGACATAATTGCCGGGTACACACTCTGGGCCCCATAGCACAAAAATCTCCACCGAAAGTTGATAACCACTCCATATTTGAGTGCTCCTGAAATTACTCCATAATTGAGTTGTCTGTTGAAACTTTGAAATCAAGCTCCCATTATTAAGACTTTCAGCAAAGACAACCATTATTGATCCCTTTTTCCTTTGCCTTTTCATGACTGGGTTGCCATGATTTCAACCATGCTGTCCCAAAAGTCTCCCAAGGTGGGTTCATTCGGACTCAGAATTGCCCTCAATAGACAAAGGTATTGTCGGAGGATGCACTGCTCGTATAATAGTTCCTGACATACCTCCAATAATACCTTTGTCTATTGAGGGCAATTCTGAGTCTGATTTACTATTGGAAACTGCTGCTTTTGTCAAACCTACAAGCACAGATCCAAATGGGAAAGTTTACAAACAAAATAATCATACTAATGCTTGTCTTAATACAATTGGTGATCAATTGATTAGGATAGGAGAGCAAATAGCTCAAACTAGGGAAGATATTAAGCTTATGAGTCCCAAGACCGATAATAAAGAGGATGGTATTTCACCATGAATATTCGGCCACCATTACTAATAACTGGTTTTAACCTCACTGACCCTAATAAAAATTCTGATTTACTCAAAGAATTACAGAAGAGATTTAAGGGTCTGACTCTTAATGCCCATACTGATAATCAGGATCAGGAGATGTCTCATGAAGAAGTTATAGAATTAGAAAATTCTTTTCTTTAGTCTCAACATGAGACTATAAATAAAATTCAATATCCCCAAAAATTTCCTTATGGAGGAGCCGATAGGTATTATTATCCTAGACCTACTCCACAGGATATGTTATATGAAGAATCTGGTTTTCAAAAACAGATGTCTTATAGTGGTAGGACTATCTATGAATGGAACATAGATGGTATGACTGAATATCAAATTTTTGGTGTAGTACATCAAATGATGATGTATAGCACAATATGTACTAATAATAAAAATGAAGATAAAGAAGTTGCTGGTTGGATCACAGTTGGATTTACTGGTATGATTAAAGGTTGGTGGGACAATGTTCTGACCACAAACCAGCGACAAGAAATATTAAATGCAGTAAAAACTAATGAAGCTGGTCAGGTAAAACAAGATGCGGTTTACACTCTTGTCCAGTCAATAATTTTACATTTTGTTGGTCATTGGGACAACTAACGAGAAAGAAGTAGGGAACTACTTCAAAACCTAAATGTCCAACGTTAACTCATTTCCGTTGGTATAAGGATGTGTTTCTTGCCAAGGTTATGCAAAGAATTGATGCTAATAGTGAGCATTGGAAGTCAAAATTTGTTGATGGGTTACCTTATTTCTTTGCAGAGAAAATAAGGAAAAAATTGTGAGACCAAAATAATGGTTTAACTATTAACTATGATAGATATACTTATGGTCAGCTTATATCCATAATAATACAGGAAGGATTGACTTTATGTAATGACATAAAGCTGCATAACCAATTGAAAAAACATAACCTAACTGGAAAACAAGAGTTAGGGCAATTTTGTGATCAATTTGGTTATGATTTACCCCAATATTCAAAACCCCAAAAGAATAAGAGTAGTAACTAGACTACTCGAAAATATTCTAGAAAGAAACACGGTAAAAAGAAACAGAAGGATAGGGATGAGCAATCAAGCTCAAAAAATACAAAGAATACTGCTAAGAATCAGAAGAATAAAAAGAGTGATAAAAAGACCATTGCCAAATGTTTTAAATGTGGCAAAATAGGTCACTATGCTAATAAATGCAAGACTAAAAAGAAATTAGAAGAACTTCAATTAGATGAAGGGTTAAAGCAGACTTTTTACAAAATTTTGATTGATTCTAGTGATTCTGATTCAGAAGATCAAATAAATGATCTCCCTGAAAATGAAGATACCTCTTCTACTTCAGAAGAGGAAGAAATCACTAATAATTGACGATGTAATGAGATTGAGTGCTCAACTAATGATGATTATTGGAAGGCAATAGTTGAAATGAATGGTCTCAGTACTAATGTTCTTACTGAGAAACAGCAGGGTCTTTTGGTGGTCAATTATCAAATCGAAGATCCTCAGCTTAAAATGAGAATCATAGAAACCTGTATATCTTCAATGAAAGAAGAAGAGGAAGAAAAACCCCAGCTTACTTGTGAAAATTACAGTTTGAAGATTATGCTTAACAAACTAGAACAGGTGGATAATTTTAAACCTGTTACTATTCCCGAATTAAAGAGTGAAATCAACACTCTGAAAGCAGAAATTAAGTTACTAAAAACTTTTTAGAATAAAGCTGCTCAAGAATTTTATGATATAAAGACAAGATTGATTATCCTAGAAAATAAAGGCGAATCAAGCAAAGAGGATGATTTGGCCTATTTGAATTCCATTAATAAGGTGGTTTACCAAAAATGGCACATTAAGGTCAATTTGGTGATCCATAGAGAATATATAATTAATGATATTATCGCATTAATAGATAGTGGTGCTGACATGAATTGTATTCAAGAAGGAATAATTCCGACCCAATATTTCGAGAAAACTTCTCAAAGTCTCACTAATGCTAGTGGAGCGAAAATGATAATCAAATACAAATTCAATAATGTTTACATCTGTAATAAAGGTATTTGTTTAGAAACAACTTTTCTTTGTATAAGAAATCTTCAACAGGAGTTGATCCTTGGAACTCCTTTCTTGGCAATTTCCATCTTTACAGGAGGCCAATTCAGCCTCAATATCATCACCTTCAATGGCGGAGGTAGTTCAATCTGAAGAAGTTTTCAGAACCTCAGAAATAACTGAGACAATTATGATCCTGGAATCCCAGGATGAACAATGGAAGGATGATCCGTAGGAAATAAAGTCTCAATATATAGATATCATGAGCTATCCAGTTCCTGAAGGCAAATATAGGTCTTTTTATGAGGCAATGTTGATTCAATCAGGATCGGTGGAATTCACCCATACTTTTGAAAAAGTAGGCCAAAAGAATGGGCCTATAAGTTATAGCAAAGCCATAATAAAGATGGTTATTCCAGTACACAAATGGGGAATTCACCCACAAAGGGCAAAATCTGTGTCCATAAAAAATGAGCATGGAATGTCAACAGTCCAATATAATTATTGGGATTATATTGAGGCTTGGACAAAAGCTTTTTATTATCAAAATCCAAAACGCAAACATTCATGGTTTTTTAAGATATGTCCACAATCTATTGGGCAGAATGAATTTCCAAATTGGTTTATTTCTTGGTGGAATAAATTTGGACCACATCCAAATTATTTGCCTCAAGAGTTACAAGAGGAAATAGAGTCCTTTATGAAATTACAGTCTCAATTATGGGGACCAAATATTCCAAAAGGAAAATTATTCCTTCAAGCCATGGCATCTTGTGGAACCCCGTGGATCTGGAGATGGGATATTCAAGTCGCCTCAGATAAATCTGGCTTTCCAATATTGGAAAGATTTTTTCAACACAAATGGTGGAAAGGCCTTCAAATGGAGGAGCAAATGTTGACAATTAAGTTGAAAAATCAAGAATTGGCAAAACAGGTCCAATAAAGGGAAAAACCCTCGATTAAGAATCCCTTTTTGGAAATTTTTGCAAAATAAAAGCAAAAAATCCATCTTTAACTGATGATGAAATTGTCGTCAAAACAATGGAGTTTATGAAGGATCAATTTCTGCAAACAGTTAATCAAGTCGCATATGATGCATCTATGACATCGGCTACAAGCAATGAGGCCGACAATAATCCTTTTACTTGTCTTGCTGGTGAATCTCAGGACCCTTATGAAGAAGATCAGAATGAACCCACATTGGGAGACTTTTGGGACAGTACGGTTGAAATCATGGCAACCCAGTCACGAAAAGGCAAAGAAAAAAGGGATCAATAATGGTTGTCTTTGCTTAAAGTCTTAATAATGGGAGCTTGATTTCAAAGTTTCAACAGACAACTCAATTATGGAGTAATTTTAGGAGCACTCAATAATGGAGTGGTTATCAACTTTCGGTGGAGATTTTTGTGCGATGGGGCCCAGAGTGTGTACCCGGCAATTATGTCCACAGTTTTGTTGTAATAATTTCATTTTACTGTTTAAGTCCTGTAGAGTCCTCTATATAAAGGACGCGTCTTTTTTTGTGGAAGCAGGTTTTTGGTTTTGCCTCTTTCTCTCTGTAAAAACCAAGCATTCTGCCTCCCTCTCCCTCTTGTAATATTTGCAGTCTCTTTCCCTTAATAAAAAGGTTAGTACTTTTTCGATCCTTTGTATTGTTTCTGTTTCAATACATATTTGACTTTTCCGATCCTTTGTATTGTTTCTGTTTCAATACATATTTGGTATCAGAGCCAGGTTGAGACATTAAATCGAAAAGGAATTTAGTTAAACAAATAATATTAAATAAATAAATTAAATTAAGATGTAAAGATATTAAATAAATAAAAGAGAAAAAGATATAAACAAAAAGAAGAATTAAAAAATTAAATAAAAAATAATTTAGTGAAAGAAATAATATTAAATAAATAAATAAATGATATAAAGAATATTAAATAAATAAAAGAAAAAAGGATATAAACAAAAAGAGAAAAAGATATAACTAAATGGGGTAATTCGGTAAAAAGGGTGAGGGTAATTCGGTAAAATGGGGAGTATGTCGAGGGGGGGGGGGGGGGGGGGGTTGCAAGATAAAATGGTGGGATAATGAAGGAATATGATGTAAAAAGTTGTGGAATGACAAATTTGCCCTTATTCAATACCAAACTTGATTATGTATTACATTATATAATATATATATTTATAATTAATTTTTCAAAATATAAGCCATACATATTTAGTTTTACTAATAAATTAACTAATTTAATAATATAAAAATTAAAAATCCAGGTTTTTTTTTTTTTAAAAAATATGTCATGTCAATTTCTTTTTTAGTAATTGGAAAAATGTATTGTTAGAGCATCTTCATCAACCTAACCAAAATCCTAAAATCCTAAAACTAGCAAAAAAAATGTGTGAAATCTCACACCCAGCAGCCTCAATATTTAGGATGCCATTTAAGAGTTTACTACACCTGCTCACCTCACCAAGCGAGGTTTTCTGGCTCGCTTTGAGGCCTCTCTCTCTCTCTCTCACGTTTCTTCTGCTCATCTCTCTCTCTCTCTCTCTCTCTCTCTCTCTCATCTGGATCTCATAGTGTAGTCGTTCTTCAACCTTCATGGCTTGGATCTTGCTATTGTCGGCAGGTAATTTTCATCTCTCGCTTTCTAATATTTATTCAATCGCCCGCGAGTGCTCCGTCACTATCAGAAAAGGTAATGATTTCTACACCGATCTGAAAATCGATCTGTTCAGACAATCGATTTTTCGACGAGGCGCTCTCTCTCTCTCTCGTAGGTTGTTGCCGAAATTTATGTTGTCAATATATCGATTTTCCTTCGTCTACATATTTTTTTTGTCAACGGAAGTCTTCGTGTACATATATGGTGTATATATCCTAATACAATAATGTTTTAATGAGATTTGAATAGCCTAAAAGGCTAGGTTGTTGGTATGTCTGAAGAAAAAAAAATTAGTTTTTTTCTGACAAGTTTGCTTAGTATGCTCTTGAGTCTATTGGAGATGTTCTTAGGTAGTTGAAAATGTGTCTAACAAATTTCTTTGGTAAGTTTGTTTATAAATAGCTCGGTATCTATTCTTCCCATTTCACATCTCATCTTCATTAAAAAAACTAGTTTATATTTTGTTTTTGAATTAGTTCGATGGCACGCCGGGTTTGGACCGAGGTGGAAGAGGAGACATTACTAACAAACCTTATGATCTAGTTATTTTAGCCATTAAAAATGAATATCAAGATACATTTTAATCTATTTTTCTCTGGTGATGTTACTCAGTTTAAAAATGAAGATGAAACTATATCTAAGATATACGTAGCAAAAACAACTATTTCAGCCATTTCGGTCTGTGATCGAAACAAAAACTGCCATGTATGTGTTGCAAATAAATAAAAACTATAGCCACAAGTTCAAACCCTAAGCTCCAGATATAATTTTTGGAAATTAGGTTAGGGTTTCGAATTTCAGAAAGGGTTTACAATTTATCAAAAATTAAAACGAGATTTGCAAGAAATTGCAACAAATACAAACCCTAAACCCAGAAATCCAACTAATTGAAACCCTAACCAGAAATCTCAAAAAATTGAAACCCAAACCCAGAAATTGCACCAAACGAAACCTAGAAATCGCAGAAATCGAAACTTTAACCAAACACATTGATGAAACGCTAAAAATCGTAGAAATTGAAGCCTAGCAATCGCAGAAATCATACCTGTAAAAAATTGCAAAAATCGCACCACATCGCCACACCCAGAAATCGCAAATCTAGAGGAAAAATACTAAATCCTTTTTCATGTCCCCGCATGCTCAATAGGCGGATGAAGAAGGCCATCAAAAAATATGGTGGATTATCCCGAGTTACTTTTCCCCACCTCAAAATCCATCCATAATTTATGCCTCTTTAGCCGGATTAGAGGAGAAAACTAATTAGGGGTGATGAGTTATGGCGGGGAAGAATCGGCACGAAAAGCAGCCAAAATTGTCGCTTCAAAGAATAATCCGTAAAGATAAATAATGGATGGGGGCTATGCTCCATCCAATCAGGCCCTAGGTGTTATGAGAGTCAACACTAAGCGCTGGTCTTGAAAAACATCATTCTCAATTGACCAACTATTTGAAAATTGAAAAGTTGTATTCATCCATAATGTTCTTCTATGAATTACGAAAATATATGTTAAGAAAATACTGAGATTCTTGTATGAAGGAATTCTGAATGAGTGGTAAGAAGAAAATAATGTTTTTGTATAAATAGTTACAGTTGAAGATAAGAAGGTAAGTATAAAATCTGAATGAGTAGTTATAATTGAAGATAAGAAGAAAATATGGATGAGTGGTTATAATTGAAAATAAGAAGATAAGAAGAAAATCTGGATGAGTGGTTATAATTGAAAATAAGAAGATAAGAAGAAAATCTGAATGAGTGGTTATAATTGAATGAGTGGTTATAATTGAAAATAAGAAAATAAAAAGAAAAATCTGAATGAGTGGTTATAATAGAAGATAAGAAATTATATAAAGAATATTGAATAAATAAGATAAAAGAATTAAGACATTAAATGAAAAGGAATTTAGGTAAATAAATAATATTAAATAAATAAATTAAATAAAGATATAATTAAGTAAAAAAAGAATTTAGTTGAACAAATAATATTAAATAAATAAATAAAAGATATAAAGAATATTAAATAAATAAAAGAGAGAAATATATAAACAAAAAGATATAACTAAAGGGGGTAATTCGGTAATTTGGTAAAAGTGGTGGGGTAATTCGGTAAAAGGGGGGGTGTAATTAATTTTCCACAATATAAGCCATAAGTATTTAGTATTACTAATAAATTAAATAATTTAATTATATAAATTAAAAATTCGGGGTTTTTTTTTTCAAAAAATATGTCATGTCAATTTTTTTAGTAATTGAAAAAATAAATTGTTAAAGCATCTCCATCAGCCTAACCAAAATCCAAAAATCATCAAACTAACGAGAAAAAGTGTGAAATCTCACACCCAGCTGCCTCAATATGTAGGACGCCATTTAAGAGTTTGCTACACCGGCTCACCTCATCAGGCATGGTTTTTTGGCTTGCTTCGGGGTCTTTATCTCTCTCACCTGTTTCTTTTACTCATCTCTCTCTCATATGGATCTCATAGTGTTATCGTTCTTCAACCTTCATAGCTTGGATCTTGTCGTCGTCGGCAGGTAATCTTCATCTCTCTCTCTTCGATATTTATTCAATCACCTGCGAGTACTCCATCATAGTCAGAAATGGTAATGAGTTCTATACCAATCTGAAAATCGATCTGTTCAGACAATCGATTTTTCGACAAGGCGCTCTCTCTCTCTCTCTCTCTGGTAGGTTGTTGTTGGAATATATGGTGTGAATATATCGATTTTCCTTTGTCTACATATTTTTTTTTTGTCAATGGAAGCCTTCGTGTACATATATGGTGTATATATCATAATACAATAATGTTTTAATGGGATTTGAATAGCCTAAAAGACTAGGCTGTTGGTATGTATGGGCTAGCTAAAGTAAAAAATTAGTTTTTTTCTTACCAGTTTGCTCAGTATGCTATTGAATCTATTGGAGATGCTCTTAGGTAGTTGAAAATGTGTCCAACAAATTTATTGGGTGAAAATATATCCAACAAATTTGTTTCGTAAATTTGTTTATGAATAACAAGGTATCTCCTCTTCTCGTCTCACATCTCATTTTCATTCAAAAAATTAGTTTATATTTTTATTTTTGAATCAGTTCCATTGCACGCTGGGCTTGGACCGAGATGGAGGAGGAGACGGTACTAACAACCTTTACGATCCAATTATTTCAGCCATTAAAAATGAAGATCAAGATGCATTTTAATCAATTTTTCTCTGGTTATGTTATGTAGTTTAAAAATGAAGATGAAAATGCATCAAAGACACACTTAGTAAAAACAACTATTTTAGCCATTTTGGTCTGTGATCGAAACAAAAACTGCCACGCAAGTATTGCAAAAAAATAAAAACTATAGCCACAAGTTCAAACCCTAAGCTCTAGCCATAATTTTTGGAAATTAGGTTAGGATTTCGAATTTCTGAAAGGGTTTACAGTTTATCAAAAAAATAAAATGAGATTTGCAAGAAATTGTATTAAATAGAAACTCTAAACCCAGAAATCCAACTAATCGAAACCATAACCAGAAATCTCAAAAAATCGAAATCCAAACCCAAAAATTGCACTAAAAAAACCTAGAAATTGTAGAAATTGAAACGTTAACCAAACACGCTGATGAAACCCTAAAAATCATAGAAATCGAAGCCTAGAAATCGCAAAAATCATACCTGTAAAAAATCGCAGAAATCGCTCCAAATTGCCACACTCAGAAATTGCAAATCTAGAGAAAACACACTAAACCTTTTTTCCTGTCCCTGCGTGCTCAAAAAGTGGATGAAAAGGCCAAAATCGTCAAAAAATAAGGTGGATTGTCCCAGATTACTTTTTCCCACCTCAAAATTCATCCATAATTTATGCATCTTTAGCCGGATTAGAGGAGAAAACTAATAAGGGGTGATGAGTTATGGAGGGGGAAGAATTGGCACCAAAAGAAGCCAAAATTGTCGCTTCAAGGAATAATCCGGAAAGATAATTAGTGGAGTGGGGCTATGCTCCATCCAATCGGGCCCTAGGTATTATGAGAATCAACACTAAGCGCTGATCTTGAAGAACATCATTCTTAATTGACCAACTATCTGAAATTAAAAAGTTATTTTTATCCATAATGTTCTTTAATGAATTATGAAAATATATGTTGAGAAAATACTAAGGTTCTTATATGAAGGAATTCTGAATGAGCGGTAAGAAGAGAATGATGTTCTTGTATAAATAGTTACAGTTGAAGATAAGAAAGTAAGAATAAAATTTGAATGAATGGTTATAATTGAAGATATGAAGATAAGAAGAAAATCTGAATGAGTGGTTATAATTGAATATAAGAAGAAAATCTAATTGAGTTGTTATAATTGAAGATAAGAAGAAAAATCTGAATAAGTGGTTATAATTGAATATCAGAAATCATATAAAGAATATTAAATACATAAGATAAAAGAATTAAGACATTAAATAAAAAGGAATTTAATTTAAAAAATAATATTAAATAAATACATTAAATTAATATATAATTAAGTAAAAAAGAATTTAGATAAACAAGTAATATGAAATAAATAAATAAATAAAAGATATAAAGAATATTGAATAAATAAAAGAGAAAAAGATATAAACAAAAAGAAATAACTAAAGGGGGTAATTCGATAAAAGTGATAGGGGTAATTCGGTAAAAGGGAGGGTGTGTCGGGGGGGGGGGGAAGAAGTTTGCAGGATAAATAATATAAAAATTAAAAATTTGGATTTTCTTTTAAAAAAAAATATGTCATGTCAATTTTTTTTAGTAATTGAAAAAATACATTGTTAGAGCATCTCCATCGGCCTAAACAAAATCCAAAAATCCTTAAACTGGCGAGAAAAAGTGTGAAATCTCACACCTAGCTTCCTCAATATTTAGGATGCCATTTAAGAGTTTTCTACACCAGCTCGCCTCACCAAGCGAGGTTTTTTGGCTCACTTTGGGGCCTTTATCTCTCTCTCTCCAGTTTCTTCTGCTCATTTCTCTCTCATCTGGATCTCATGGTGTCGTCGTTCTTCAACCTTCATAGCTCAGATCTTGCCGTCATCGGCAAGTAATCTTCATCTCTCTTTCTCCGATATCTATTCAATCACCTGCGAGTGCTCCGTCATGGTCAGAAATATTCACGCCCTGGATTTTCAACATAATAGAAATAGCATTTTCAATAAAAGTATAATGCAATAATACATCTTAATACCCCAAAATGTTTCCCCTAATTCATCTGAGAGAAAAAGATCAAGTTTAAACAGAGTTACAATATTGGTACCTTGGCCAAATTTCCAGAATAAGTCAAAAGACGATAAGTTTAGCAATTACATGATTTCCCAAGTCAAAAGAGTTCAAATGAGTTACAATTGCATCTTTCAAAAGGGAGTATACAAAAGATGCTAGAACAACTCCTCGATATCGACTTTCAAAAGATATGATGTCAAATAAGCATTCCATGCACTCCAAAATCAATGCCCTTGCAGTGTATCTGAAAATGATGATAGGTTGAGTTACACTAATCCGGTCGAGATTACTATGCTCAAGTTATAAGCAGATGATATGATCAATGCACCGAGAGGAATATAAGTAACAACAAGATTTTCATATGATCGACAATAAGGACATGAGACGTGAAGCCAACTCCATTCAACTACAAGCAACGTAATGACCTCCAAAGTTCATCATATTCGTTAAGTTATGTGTTTGGATCTCATTTTCAGGCATTCGGGACCCCATGCGTCCCATGTTCATTCCGGCATCACACCATATGGTGGATCCGTGGCTTTCTTGTGCACTTCTGGGCATTCGAGACCCTGTGTGTCCCATTTCCGGCATCACACCTTACAATGGATCCGTGGCTTTCTTTGTGTCGTTCCTTCGCATTCATTTATGTTAACCATTTTTAAATCTTTAATAACCTCAAGTTCCACATATATCAACTCTAATACGATCATGTCAACATGCCACATATGCATGTCCTCTAAATCAATCTAAAGCAAGAATGACCGACGGATACCAAGTTCATTAAATTTAATATGTTTTTATCTTCCAACGAGGGCCAAAGGGATTCGAGAGATCAATGAACCATTCAAGATACCAACAAGCAAGTGTAGAAGTGATTCAAAGGTGTTTAAAGAGTGTTAGAAGTGATCGGGGTTCAAACGAGCATGAAAAGAGCAAAACATGTCAAAATTGTCCAAAAAAAAGGGGGTATCAATACCCTAAAATGAGGTATCGATACCTAGATGGCCGCTATCTAGAGAAGGATGGGGTATCCATACTCCTTTTTGGGGTATCCATACCGCATAATTTTTCATCGAATTTTCAAACTTCAAAAGGCAAAACCCCAACAACAACAACAACGAATCAAAGCATGATCTAAGTACACAATCAACTCATATACACATAAAGAGAGCAAGAAATCCCTACCTCAATGAAATAAAACGAAGATCCAAGCCCAATCGATTGAGCCCTAGAACTTGAAATTCGAATTCCTCCAAGGATACTTCTTTTCAGGCTTTAACCAATGAACCCCGAGCTTATAATCACATCTAGAGTGTAGAATGAAGGTTGAACTTTGTGGGTTTCGAGCCTTGAGTGAAGTTTTCAAAAGAGAGAGAGAGAAAGAGGAGAGAGCCGTGAGAGAAGGATAGGGAGACAGAGAGGCGTGAGTTTGAGAGGACGGGGTGAAAATGTTATTCTCACACACACCCATACACATCTATATATACTAAAATTTTCATAAACCACACACACACCCCCTCATCTTATAATCTCAACATATAAGCCCCAAATTCAAATAAACCCAACATTTCCCTCTTATCCTTTCATTTATTGAATCCTTTTAATAATTTTGAAATTTACGGGTCTCTACAGAAATGGTAATGAGTTCTATACCGATCTAAAAATCGATTTGTTCAGACAATCGATTTTTCAACGTGGCTCTCTCTCTCTCTCTCTCTCTCTCTCTCTCTCTCTCTCTCTGGTAGGTTGTTGGCAGAATATGGTGTGAATATATCAATTTTCCTTCGTCTACATATTGTTTTTGGTCAGCGGAAGTCTTTGTGTACATATATGGTGTATATATCCTAATACAATAATGTTTTAATGGGATTTGAATAGCCTAAAAGGCTAGGCTGTTGGTATGTATGGGCTAGCTAAAGCAAAAAATTAGTTTTTTCCTGACTAGTTTGCTCAATATGCTCTTGAATCTACTTGAGATGCTCTTAAGTAGTCGAAAATGTGTCCAAATAATTTATTAGGTGAAAATGTGTCCAACAAATTTGTTTCGTAAATTTGTTTATAAATAGCTAGGTATCTCTTCTTCTCATCTCACATCTTATCTTTATTCAAAAAATTAGTTTATATTTTTGTTTTTGAATCAGTTCCAAGGCACACTGGGCTTGGACCGAGGTGGAGGAGGAGACGTCACTAACAAACCTTACGATCCAGTTATTTCAGCCATTAAAAATGAAGATCAAGATGCATTTTAATCTATTTTTCTCTTGTTATGTTACTCAGTTTAAAAATGAGGATGACAATGCATCTAAGACACACCTAGCAAAAATAACTATTTCAGCCAATTCAGTCTGTGATCGAAACAAAAACTACCATGCATGTTTTGCAAAAAAAATAAAAACTATAGCCAAAAGTTCATACCTTAAGCTCCAGCCATAATTTTTGGGAATTAGGTTAGGGTTTCGAATTTCAGAAAGGGTTTACAGTTTACCAAAAAATTAAAAACGAGATTTGCAACAAATAGAAACGCTAAACCCAAATATCCAACTAATCGAAACCCTAACTAGAAATCTCAAAAAAGCAAAACCTAAACCCAGAAATTGCACCAGATGAAACTTAGAAATCAAAAAAATGAAACTTTTACCAAACACATTGATGAACCCCTAAAAAATGTAGAAATCGAAGCCTTGAAGTCGTAGAAATCATACCTGTAAAAAATCACAGAAATCACACCAAATCGCTACACCCATAAATTGCAAATTCGGAGAAAACACACTAAACCCTTTTTCTTGTCCCCACGTGCTCAATAGGCGGATGAAGAGGGTCAAAATCGTCAAAAAATAAGGTGGATTGTCCCGGATTACTTTCCCCACCTCAAATCACATCCATAATTTATGCCTCTTTTGCCTGATTAGAAGAGAAAACTAATCAGGGGTGATGTGTTATGCAAGGGGAAGAATCAGCAACCAAAAGAAGCCAAAACTGTTGCTTCAAGGAATAATCCGGGAGGAAAACTTATGAAGGGCGGCTATGCTCCATCCAATTGGTCTCAAGGTGTTGTGAGAATCGATATTAAGCGTTGGTCTTGAAGAACATCATACTCAACTGACCAACTATCTGAAATTGAAAATGTGTAGTCATCCATAATGTTTTCTATTAATTATGAAAATATATGTTGAAGAAATACTAAGGTTCTTGTATGGAGGAATTCTAAATGAGTGTAAGAAGAAAATGATATTCTTGTATAAATAGTAACAATTGAAGATAATAAGGTAAGAATAAAATCTGAATGAGTGATTATAATTGAAGATAAAAAGATAAGAAAAAAATATGAATGAGTGGTTATAATTGAAGATAAGAAGAAATCCTGAAAGGGTGGTTATAGTTGAAGATAAAAAGATAAGAAAAAAAAGAAATTATATAAAGAATATTAAATAAATAAGACAAATGAATTAAGACATTAAATCAAAAAGGAATTTAGATAAAGAAATAATATTAAATAACTAAAAATATAAAGAATATTATTAAATAAATAAAAGAGAAAAAAGATATAAGCAAAAAGAAGAATTAAGAAATTAAATAAAAAAATTTAGTTAAACAAATAATATTAAATAAATGAAATGTATAAAGATTATTAAATAAATAAAAGAGAAAAAATATAAACAAAGAATATGTATAAAAGGATCGACAAACAAACTGACCTTATTATTACAAAAAACCTGGAGCCAAAGTACAAAGGAGGAGGAGAGTAGTGAGCTAGGATTTTAGAGAAGGAAAGAGGACAATCCAAAACCTGATTCTACAAAGACAGACGCGTCCTTTATATAGAGGACTTCTTACTAGAAATTCAAATAAAATACAAAACTAATTACAATGAAATTACACTCAAATTAAAGTAGGATGGAGATTCGCCTGGTGCACTCTGGGCCCCATCGTCACAGTATCATCCACCAAGAGTTGAGTATAAATACTCCATAATTGAGTTCCTACTGCATGATTAGAGTCTTCCACCGAAAGTAGGTTGGACGTATTAAAGCATTATTGGTTTTTCTCTTTTCCTTTTCGAGAGGACAGCTATTCTGCTATCATTTCGGTCATGCTGTCCCAAAAGTCACCTAAAATTGGCATTGGTGCTGGTGTAGTACCATCATCTTTATAGGGGTCCTAAGATTCTCCTACTAAACAAGCAAAATGATTATTATCATCTTCATTACTTTTTGTTGATGTCATGGATTCATCATCAGTCATTTGTGCAGCTTGGACTGATTGCAAAAATTGGTCCTTCATGTAATCCATGGTCTTTATTACCAGTTCATCATCTGTCAAAGATGGATTTTTTGCCCTAATTTGGGCCGAAATTTCCAAGAAAGAATTCTTGCTAGAAGATTTCTCCTTTCTTTTTAATTGCAACTTCAATTCTTGGGTGGTGGGTTTAATATCTGAAAGTGTCTTTTCCAAATCAATTCCTTTCCACCATCTATATTGGAAAATTTTCTGAAGTACTAGAAGCCCCAAATTGGTAATTCCAAATTTAACATCCCATATCTAAATCCATGGGATACCAAAAGTTGTCATTGTAAAAAGGAATGATTTTCCTTCAGAAGTATTAGTTCCCCGCAATTGAGGATGAAACTGGCTGAAGAACTCTAGTTCCTTCTGAACTTTTGCTGACAAATAGTTAGACCGAGGTCCAAATTTAGACCACCAATTGTAAAACCAATTTGGAAATTCATTTTTCCCAACAAGATTTGGACACAATTTGAAAAACCACAAATGTTTTTTCCTTTGATTTTGGTAATAGAAAGTCTTTGTCCATGCTTCAATATAATCCCAATAATTATATTTAACTGGAATTCCATTTTCAGCCTTAATTGACAAAGTTTTTTATTTTTGTGGGTGAATTCCCCATTTATTAATTGGTATGACCATCTTAATTATGGCCTTGCTCTAGCTAATTGGACTTTTCTGACCAATCTTGCTATCATAAGTGTGGTTAATTTCCACAGAACCAGATTCTGTAAGCATTACTTCATAAAATATATCTGTATTTTCCTTCTGGGACTGGATAACTCATTGTATCCAAATAGCGGGACTTAATTTCCTACGGATCATTCTTCAATTGCTCATCCTGTGATTCTGAGATCATTATTATTTCTGCGGTTTCCAGTGATATGAAAACCTCTTCGAATTGCACCACCTCCTTAATTGAGAGTGATAATGATGCCGAAGCTACATCCTAAAGTGAAGGAATATGTAGCTTTTGAGCCTTTAAGTAGGCTTCAATATCAGCTTGGGTGACTCAATTTCGACCCTTTCCTCAAGAATTATTGCCATGACCTTGTCCTCGGTCAGGAGGTCTATTCATCCTGCAAAATTAAGCACCAGTTAATATCTTCAGTCTAGCTTGAATTTGCTGGAGTTTGTATATAAAATAATTATTAACTATGTCATTCGCCTCATCCGAATCCGGAGCACCATATTCTTCATAAAATTGGATGAGGGCCAGATGAGCATGAGCCCATCGGTTAAGATAAAATCTTGTTGGAACATAGCATTGAAAATTTTGTTCCCAATTTGCCCTTGATAAATTTCTCATCACAATTCGAAATTGTTTGTCTTTTGTGACAAAAAATTTTAGACATTCCTCCGATATTGAGGGACAAGCAATTTTAAGAAATGTTTCTATGTCCATATTTAGTACATAAGCCATCAATTAGCCCTGCAAAAATTTACGAGTGAGAAAATCAGGTAGAGAATTATTTTCTCCTTTGATATATTCTATATCAAAATCAAATACAGACAATTCAGACTGCCAACGAGCAAAAATTTGCTTTGAAGCCAAGTTTTTAATATCCTGTTTTAAAACCTGCTTGGTTGCACTGCAATCAACTTTAAGAAGAAAGTGTTGATTGAGTAAATCATCCTGAAATTTTTTTATGCATTTAATAATAGAAAGAATTTCTTTCTTTATTGTGCTATAATTAACTTGTGCATTTTTAAAAAGTCCAGAAGTGAACCTTACCAATTCTTCCTTACAAGAATTTGGATTATATTGCTTTAAAATGCCACCATATCCACTATTGGATGCATCTATTTCTACAATTTTCTTCCACTCAGGATTTGCAATTGCTAAACATGGAAATTGCTTAGCTTTTAGCTTAATTTTTTGAACAGCCTTTGTATGATATTCTGTCCAATGAGGAGGATTCTTCTTAAGTCTTTCATATAAAGGAGCCGAATCCTGGGCTAACTCCTTATAATAGTCTCCTATATAATTGAGACTTCCAAGAAACCTTTGCAATTGGGTTTTGTTCTTTATTTCATCTGAAAATTTAGAAGCAAATTCTATACTTCTATCATTTGGGATAATTTTATGTCCTACGAACTGGACCCTTGTTTGGAATAATATCATTTTAGGTGCAGACACCACTAAACCATTTCTCTTAATAACATATTTAAAAATTCTAAGATGTTTTACATGTTGATCGATGTTTTGTGAGAAAATTAAAACATCATCAATATAACAAATTACAAATTCTGCATTAGGATAAAAAAATATCATTCATAATATTTTGAAATTCCAAAGGTGCACTCTTCAGACCAAACGGCATTACATTCCATTCGTAATGACCAAACAGAACAGTAAAAGCTGTTTTATATCTATCAGATTCTTTGATTTGAATCTACCAATAACCTGATTTTAAATCAAATTTAGAGAAAATGATTGTCTTATTCAGTCTGTCCAACAAATCCTTTTTATTAGGAATTGGATATCTTATCCACATCAAGACTTCATTAAGAGGCTAATTTATTACTAGCCTAGGAACTCCTCGTTCATTTTCAGCATTTTTGTTAACATAAAAAGCTGTACAACTCCAAAGAGAATAGCTTTTCCTAATTACAGGTTTTTTAAGTAAACTGTCAATTTCATTTTGACACATTGTTAGATATTCTTGTTTCATTTGAGAAGGTCTTGCTTTAGTGGGAATTTTCTTTTAATCAAAATCCTTCCTATAAGGTAATGAAACAATATGTTTCTTCCTATCCCAAAAAGCATTAGGGATATCACTACAGATTTCTTTATTGAAATCTTCCTCTATGTGAGAAATTTTCTCTTTCATAAAAGGTTTTTGTAGAGTCTCTTGAATACCCATAATTTGAATTTCTTTCTGAAGAAAATTTATTTGTCTATCTTTATTAGAAATTCTCCTCATAATATCATTTATTTCCTTGTGAATAGGCAAGGAAACAAATTCAAAAAAAATTTCATGACCATCGATTCTGGTGGTTATCCTAGCAGTACTGCATTGGCATTAACATTGCCAAAAAGGGTGTTTCTAATATTAATTCTTGCTGGAGATTTCTGATGCAAAGAAAAGTTGTTTCTAAGCAAATTCCTTTATTACAAATGTAAACATTGTTTAACTTATATTTGATTATCATTCTAGACCCACCAACATCAGTGAGACTTTGAGAAGTTTTCTAAAAAAATTGATGGGAACCAATCCTTCCTGGATACAATTCATAACTGCTCTACTGTTAACAAGAGCAATGATATTTGTGATTGTATATTCTTTTTGAATTACAAGATTTACTCTTATGTGTCATTTTTGATGAACAATATTATTAACAATATTTAGATAGGTTAAGCCAGCCTCTTGGCCAGCGTCACCTGTTTCCAAAATTTCTATTCTTTGATTCATATTATAAAGCTCTTGAGTAGCTTTATCTTGAAATGATTTTAACAGTTTTATTTTTGTTTTTAGAGTGTTTATTTCACCCTTAAGATCAGGAATTGTCACAGGTTTATGGTTGTCAACATGTTCTAAACGATCTAAAACATTTTTTAGACTTTAAGTCTCATTGGGAATTTGGGGTCTATTGTCAATTTCTTCTTCTTCCTTAATAGAAGAAACACATGTTTCAATAATCTTTATTTTGAGTTGAGGATCTTCAATTTGATCAATTATTTTAAGCCAATCTTTCTGTTGGTCAGAAAGAACATTAATATTAAGTCCATTCATTTCTACAATTGCTTTCCAATAATTATTAGAAGTTGAACATTTTAAATTATTACAATGGCAATTATTAGGTATCTCTTCTTCTTCAAAGCTAGAAGAGGTATTGTCATCATCAGATATTTCATTTATCCGAGTCTCTGAATCTCCTTCTGATTCAGAGTCACTTGAGTTTATCATTAATTTAAAGAGTTGTTGTTTTAACTCTTCGTTAATTTGAAGCTCATTAAGCTTTTTCTTAGTTTTACACTTATTGGCATAATGGCCTATTTTGCCACACTTAAAACATTTTGCCGTGACGTTTTTATTAGATTTATTAGTTTTCTTCTTATTAGAAAACCCTTCTTCTTTAGAACCAGATTGGTCTAATTTCTTTTTCTTAGAAGGTTTCTTTCTAGAATATTTTTTCATTGTGGTAGTTTTATTACTATCCTTTTTCTTATAATTCTTTGGGTATATAACCATATCATACTCAAATTGATCACAAAACTGACCTAATTCTTGTTTACCAGTCAAATGTTATTTTTTCAATTGATTATGTAATTTTATATCATTACACAAAGTTATTTCTTCTTGGATTATTATGGCAACTAATTGGCCATAGGTATAATTATCATAAATAATTGTTAAACCATTATTCTGATCCCTCAGCTTTTTCCTAATTTTTTCAACAAAAAAGTGAGGTAAACCATCAATAAATTTGGACTTCCAATGCTCACTATTAGCATCATGTCTTTGCATTACTTTTCCTGGAAAGACATCCTTGTACCAACGAAAATGAGTTAACGTTGGACACTTCAAATTTTAAAGCAATTCTCTACTCCTTTCCCTTTGGTTATCCCATTTACCAATAAAATAGAGTATAATTGTTTGAACAAGTGTATAAACAACATCCTTCTGTGGTTGACCATTGTCACATATTTTAACGGCATTCAATATTTCTGAACATTTGCACTTAAGACATTATCTCACTATCCTTTAATCATTCATGTAAAACCAGCTGTTATCCAACCGGCTATATTCTTATCAGTATTTTTACTCTAATTACAAATGGTTCTATACATCATCATTTGATGTACTACTGCAAAGATTTGGTATTCAGTCATCCCATCTATATTCCATTCATAGATAAAATTACCACTATAAGCCATTTGTTGTTAGAAACCATTTTCCTCATACAACATATCCTGGGGAGTTGGCCTAGGATAATAATATCTATTAGCCCCTCCATAAGGGAATTTGGAAGGATATTGGATTTTATTAACAGTCCCATTTTGAGATTGGAGAAAAGAATTTTCTGTTTCTAAAATCTCTTGATCATTAATCTCTAGGTCTAATTCCTCATAAATAGTATTGATAGAAAGACCCTTCAATCGTTTATCAAGTTCCTCCAATAATTCAGAATTCTTTGAAGAATTAGCTAATTTAAAACCAGTAATTGAAACAGGAGGTCTAATATTAGTAGGACAGGTTTTGGATTCCTGATTTTTTGGTTTGAGATTATTAATCTCTTCACAGACCTAAGTCACTTGTTCTTCAATCCGACCTAATTGGGATCCAATAGTACCAAGATGCAAGTTACTTCCTTCTGTAGGTTTAATGAAAGCTACAGTTTCTAGAGAAGAATCGGGACCAGTGCTCCCTTCTAATTTTAAAGGAGCGGTTGGGGGATGGACTGCCCTAATAACAGTTCCAGTCATTAATTTCCAATTTTTATGATCTTCCATAACATTTATGGATTGATCTAATTCTATATAATATTTACCATAAAACCATTGGGTAAATGGAATAATCTTTTTTGAATATTCTATCCAATCATAAAATTCTTTTTTGAAAATCTGTAATTGAATTTCACTATATTTTGAAAAATACCATTTCCTAAATTCTTGGTATTTTGGTTGCTGAAATTCTTAATTTATTTCTTTCCTAATTTCAAGAGTACAAATCTTAATTGTTTCCATTAAGAGTAAAATTCATTTCACTAGGAGATTCCCTAGGTTCAGCACTATTATAAACTCCATGCTGAATTTGATTTTCAGATATTCTTATTCCGACAATATTAATATCCTCAAGGGGTTGTTGAGATTCAGGAATTTCAGATGTAGAGTGCCTACTAGTCGTAGGAATACTTATTCTGTATGGTATTTGAGTTGCGGAAAAACTACTTCTAGTGCTCTTACTTCTAAGGTTGCTATTTAGCAAAGAATTTTTGAAATTTAAGGAGACAGTTCCATCACTGTCTTGAACTATTTGTTCAATTTGATTAACAATTGGTCTGGGTGGAACGGCATTATTTATAACACAGTTTTCGGGAAATGTAATTTCCTCCCAATTTATCAACCTATTGGTTGCAATATTGGATGTTAACATATTGGTTTCTATCAGGACGGTCTGGTCTGCAGATCGTAATTGACGAACCCTTAGATTAACAGTATTCATGATTTTATAATAAATTCTACAAACCATTGCTATTACTTCAGATCCAAGTAAGAAGTCATAACCTCTAGTCTGGATTCTACAATTTAGAATTTCACCTATGTTTCTATCCGTCAGTGATAGAGTAAGATTCGGGCAAGTATTAAAATAAACAGGACCATGACATAAACTGGTCTCTATAGCCCCCATAATTGAGGACCTCCAATTATTACACCTACCATCTCGTAAAGTAACTTGAACACAAGTATCCATTCCTAACAAAGTTAATGGTTTAAGGGCTATTTGCACTAAACCAATATGAACATATTTATAATTACGCATGTGAGCAATAAGATCACTACGATCCATAAGATTTATTATCTTATCATTAAGCTCTAGGCTTTCTGTTCTTTCTATGGTTTTTATTACCATGTTACTTCTAAATTCAAACATACCACGCCCATATATAGTAGAAGGGCGTACTCGAGGGATAGTCCAGTGATTTAATTGTTCTTGCACATTGGCATATTCCACCAATTCAGTGTTTTTAATTTTATCATTATCAGATCTAAATAATCTTCTCATTAAAGTATAATTATTGTGTTAGTGCTCATATAAATTATTCTTTCATGATTTTGCCTTTTTTTTAAATGACAGACAACATTTTGGATAGCACGTTGTCAACGATTTACCGGAGCAAGGCCAAATTACCCTTCCCAGGTCCTCATGCCCGGACAAATCCGAACGCGACTTGGGTGACGTCCCACTACCTAAAATGTTTTCTTAAATTAAATTTTTATTTGAAAGGCATCCTCATGCTAGAATAACTTATACTTGCAATAACAGATTAATTTAAGCCATAAATGGCTTTGATACCAAATAGTATACAAGAATATGTATAAAAGGATCGACAAACAAACTGACCTTATTATTACAAAAGGCTTGGAGCCAAAGTACAAAGGAGGGGGAGAGCAGAGAGCTAGGATTTTAGAGAGGGAAAGAGGACAATCCAAAACCTGATTCTACAAAGATAGACGCATCCGTTATATAGAGGACTTCTTACAAGAAATTCAAATAAAATACAAAACTAATTACAATGAAATTAAGTAGTAGGATGGAGATTCGCCAGGTGCGCTCTGTGCCCCATCGCCACGGGTATTGTCCACCAAGAGTTGAGTGTAAATACTCCATAATTGAGTTCCCAGATAAACAAATAATATTAAATAAATAAAGATATAAAGAATATTATTAAATAAATAAAAGAGAAAAAAGATATAAGCAAAAAGAAGAATTAAGAAATTAAATAAAAAAAATTAGTTAAACAAATAATATTAAATAAATGAAAGATATAAAAATTATTAAATAAATAAAAGACAAAAAATATAGACAAAAAGACAAAAAGATATAACTAAATGAGGTAATTCAATAAAAAAGGTGGGAATAATTTGGTTTAAGGGGAAAGGGGTTAGGGCGCGGAAAGCAGTTTGCAGAATAAAATGTGAGATAAGGAAGGGGGATGATGTAAAAAGTTGTTGAATGACGAATTTGCCCTTATTCAGTACCAACCTTGATTATGTTTATACAATTAATTTTT
Organism: Rhododendron ovatum; assembly: GCA_019656835.1. Classification (NCBI taxonomy): domain Eukaryota; kingdom Viridiplantae; phylum Streptophyta; class Magnoliopsida; order Ericales; family Ericaceae; genus Rhododendron; species Rhododendron ovatum. Next base: position 32,996,107 of record CM033798.1, on the reverse strand, counting down.
CACAATATAAGCCATAAATATTTAGTTTTCCAAATAAATTAACTAATTTAATAATATAAAAATTAAAAATCTGGGGTTTTTTTTTCAAAAACTATGACATGTCAATTTTTTTTAGTAATTGAAAAAATACATTGTTAAAGCATCTCGATCAGCCTAACCAAAATAAAAAAATCCTCAAACTGGCGAGAAAATGTGTGAAATCTCACACCCAGCAGCCTCAATATTTAGGACATCATTTCAGAGTTTGCTACACCGGCTCGCCTCACCAGGCAAGGTTTTCTGGCTCTCTCTCTCTCTCTCTCTCTCTCTCATTTGGATCTCATAGTGCTGTCGTTATTCAACTTTCATAGCTTGGATCTTGTCGTTGTCGGCAGGTAATCTTCATCTCTCTTTCTTTTTCCGATATCTATTCAATCATCTATGAGTGCTCCGGGGCACACCGGGCTTGGACCGAGGTGGAGGAGGAGACGTTATTAACAAACCTTATGATCCAGTTATTTCAGCCATTAAAAATGAAGATCAAGATGCATTGTAATTTATATTTCTTTGGTTATGTTACTTAGTTTAAAAGTGAAGATGAAAATGCATCTAAGACACACCTAGCAAAAACAAATATTTTCGCCATTTTGGTCAGTGATCGAAATAAAAACTGCCATGCATGTGTTGCAAAAAAATAAAAACTAAAGCCATAAGTTCAAACCCTAAGCTGCAGCCATAATTTTTGGGAATTAGGTTAGGGTTTCGAATTTCAGAAAGGGTTTACAGTTTACCAAAAAATTAAAACGAGATTTGCAAGAAATTGCAACAAATACAAACCCTAAACCTAGAAATCCAACTAATCCAAACCTTAACTAGAAATCTCAAAAAATCGAAACCCAAACCCAGAAATTGCACCAGACAAAAACTAGAAATCGCGGAAATCGAAACTTTAACCAAACGCACTGATGAAACCCTAAAAATCATAGAAATCGAAGCCTAGAAATCGCAGAAATCATACTTTTAAAAAATCGCACTAAATCGCCACACCCAAAAAAATCGTAAATCCAAAGGAAACACATTAAACCCTTTTTCCTATCCCCGCGTGCTCAATGGTCGGATGAAGAGGGCCAAAATTGTCAAAAAAAGAGTGGATTTTCCCGGATTACTTTCCCCACCTCAAAATCCATCCATAATTTATGTCTCCTTAGCCAGATTAGAGGACAAAACTAATCAGGGGTGATGAGTTATGGAGGGGGAATAATCGGCAACCAAAGGAAGCCAAAACTGTCGCTTCAAGGAATAATCCTGGAGGATAACTTATGGAGGGGGGCTATGATGCAACCAATCGGGCCCTAGGTGTTGTGAGAATCCACACTAAGCGCTAGTCATGAAGACGGATGTTGAATGCTGGAAACATTCAGAACCTTCACTCATCAGACATTGATAAATACTCTCTACGTCCCACATTATTTCGCCTATATTGACTTTCCTTTAATTTAAGGAAACATCATAATTGCATTGACTTTTTTCAATTTTACTATTTTACCTCTTGATAAAATATTAAAATTATGTTTAAAAAAAACTGAACCCAAATATGATATCGGAGGTGAATCAAATTATAGGCTGTCATGTCATTGAGGAGCATGGTGCCTATTTACTCCACATTGTGTTCTTTCAAATTCAAAATTTGAATTTGTAACATTTTTAAATGTAGGAGAAAATGAGGGGTAAAATGGTAATAGAGACATCCAAAAATGGAAAGTTTTGAAAGAAGCACATCATTTTGGGACATCTCAAAAAAGAATAGGGCACAACAAAATGGGACGGAGGGAATAATTGTTAGATGTGTATGACCAGTAATTTGATATGTTTGATTCATATTTTTCTAATGGTATAAATTTTTTTAAAGTTCATCTTAATTAAATTACGAGGCTGAAATATTATTTTTAATCTTTCTAGAGTAAATAACAATTTTTTTTTATCTCTTATATTAAACACCTATATTGAATTTGTTTCTTAAAGTTAGGCTCCATTTTAAAATTTGCTTTAGGCCTCTAAGATATCAAGGCCGATCCTATCCAAACGAGTGATTTGGCTTGAAATCAAATTTTTTTCTTTTGTTTTCCCTGGAAAGAGAAAAACTTCTTTGCGGTTGTTTCCGTGAAAAAAGTTCACGGAGCCCAGATTGCACGCATCCAAAGTGAAATGGACGGTCCAAATTTTAATGAAACTTTTCTGAAATTTTAATGAAACTATTCCTGGAAATTCCATAAAAGTTTCATTAAAATTTGGTGCGTTGATTGTGAGAAATGGATGGCTATAATTTGGCGCTTCCGCAAATGACTTATTCACGGCACAACCATGAATAAGTCTCATTCCTCTTGAAACCACTCCAGAGGGGCCGTAGCCTCTGTGCACACAGAGTTTTCTCACATAGATTGCGCATAGATTCGTGTGTGGGCCATTAAATATAAAATATTTTTTCAAGGGCCCCGCAAAAAAATCAGCTCTATCCAATACCTATATGTGTTTGACTCAATCCTCTAATGTTTCATTATTCTGAAATTCAAATAAAAAGTTAGATGATTAAATCAAACATCTATACGTATCGAATTGAGCTAATTTTTCGCGTGGGCCCTCGAAAAAATGTCTTACAGTATATCTAATAAACGACTCGAATAATTTGTATGGAACCTGTAGTGAGTTCCACACCAAATCTGTGCACAAATTTTGCTGTGTGTAGCATTATCTATCTATCAATATCCTAAGAGAATGTAGTTGAGCTCTCAATAGGCTCCAAACCCCTAATACTTATTTCCTAGATTTTTCATTTTCTTTAAAAACAAAAAACTGCACGTTCCCAAAAGAAAAAGAAAAAAAACCACGTTCATCCCTCCCTCTTACAAACAAAAATCCCACATTCACCACTTTTCTCATTCACCCCTCCCTCCTTTCCTCCTAAAACACCTACCCGTTACACAAAAAAAGAAAAAAAAACTCCTACTTTCACCCCTTCCTCCTTTCCTCCTAAAACACCTGCCCACTAAAAAAAAATCCATGTTTACCACTTTTCTCTTCTTCTACTATTTAATCTCATCTCATGCAACTTGTCATGCCCTAGGTTTTATACATAAATAAATAACTCATTTTATTGGAAAGTCTTCGCATAACATGAATAATACCCAAAAGATTTCCCATTCACTTAACTTTACAAACAAATCCCAAGGTTAAAGATTTACAACTTTGGCACTCCGGCCCCAAATAAACTTAAGTACGAGTATGAACAAGTTGACAAGTTTCAAAAGGTTTTGTCAAAGGAAATTCTTGAATGAATAGTTACAAACCCATCTTTATCAAAAGAAAGTTAATTACAAAGATGTTTAAGTAACTACATGAGGTTAGCTTCCAAAAAGTCTTTCATTCCCAAGCACACATTGCATGAGAGCTATTGTCCAGCGTTTGGACCTGAAAAGAAAGATTAGATTGAGCTACACTAGCTCAGTAGGAAAATCTCTACCAATTCTATGTATGAATATAATGATATGGGTAGAAGGGATGAAGTCAAGAGATTCAGCTCAATCAATGGTCAACAACGAACTCATAAGAGTGCCAATAAGATCATTCTAAGATGTGCCTTTGTCTTAATATGCCAACTAGTTCACAAGATATTAACAACTCTAGCAATCTCGAAGCGGCTCTCTCTATCGCCAATTTCCACCATCGGTATTTCCACCCCTTGCATCACCGTATAACAATCACAAAGGTTATCGTATTACCACCCCTTGCATTACGTAAACCCTAACAACTTGGATTACCGTATTACCATCTCTTGCGTTACGTGACCCACTTGAGTCTCCGTATTACCACCCCTTGCGTTACGAGACTCCCTACCCCAACTTCCGACACCTACAACTACTCTCTTATTCACTATGCTAGCTATGACTTCCAAACGATCACACTCATACAAGGGACATCTTACAACATATCAACAATGTCACTAACGAGCCATAAACATTCACAAGTAACCAACAATTAATAGGATGCATTTTAACGAAGTCTTAACCATGTAATTCCCTATTCGTTTCTTACTAACGGAAGACCAATGGACCAAAGATAACATTAATCAATCGTAGGAATTTAATTAAATATGCTTGAGATAGGTTTGGAAGTGTCCGACAAGGTTTAGAAGCGATCGGGGTTCCAAACCATGAAGGGAAAAACTTTTCAGAAATTTTCAGTTTGGTACATGTAGCAGTTAAGGGTGCTATATGTACCAAGCGAACAGAATGAAAAATCTGGGTTTTGGTACATGTAGCAATTAAGGGCGCTATATGTACCCAGCGAACAGAAGACGCAATTTGAGTTTGGTACATGTAGCAGTTAAGGGCGCTACATGTACCCAATGAACGAAATCAAAGAAATCTGGATTTGCTACATGTACCGGGGTAAACGCTGGTACATGGAGCACCTGGGTTTTTCAGCACGAATTGACAGCTTTCAAGAGCAAACACAAGGCATCCAAACAACGATCCAAAGCAAGTTTTGGACACCAAATCAACTCATAAACATACATAGAAAGTTAGAAATCCCTACCTCGATTCAAGGAGCGAAACCCAAGAGATTCGAATGAGCCCTAGCTCTAAACTTTTGAAATCAACCGAAATCCTCTCTTCCAAGCTTAACCCAAGGAATTTCGAGCCTACGAACGCGATTGGAAGGTTGAATGAAGGTTGATCTTTAAGGTCTTGGAGGTATAAGGTGGAGTTTTGTGAGAGTGAGCAAGAAAGAGAGAGAGACGTTATGGAGAGGAGAGAGAGCCGAGAGTTTGAGAGAGAGCCGAGAGTTTGAGATAGAGTTGGGAGAAAAAATGATCTCCTACCACTCACACCACTATATATATATACTCACATATTTTGCAAATCACACACACACCCCTCTACTAACAATTGCATCATTTTAAACCACAATTCAAATATTCACCATAAAATCCATATTTTCCCAATTAAGCATTTAATGAACATTTTAATTATATATAAAAAAAATATGGGTCTCTACACAACTTCTCACCACTTTTTTCGTTCTTTAATTAATCCTCAACAAGACAACTCCTAACTTTTCCTCTTCTTTAATCCTCACCATTTTTGTATTGCTGTCAAAAGGGGAAGTTAACAAATCAATTCATACGTAGTAAGTCCACTGCTTTTTGTCATGTATCTTCACTTCCCCCACAGTTTCTTTCCTAATTAACGGAATTGTTTCAGCTTTTTGGTTCTGCAGATTTTGAAAGCAAAAGGCTATGTTCAAGAACTACACTGAATTAGGAGATTGCTCAATTCACTGCAACGTTTGTTTTAAGTTCTCATCAACTGCTCAAAGGTTTAAATATTTTTGCTTTTGTATTCATGCATTTTTCTTGCTTCTTTGTTTAATATTCTCACATCCGCTTTCCTAATGCTGTTTCCACTTTTTTGTCTCTAGATTTTGAAGAAGATGTTGTGATCAACAACGTTTGATTTCGGTGCTCATCAATTGTCTCTAGATTTTGTTTAATAGTCATGCCGTTTTTTCAGGATAATTTCATGCCCTCTTTATGTTACCAGAAATGAAAAATCTAAAATGCTACATACATTCCTATCAACCATAACTTTCTCACATGTGTGTAGGGCTCATCCCACACATAATGCAATATCAATTATCGTCCCTGTTCATGCACAGAACAAAACAAAACATTGTTTTTCTTATATGGCGAATACCACAAAATTAAACTGACTTCAATATTTTTTAGTTGTCCCGTGCACCCAAGCATTGTGCCCACTCGATGTACTGGACAACGATAAAGGCTTTAAGTTTTGTCGCTTTGTGCATCGAACAACCACAATACTAGCATTTGGTGCACAGAAAAACAGAAAAAAAAGGTCAAACTCAATTTTTTTTTTCAATTGTCCCGTTTATTGAATTGGGACAACGCTACTCAATACCCTACAAAATGTGATTGAGCCCCAAAAGCCTCCAACCCTTCAATCCTAAATTCCTAGATTGTAATTTTCAAAACATAAAAAAAAAAAAAAAATGCACGTACGTACATGTCCCAACTCCCACGTACATAATCCATACTCTCAACTCTCATGTCACACGTTCACTTCCACTTCCTGACTTCCATACTCCCATGGATGGCACAAATTGTCCACTTAAAAGCAAAAAAGGAAATGAAATGTGCACTGCTACTAGATGTTTTAGCTCATGGTTAAAATTTGTTAGCCTCTTGCTTCTACTGCACCTTCCACCAAAATTTGTTAGTCTTCATTTTATAATTACCTACTAACAATAACAGAATTTTAAATTTTTTATCAGTTGAATTGTTCACATTCTGTCTCATAATGTTGCTTATGCTATTTTTACTCATCTATTATGATTTCCCTTGTTGTAAAGTAATTGTGTTTAATGTTCACATGCTATCATTATATTTTTTCATAAATTAGCGTTTAACCTATTCTATGCACGGACAAAACTAACCCGTTCTAGCGTTGTGCCCAGTTGATGCACGGAACAATTAATTATAATAGACAAACGGGCACAACGCTAGAACAGATTAATTTTGCCTGTGCATAGAAGCGGTTGAACGCTGGTTACCGGTAAAAGAAAGGACAAGGCCCGAGATAGTGGCGCGATGTCCGACAACACATTACACAGCCGAGAGCATTTCCCCCCTTTTTCCCTCCGGCCTCCGCATGTGCCCTAACATAATAAGCCCTCCTTTTCGATCACCATTGGCGGCCGTCCCCACCGTCCTCTGCCACTCCAGAGCCACACCCACGGTATGCAATGTCTTCCCCATCGACCTCCATCTCTCTTGTTTTCGGCTTCTCTTTTTTATCACTAATTACGAGGAGATTTCTTGCTGTTTAAAATGAGAGAATAGACACCGATAAGTTTTTCCCCTTCTTTCTTCTTCTTCTTTTTTTAAAATTTTTTTCCCCATTTACGTGTTTCATCCTTATTGGTACCATTTTCTGAATTTACATATCCACCGTAGTTGGCGTAGCAGCACAGGACCTTCCATTGGCCCGAAACATCATTTCCCAAAAAACCCGGATAGCAATACTATTGGACTAGGGGCCAAACCGATCTTCGTAGTGTTCGAGTTCGGCTTATTTACTAAACGAGCCTAAAACTCGAGCTCGGGCCGAGCCTTGCTAATTTATTTGACGAGTCTCCTTAAATGAGCCGACCTTATAAAAACAAGCCTAGCTTTTGCGAGCCAAGCTTTTTGAGCGTCGAGCTTGGCTCAATTACTAAACGAACCGAGCCGAGCCGAGCCTAGCCTAGCTTTAACGAGCCGAGGCATGAGCTGCTTGCAAGTTTGTTTGCAACCCTAATCTTGGGAGAGGGATATTATTTACCTGTACAGCAATAAAGTGGTATTTTCCAGTAGACATGTTTGTAAATGAATGGGTCTGCCTGTAAAACCAAGCTACGAAGGGTTGCTTTTATTTGAAATTTTTTTTGGGGGATGAATTATGATCTTAGAGGATCAAAAACAATAAAAATAAAATTATGATCTTATTAAAGCAAACAATCCACGAACAAGAGGAACTACACACCAGAATACATCTAGGAGAAAACAACACCACAAAAAAATAGCTACTAACCCCAAAACATTTAGGGGAAAAACAAAAAATCTTCCTATGAATTCTCCAAGCTGCAGCAATGGGTAGATTCTGGGTAGAGGCTTTCCTTCCACAGTCCATGATAAGGCACTGCAAAGAAAAACAGGCCATACTCTGGCGCTGAAAAACCTTCCCATTTCTTTCCTTCCGCAGCCAGTAAATTGTTGCTGCCAAGTACAATTTGAAAACCACGTGAGCCATAGAATTAGCACCTTTGTATTGCTTTGCCCAACTCAAAGCCCGAGACAGATCCACAGGACTACCGGTAATCTCGTTACGCTCTAGGATGGACTAGGATAGAGGTCTAAACTAGTTGAGCATAGATACAGGAAGAGAAAAGACGGGAGTGGGATTCATTTTACCTTAGGCAGAGATTACATTGAGGATCCACCTGCAAGTGGGAAGTCTATCTTTTGTAGACAATCTCCTCTGATAACCGCTGAATGAAAGCCCACCTTAGGGTATGGGCTTAAACCAGATAACCTTGTTTCAAGGAAAATGAGGATCAGAAACCCTAAAGGCCTGCCAAGCAGATCTTGCAGTGTACCCCCCTCCATCCAACTTAATAGAACCAGAAAAATGGGGAACATGGAGCAAATTCCTTGGGGTCTCAATCATAATCTCCATAATAATAGGATTCCTCTACCTTGGCTGACACCATCTGCCCAACTGGATAATAGAACTGAGCTTGGCAATCGAAGATCTTCCCAATTTATGCACCACATGCTCCCCAAATTTCTGGTAAAGGTCCTAATGGATGCCAATTATTAAGTCACAAGAAACTGAAGAAAGTGTTGACCCCATCCCCAACCCTATTTGTTATCCAAGGCTGCACTTTCTCTCTCAGGTTTAGGATTTTGCTACTATCCGAGAAGCATTAGGAGGAATTCTCAAACCCCAAACACTTGTCTTTGATTATGTAAGTATTAACCCACTGGTGTCTAGCAATTGAGGCTCTATTCTAGTCCTTCATGAGTCTAAAGCCAAGGCCAGACTCATCTTTAGGAACACAGACACCCTCCCATGAAACCTTAGCCCCTGCACTTTTCAGATCTAAACCAGACCTAAGGAAGGCCCTAAGGAGATGCTCAATCTCTTGGATCACTTTCTGAGGGAGGATGAAAATAGAAGCCCAATAGACCAAAATGATAAAAAGCACGGATTTGACCATCTGAGCTCTCCCACCTTAAGATAGTTATTTATTTGACCATGATTGAATTCTAGAGAGAGTTTTATTCTTCAATTAAGCACTTATAATTAAGTTGTTTGGCAATTGTAGTCAGTGGTATTTTTTTTGTTTTTGTTTTTGGCTTTTCAGTACGAAACAAAGCTTAAAAAAGGGGCTTTGGATCTGAGCCTTTGGCTCAAAGAGAGAACAAACAGGTGAGATTTTGTTGCTAAAAAATAATCCCCCCAAAGACACTTTAGTTATGTGAACTTAGAAAATATTACTGTTAAATAGTCTTTTGCTTTTGATGGTGATTTTGTTGTCTTAAATTTTATTTTATTATTATTATTATTTTTTTGTATAGTTTTGAATGTAGAGTCCTTGGGGTTTGAAGAAACTGTGAGATTGCCGTCGCATTGGTTTCATGAATGGACGTGAAGATAGAAATTGCTTGTCTCAGATTAGATTGGAAATTGAGGCTACTACTTGATAGCAAAACATCTCTTTCCTGCAGTGTTCCTACATTTGATTTTGATAAAAAGGAGAAGTATGCAATGCATAGCTTTATATAGGTATATTTTTGGCATGTAAAAGGCATACACAACTTCGAGAAGTGTGGACCCCGTTCTCACTTTGTATACCAGACTTTTCATGCTATTGAAAGGGATCCAAGGAATAAAGCCATCTCCTAGAACAATCTGATCCATATTCTAATAGGCACATTTGCCACATTTGGAATATTTCGCCTAATGTTTTGAGATGTACTAGGGCTAGGGATACTGTTAGGTGATCGGTCTTGATTTTTGTTTTTGTTTAGTTGCCAAGGGATATGCCCCTGCATTGTCTTGCTGCAAATTTTGGCTTTGATATAGATTAAACTTATTTGAGAAAAAAAATTTCACACATCAGCCAACTTAGTAAAGGAAACATCCTAAAAGATCCTCCCAGAAGGGATATTCCTTTTTCTCCCCTATTGGTGTCGGTGGATAGTACTGAGATCATTTGACCAAAGTCACCTAATGCAGCCTCACGCTTAGACTTTCTGTATTTCTTAGCTTCTATAGCACTGATGTGATTTATGCACTGATAGCTTTGGGCTGATCATAGATGCTATTTCCCCACATCCCCACTATCATTAGATCATCTCCAATGCAGGAAACACTTACTCCAATGTTGTAACAAACTTAAATTTACCAAAGATTTGAAGCTTTGAACTCATTTTCTCTGAAGCATGGATGCCAATATGGGATGCGGGTATGCCCCTGCTTTGCCTTGTTGTAAAGTTTAACTTTTGATATAAATTTAAGTTCCGAAAATTTAAAAGTTCACATGTCAGTCAACTTACCTAAGGAGACATCCTCAAAATCCTTTAACTCTTGGTTTTGGTGGACAGTGTTTAGATCCTTTGACTAAAAGCAGCCTTACCCTAAAACTTCTATATTGCTATTGTCCAAAGTTTATAAGCTTTGGGCTGATCATAGATGTTATTTCCCCATGACCCAACCACCATCATTAGGTCATCTCCAACGGGCAACGCTTACTTCAATGTCATCACAAACTCAAATTTACTTAAGATTTGAAGCTTTTACTCATTTTCTTTAAAGCATGGATACCAATACGGGATATGGAAAGGGGTATGCCCCTGCTTTGCCTTGTTGTCAAGTTCAGCTTTTGATATAAATTTAATGTTCCGAAAACTAAAAGTTTCACACGCCAGTCAACTTAATAAAGGAGAAATCCTAAAAAATCCTCCCAATAAAGGAGTATTACTTTTTCCCCCTCTTGGTTTTGGTGGACAGTGTTGAGATCCTTTGACTAAATCAGCCTTACCCTAGAACTTACATATTTCGTAGTTCAAATAACACTGATGTGATCTCTGCACTACCATCGCCCAAGGTTTGATAGTGTTGAGCTGATCAGAGATTCTATTTCCCCACATCCCCTCTATCTAGGTCATCTCCATTTTATATAGCACTTCCTCCAATGTTGTAACAAACTTACATTGACTAAAGATTTGAAGCTTTAACTCATTTTCTATGAAGTATGGACACCATTTTGGGATACTGGTTTGCCATGGATACAGGTATTCCCCTGCTTTATCTTGCTGTAAAGTTTGGCACTTTGGCTTCTGATATAAATTTAAGTTTGGAAAACTACCAAATAACACGTCAGTCAACTTAGTAACTTGACATCCTTAAAAATCCTCCCAATAAAAGGAGTATTTCTTTTTTACTTTTGGTTTTAGTGGATAGTTTTGAGATCCTTTGACCAAAATCAGCCTCTCTAAGGCTTTCTGTTTTTCTTAGCTTCAAAAAACATTGATGTGATCTCTGGACTACCAACGTCAAAGGTGATAATATTGGGCTGATCATAGATGTTATGTCCCAATGTCCCCACTATCATTAGGTCATCTGCGACGCTTACTCGGATGTTGTCACAAACTTAAATTGACTAATCATTTGTAGATTTAACTCATTTTGTATTCACATAAAGTAAAGATTTGAGTGAAGTGTTGGAGATGATTTAGAAACCTGATTACAAGTCCAACAATCAGCAACAACATCCAAACCCCGGTGCCTTCAGCCTTGGTTTGATATTGAACAAACAGGGGTGCATATTTCCACAATTGCAGTGTATATCACTTTTGGATATGTTTTGAGTTGATCAGTTATTGAGCTTCTGGGCTGTCTTTCAGTTGTTTCTATTTGGAAAAATTTCTCCACAATTTTAGTGTCACGTGAGTGGTTGAGTCTTTCCTCCTAGAAGCCCAAACCAAGGCCAACTTTTGGGACCAAATTCACACTCTAGCAAATGGAGAAGTGGTGACTTCTTTTAACTATTGTATTTGTTACTCTTCTTCTTTAACCCTTCCCTTGTGATTTTAGTCGATGAACCCTGAGGTTGATTGGGGTTCTAAACTTTCAGAATAGGATAGACCCTTGATTCTTATGTGAGCATGATAACCTTTAGCTTGGTTTCTTATAAGCGTGAGAATTCGAAGAGTTGTACTTATGATGCATTGGTTTTACTTTTAGTTGTAACTTGTAAGGAAGGATGCAAGTCCTTGAGTTTTACTGATATTGGGTGCAGGAAAGGATTACCTCTTAATTTTGATCATTTGTGGCCTAAGCAACCTGTTAGCTTCAATTAAGTATGATTCCTGCTTCAGTGATGTTGATGCATTCAATTGGTGGTGTATAGGGCCTTTTTTTGTTGTTGTTGTCTTGGTGGCCTTTTTTGTATACGGGTGGCATTTCCTTAATGCCTTCTTTAATATAATTATTTACTTATCAAAAAAGAAGAAGAAGCGATGTTGATGCATGCCAAATTTTGATTTGTTTCTCCCTCAAACTTTGGGTACTAAAATTTAGTACTTTAGTCTTTTGCAATGTCACCATACTTAGTGTGTCATTTTTTTTTTTGCAGAATGCGAAAGCCAGGTTTATGTAGATTCATTTGTTTGTTTTGGAAGAGATCTGCTTACTCATACAGACACCAAAGGTGAAAGAGGAAATTAACACAACCCACTGGTAAGAAGAAGAGGAAGGACAACAATGTCGGACTTTCTGCCAGAAGACACTGTGGTGGATATCCTTTCGAGACTTCCACCCAAATCCCTAATCCGATTCAGTTGTGTCTCCAAAGTTTGGAACTCTCTGATCAGAAGCCCTACCTTCATCAGTTCCCACCTCAATCACTCACTCAGTTACAATAATCTCCCACCCTTGATAGTTAGGCAATGCATTCGCACTACCAGAACAGAGCACTACAAACTATTTCGTGATACTGAAGATGCATTTCATGAGTATCAAGAAATTGAATTCCCCCTGAAAAGCCGCAGTCTCCACTTTTATCACTTACTTGGTTATGTGAAAGGTTTGTTTTGCCTCTACGAACAGGATAGCCATTTTCTTTGGAACCCATCAATTAGAAAGTCCTTGACCCTTCCAAAGCCTCGCACTAAGGTCAAGAGTCGATATGATTGTAGACTAGGGTTTGGATTTGATACACATGCCTATGATTATAAGATTGTGAGAATTGTTTTTAGTGAAAATAAACCGCGTCGAGAGACTGAGACGCCTCTAGTTGAGGTTTACTCCCTTAATGCGGGTGTGTGGAAAATAAACAGTGGAGCGAGTAACTCCTTTCCGCTTGGGTCTTCTATAAGTCCATCTCGGCACTTTGCTGCTTGTTTTGACGGTGCTGTTCATTTCACAGCTGAGAATAATTCTGGTGAGCCATTTATTTTGTCCTTTGATTTGGGTGATGAGGTGTTTCAAACGATATTGTTACCAAAAGGTATGGTAAACAGGGCAACTGACATCAATACTTCAGTATTCGGGGGATCGCTATCCCTGTTATGTTATAATGGCTTTAAGCGAAGTTCTTGTTCCATTTGGATAATGAAAGACTATGGCGTAGTTGATTCTTGGTATAACCCTTTCAAAGTTGATCTGAATGTAGAATTTTTACACGTAATAAGTCTCAGGGATAATGGTCATATTTTATTGGAGGGAAAAACACCAATTGAGTGGGAGCTTTCTTCATATGACCCCTGTAGCCAACAAGTTAAGAATTTGGGAATTCAAGGTGTTTTTCCTCATTTTCATGTTGATACTTTCGAGGAGAATCTTGTCTTGCTCAACAAAAAAGATGTAGTTTCAAGAAGGGGAGTGAGCAGGAAGAGGAAAGACAGGTAAAAGCTTGGTTCAACTCATATTTCAGCATTTACTTTCCTCAGTTCTATCTTGCTCACACTTTACATGAGTTTTTTAGTTGCAGTTCGGTTAGGGGCACAGAAACCAACCAATACAACCCTCTCACATGCATGTATGTGGGAGTGCACCCATTACTGTCGTAGGGGGTTTTGGTTGGTAGCTTGGTGTTTTGTGTCCTTGACATAATTTGTTCAATGGAGACTGCTTTTGTGGCAGTGTTGATCATGGTATTAAATATGGGCAAGTAGATATAGTGAAAAATCGATAAAGTATTAACTTAAACTCGTTTTTTCTAACATGCTGATCTTGTTGTACCTAAACCATATTAACTAATGCCTTTATATCTTTCTTCATTTTGCCATACTTGCAGAGATGTTGGACATGATGTGAATATGATGACCTTATGATGCCTTAGTTATGATACAGGCCTTTTTAATTGATTTAATTTGAGTATCAGGCAAATGTTTTCAAAATATGATTATAAACACTTGGTTGTGTACATGGGTCATGACATTTTGTTAACTCTTTGATTGTATTGAATTCGGGTGTTCAATCATGATGGTATAGTGAAAATCCCATGGTGTGTTTTAAAACACAAAAAGTTTTACAAGTTCTTTTACCTTGGTATCTTATTTTGACTCTTCTTAATAACTGATTTTGTTTATGAACTAGTCAACTATCTTGAGTTTTGTTCAGCCCACTTGTTCTATTCTTTTACGCTACTACCATAACGCATCCGTTTGAATGTGGGGTGATTTTCATTTTCAGTTGATCTTATTACTTTTGGAAGAAGTCATAGTAGCTGTTAATGGGCTTGATAACATTTTGCTGAGGCATGTAGTTGTATATGAATACTTTTGAATATTGATACGTTGTTTTGTTATGTTCTTGTGAGACTTGGTCGATTGGTTTCATAATTCTCTCTCTCTCTCTCTCTCTCTCTCTCTCTCTCTTGTTGGTGAGCCCAGGTTGGTTGTTATTGAAGTTCTCTCTGGTCCTTTTCTGGGAGTCCCTTTATGATGGTTAGATAACAAATTTAGGGAATTCATGAAGACTTTCTGACAGTCAACCTTCTTATTCAAGAAAGCAAAACCTTTATGTTGTAATGTCGTTGAATTATTACTATTATTATCTTTTTCTCAGGAGTAGAAATTGTACCTGGGAATCATAAGCTTAAAAGTTTTTCATTAGGAATATAGTTGTCAAGCTTGGTACACTTAATTTAGATCCTTAGGATGCTATTCTGAAATTGAATTCAATTTTAGGCGCCAGATCTGAGGCAATTAAGGTGCATAGTGCATAACAAGCGATGGTCAACATATAAAAAAAATGCTGATGCCCCAAAAGACCTGAATTCTGCCTCCCCTTCACTCTGTTTATATTCAGTTAAATATTGGTGGAGATACCTGGAGTAATATAATGGCTGCTACGTCTATTGGATCTGGTATTATAGACTACGTTAAATTTGATTAACAAAGATCTATATCTTTTCGTTTATGATAAATTGATAAATGAAGCCAATTTCATGTGTTGCAAAATTGCAAGGGTTGGGAATTGGAAACATTGGTCATAGGAAATTGTTATAGCATTTCAAGAAGAATTTTCTTTATCCAATCCAATCCTCCCCCGCCCATAATGAAAATACTGACATTGTTTAGGACTTACCCAGGAGCAATAATTTATAGGGTAAATTTCACTGACCTTCCCTAAGGTTTCTGTCAAAAGCAGTACCTCCCCCCAGGTTTCTGAAATGTCACTAACCTCTTGTACTTTACCTGACAATATCATAACTCCCCCTTCTGTCAAGTTCCAGTTAATTTTCTATCAGAAAGTCATGATATCACCAATGTTTTAGTTTTCTCTGTCCAAATTACCCTTTCAACCAAACATAGCCACCAAACAATTCTCTCTCTCTCTCTCACACACACACGCACATGCACACACACGCACACATACAATTTAAGATGAAGCTCAATTGGGGTAGATTGGAGTGCAATTATATTGCCGATTCAAAGGAAAAAAGGTGTGAAGTTATTGTTTGCTCTGTCCTTTTATTTACATAAAATGCTTCACATGCCCACTGAGAGGTTGTGGGCTCAATCAAACCTTCTGACTGAAGTTGCTGGAGCTCTTGGAGAGCAAGCTAGTAGTGTTCTAGGTTCATTCCATGATGGGTAGCTTTGGTGGGGTTGATCTCATTGATGATGATCTTGAAGATGCCGATGTTGAATCACTATTTCCATTGATGATGAAGCAACAACTGAAGCAGTCCTTGCATGCTGATATTGTATAAACCTGGTGTCTACCAGAGGAAGTGTAAAAAGTTAGTAGGTGTGGACTCTAGTAGTAGTAAAAGTCATATGTGTAATAAGTGTGGCATGTAGTAGGCTTTGGCATGTAGTAGGCTAGGCTTAGAAAAATGTAACGAGTATTATTTACATGTGATGTAAGCAATGACGCTGAGCAGTCCCTCCTTATGCCTATAAAAGGAGAACTCTGTCCATTGTAAATCCAAGTCAGTGCAAGTTAGTGTGTGTGTTTCTCAATAATACATCTCTCGTGTTCTCTATTGCTCTCTATCTTGATCTTAACCTACTTCGTGTTTGTACCCACTTTGTGTCTGTCTAATTTGGTATCAGAGCCATGTTGTTCATTCTAGCTTAAACCCCTTCTGGGAACTTCTTTTCCAAAACTACTTCAAGTTTTTTCTAAAGAAAAAAAAATTGAAGCGTATGCTCTGTGGTTGCCTTCTAAGGATCCTCCATATCAGAAACTTCATTAACTATTTTGGTTAAAGAATTTTGTATCAGTGGGTTAAAAGTACCTTGAGACTTTGGCTTTTGAGCGGTGTGTCTCGGTTTATCTACCATAGAATACAGAATTTTATTAATCAAAATTAGTTAAAGATCTTATATTGGAAAGAAAAAGATTTGTTGTATGAGGAAATGAAGAACCCAGATTTTTACCTGAAAATGAATTATTTGTTTTCTACTCATTCCTCTGCCACCTCATCTCTTGTTCCTTCACGATCGTCCACCCGCCGAAATTCCTCCACCTCTTCTAATCTTGAGTACTTGTATGAATTTGAATATCTTCCTAATGATAGTAAGGTTCTCCTTGCTGATTTCCCTTTTCTAAATCCCTATAATGCCTTTGTTAGACCACAAATTTCTATAAAAAAGACCGTCACTCAACTTTTTTCCACAAAACGACCAACTTCTAGAAAAGAGTATGTCCAAGCCTTCAAGTTTGATCAGTGTTTCATAGCAGCTACAGAAGTTGAACAACTTTTACCCTTGGAAATCCCAGTTAATTTGACTCGCCTTTGGCAACAACAAGGATTTACTCATCTTCACTTTGGAGTAATCAGACTGGCTGTCACTTTCCATGGCAGGAAAGGTCTACTTGTTACTTCCACACTTGCTCTAATAGACACCAGGTTTATACAGTACCAGCATGCATGTATTATTACAGTCCAAACCACGTTAAATGCTGGAACTGTGGTCTTTATCTTTTACCACAATTTCAACATGCCACTTGCAGATGGATCTGCTAACAGCTCTAAAGGTGCAAGTTCAAATTGGTGGTGCCTCCCAAATTTCTACCACATATGCAGCTACCCTTCACTATCAAATGGCCTACCGCCTTCAAAACCATGCCCTAGACATGTCATTACCTTCCTCCATAGACGAAGCCCTTTTTCAAACTGTCAACGCACCTCACCAAGCTTCCTGTGTCCATGTTCCACGTCAGATTTCCCGTCCTGAGCTTCTCAAGCTTCTCCCAGAGTCTTGGGTTACAGCTTATGAGAAAAACCAACAAAAGCCCATACCTGTTCAATCCTCAAATCCAACTTTCATCCCAAAACCTGATGGTACAGTGGAGATTTCGTTTCCAAAAGAAGTCTCTGCCTCATCCTCCACCCATCCTGTCAATTTTCCCTCGAGAATTGACATGTTCGTAGATGGTTCTAGACCCGGCCCTCCAATTAAATATTTTCAATCCAGCGGCCTTCCAGTCTTCTATTTCAAAAATCCAGAAACAGGTCATTGTTATTTTGATGCCTGTGACTGTGATGAGTGTCTAGAAGACAGTCTTCTAGAAGATGACGAGGATTTTGAAGATCCATGTCCACTGTGTTCTCTTTTACCTCCCACTCCTTGTAAATCTCCGCCTCGTCCTCAACCCCCATCTAATAATGGTCCTTCTGCTCAACCTAGTGGATGTTTTATGTTCACCTCATCCTCTTCCTGGACTGAAGCAGATTTTCCTCCTTTTGATTCTCATAATTCTCAAGAAAGAACGACCCACCGTCATAAAATTCTAGACTCCACTACCATTCTCCCTGATGGTAGTACCAAAGCAGCGTCAGCAGCGGAAGCAGCAATAAATTGGCAATCAGCAAATCCTCTAGCTCAAAACAAAATTCTCCAGCGAATTGCTAACTCTCAGCAAAATTTGGAGAATGTTTTCCATCAGAAGTTATCATCTTTAGAACTTCTTATCAGAGATTTGCAGCAGAAAATTCAAAATATTCACTATGAACTTTTCCTAATGGCATAAAAATTCAAAATATTCACTAGGAACTTCTCCAGATAGCATATGCCAACCACGTATTTTCAGCAGCTTTTAACCAAAAGGATGCTGAAATGAAGCATCTAAAAAATCAGCTTCATTCACTTCAAGCTCAACAGTATTCTCAGCAAAAAAGCCCACTTGACATGTTCTCCTCTTCCTCTCAATAATATTTTTTTGGGTATCCTCAAATGTCTCAACCCTTACCTATAAACCCTACTTTAGAATTTGGTGAGTCAAGCTCCATCTTTGGGAGCTCATCAACTTTACTTCCTCCACCAAAAAGGTCATCTCCACCAAAACTTCCTTTCCCAAAACCCCAGATAAAGCCTATCCGATCTCCAACAGCTCTGTCTCCACCATCTACCTCTACCTTGGCTCCAACAACCTCCATTCCTTTTAAACGATCTTATTCAAATTCAAAGTCATCCCAGTTAATGGTTCAGTCAACTTCTAACCCTTCCAAAAATCCAATCTCCACTATCCTACATACCCTAGCCACTATACTAGAAACCCCATCTCCTGAACCAACCATTGAGTCTAATTCGGATACTGAATCTATTGACTCTATGCCAATCCCTCATGTTTTCATGATGAACCCAGAACATTATCCAGAGGAACATGTTGAAGATCCTATTATTGAAAAAGGTCCTGAATTTGACATACCTCCTGAAATTCCAACCTTTGATTTTTTCTCACATTCCAATATCCATACCCAAGGTTTCTCCTGTGATAATATTCCCTCATCAAAATGGTTGGATAAACTTTATGAGATTCATACTTGGTGCACTGCTGCTATGCTCTCCCCAACTGCTACACCGTGTATCATTATTACTAAGTGTATAGCAAAATTCCTTGGCCATCTACGTCAATGGTACTTAGCTCTTGGTGAGTACCGACAACTACAACTTAAACAATTGCCAACCTTTGATCAATTCATCTCAGTCTTGCATATTGAGTTTCTTGGAGACCATAACAACACAAAAGAGTTTGTTGGAGAAGAATATCTCAGCATGAAGTGCAAATTAGACAGACACGAAGTGGGTACAAATACGAAGTAGGTTAGGACCGGGAGAGAGCAATGAAACACAAGGGGAAGACGTATTATTGGAAACACACTGACTTGCACTGACTTGGATTTACAATGGAGAGAGTCCTCCTTTTATAGGCATAAGGAGGGACTGCTCAGCGTCATTGCTTACATCACATGTCAATAATACTCGTTACATTTTTCTAAGCCTAGCCTACTACATGCCACACTTATTACACATATGACTTTTACTACTACTAGAGTCCACACCTACTAACTTTTTACACCACACCACATCTACCACACTACCACGCCCATTATACACATCACCTATTAACAGTACACACTAATAATAAACTTCTTTCAACAATACAAACCAATTATTTCACCATCTCCCGGAAATGAAAGAGACGGCTGGCAAAAACACATATTTGTTATTCTGAATTATCTGAACCACTTTCTCCAGAATAGTCTTCAGTTCTATCAGTTAAGTAATATTGATCCAAAAGATATCGGATATTTTGGCGCCATTCTTCCGGATAAGTATCATTGAATTTCCAGTTTGCAGATTCATAATAGAGGAGAGATGAGAGAACTTATGCAGGAGTCAATCCATTGAGTGAACAGAGTGTTTGAGTCATGACAAGATAATTTCCACTGTTGATCTGGATTCTCTGAGACTGGATATGCAGAGAGGAATATAGTGTGATACTCCTTCCGCCAAATAATAGAACTATCTGGATTAGAAAGACATCTATTGTTGCGACTTGTCCAAAAAGCAAATTGGAGATTCCCGCCTACACTGTTTGGGATTTGTCTGATCATCTTTTGCTAGAAAGATATGCTTCTGAAGAGTAAGAGGAATTTCAAAAAGAAATCCTCTGGAGGATGACTTGATTGAATGCCGCATATGCTAGATAAACCAATACTGTAGATCTATTAAAACAGATACTTATAGTATAAACATCGACTAAATACCATAAGAGGAGGTAGGCTTCCTTTTTGGAATAAAAGACATTGTGGTCATATATTTCAAACTGGGTGAGAAAGGGATAGACAGGATGGAAAGGTAAACCTCTTATGGGACTTTCATCAAGACCATACTTGAAAATGCAGAGATGTTGAAGGTTTTGACACATTTGAACACACCTGGAAAGAAGGGTTAACTCTAAAATATGACACTGGAGGTGGACAGGAAGATTAACTGGGTGGAAACAGGAAATCATTAGGAAACAACCAGGAACAAATGAATATGGCTTTGGTTTTGTAAATTGGTTGATTTCTTTTTTGAATCTAGATAGGAAATCTGGAAGGACATTTGTTTTCCCTTTTATGTGAACAGCAAAACCAATTTGCCCATTTGAGCAACTGTGTTTTTGGGAGGTTCTTCTGTTTGAATTTGAACATGCTGGGAAAACTCATCATATTAGTCTCAATTAGAAAATGATGACCGATTAGATGAAATTCAAACTTCTCAATGCTCCTTTTAATTGCCAAAATTTCTTTGTTAGTAGAGTGGTAATGAAGTTCTGCTAGAGAGAATGCACCACTTTTGTATCCACAAATTATGCGCTTTTGATATGAATTTTCTTCCAAAAGAACTCCTCCCTAATATAGATCAGAGGCATCTATCTGAAGAACTCTTTTCCCATCCGAAGGTATGGTTAACAGAGGAAGGGTTTTGGCCATGGCTTTGAGGTCTTTGACAGCTTTGGTACAATTGACTGACCAAGGAGGAGAGGTTTTCTTTAGTAGAGCTGAAAGAGGAGTACAGTATTGGGCAAGGTTGGGAATGAAATCAGTCATATAGTTAACAATTCCAAGAAACTGTTGAAACTGTTTGACTGTGAGATTTTCATATGGAAAATGGTCAAGTTGGGAGGCTATATGAGGTTGGAGGGCATATTGACCTTTAGAGATATGCATCCCTAAAAAATTAATTTCTGGTTGAGCAAGAAGCATTTTTTTCTCTGAGAGCATGATACCATGGGTTTGAACCAGGGAATGGAAAGCTCGTAGTAATACAGCATGAGACTCAATTTATGGAGAAAAGAGTAGAACATCATCAATATAGACAAGTGTTGAGGATAGAATGGGGGAAAATACCCGAATCATGTCATAACAACCGTTCACGCCGAAATTTACACTTCAACGAAGCTAACACAAGCACACAACTTCTCAACCACACTCTAAACTGTGCATCACTATGCATCTTATTTATATAACATTTAAACGATACATGCACAAAATTGCATTCTTTTTTTTGAACTGAATGCACGATATCTCATTCCCTAGTACATTTACTCAATATATCATTGTCATACATTTAGACGACATTACTTTCAAGTTGTTTAATAAACAAATATTGCCCATTCATGGCATTTGCTTTAAAGTTTGTGGCAAATACTACTTTGACCTCCCTCTAGTTTTAGAAATTACTCTACCCTCCCTTTTGATGATTTTGTCTAGATTCCCCTTCCCGCTAAATTAGCCTTGACAGTGTTGCTTTTGGTTACTGACAGACCAAAATGCCCTCAAATGCAACGAATAGGCATTTAGAATGACCTCCCTTGCTATGTTACCAAGTATTGTTGCAATTTTTATATAACAAGTGTGAAAACTTTAAATATCATTTGAATGACAACTATAAAATAACCGGAAAGAAAATGGCAGCGTTTATTTAATGTACTGTAGAACAACCAATAACAAATGTAACCAACTACAAAGTCACGCACGACCTTTAAAAGGGCTTAATTTAGAGGAGTGATTAATGAAATACAATACACAATTATAGAATGTTAAAGTAATTTTGTTATTTTCAATATTTTGTTTATGAAATATGAACGACTTTTGGTTTCGGTGCCTCTCATGTTGACAAAATTAAGTAGAAATAATTTTAACAAAAGATGAATTTTTTGTTTGTAAAGATGACATCAAAATTCATGTTTTTTTTTTTTGTTTAGTGCATTTTTTGAAGCTTGGTCCAACTTTTGGCCAGAAGTAGGAAAAGTTTTTCTCTTCGAAGACAATTTTTCTAAAAAACTTGAGCTTTCTAGACATTGTAAACAAAGTTGAGTTTAATTATTGAAGTTATAACTTACGGGCTTGAACAAGATAATTTTTAATTGTCGGTAAAGAAGAAGAAAAGAGTAAGTAAATAATGTTTCCCTATAGATTATTTAAGAAATGAGAAAATAAGTACAATGAATAATTGTTTTGTCTTTGTGCATAGAAAGTTCAGTTTGAGTAAAAAAAATGAAGTTCCACAGAAAATTTGAGAAAAAAGATTAAGTACCAAGTAAAAGGCTTTATGTATTGACTGTGAGTGTAAAAAAAATTAAAAACAAGAAGCGTTATGTTCGGCGGATCACAAGAAATATACTTAAATTCTCCCCAACACAACACACACACACCACCCCCCACCCCACACCCCCCCCCAATTCTAAAGATCTCATATGTGAGAAGTAATTGTGTATTTCCTTTTATACTTGATGGCAACTGTTTGTGGATTAATCTCGACATTTATTAATTAGAAGGTGATAACATCAACAAAATCTGTTAAGTTTCTCATAAGAGGTTAACAGGGGGCAGTATCTGGATAATAGTTTCAAAAGTCTCAAAGGTTAAGAGTAATTTTTGAAATAGGTGATGAATCACTTCTAAATGACAATGTTTTTGCATTCTCAGAATGCTACTTGTGAATTGCAAATATGTTTTGAAAGATTTATAAGATCAACAATATGTGCATACAATTTACAAGGTCCTACAATTGTCTGCATTCCTTAGTATTTTTCTTTTTTTATATGTAATTGTGATGTTAAGTTGGTCTAAAAAAAATAAGTTGTGTTACATATTTTTCATACCTTACCGCAAAGATAATTGTTAATACACACCTTATGGAAGATAGTTTTTGAATATGACCCAGGCATGTCAGGTCCTGTATTTTGTGAAAAATGATGTGTCAAACGCGTACGCTGTGCCATATTTCCATGTTTGTGCTATACAGGCGTTCATGGGGATGAGTCAGTGGCTTTTGGCCAAATGTGGAAGAGGACTGTATTGATGAGGCAGTGGCTTTTGGCCAGAATTGGAGCCAAGTTAAATTAAAAAGTTTGGGATAAAGAATTGTTTAATGACATTATTGGGTGTTTAGTTTTGTGATGGGGTTGAGAGTTGATATTATAGTTATTACTAGAAGTATAGTTGTCCTTTGGAAAAGGACTATGTTATCCATCATGAGAGTAAACATGGCTTGTATTCCCAATGATTGGGAGAACCTTTCTAATTGAGGACATTTGGCGAGGAGAGTCTTCTTTCCTATTATTGCTTAATTTTACATCATCAATCTCTTGCACGTTGTAATTTCAGTATTCTTATTTTTTTCTAGTTGATTGGGGATTTTAAATTTTGCAAAAGATCAATTCACAGATAGGAAAACTATAGAACTAATTTCAAACAGGTCAGAACGGATCACTAACTGATAAATATAGTGTGTTCTTAACGACTCTGTACTATCTTCCTGTATGACTTGAGTTGTATTCACTTGTATGTGATGATCCATCATGTTTGGTATTTGCCCCTTTGAGATGATTGAAAAGGTGTCTATTAAGGTTATTTGGGGACAGCGTATAACTCTCTTCACTTTCGTCCAGATCTGATGCTGCGTCACTCGCACAACAGGAGGAGCTACATGCACTTAGAGCTGCTAAGGCGGAGATGATCCGATCTTTAGTAGAAGAACGAGAGAGGTACATTGAAGAACGAGATAGATACATTGAAGAAAGACGGAGGCTCACTGAAGAAACCAAAGAACGACAGAGGTTCCTCGAGGAACAACAAAGACAGATAGACCTTTGCCAGGGCATGGTGACACAAATCTTGCAGGAACATCGTGGCGAAGAACGACAGAGACATATAGACCTTCTCCAGAGCATGATGACAAAACTGATGCAGGAACATCGTGTTTGGGAGAGCTCTTCGACAGAGGATCGCGGACCGACTCTTAGGTATGTGTGTTTACATGTTGTACTTTTTTTATTCAGGTGTGAAAAATTACCAAAATTTGACTGTTTGGAGTTTTCAGGAAATTGCAAATACATCCACCAAGTGGCCTAGGAACTGACAAGGGAACCTTGCTCTAGCATAAACGAACTCTTAAGAGTCGATGACACATTGTTACGGCTCATGTAAAGAGTAAAATAAAAACATTTGAAAAAATAGATGAGATAGGTTGTTCAGAGGTTGGAGTTGTCAAGTGGCCAACAAGCATCTGGGAATTCGAACGAGCACCTTCCTCGAGCCTAAAGGAAGTAAGAAACTTGGAAGAGTTGACAACATGTTGATACGAGTTCGGTTATAGGTTCAGAACTCAACTTAAAGTAGCTAAAAACGAGTCGTTTGGGATATTCTTTTATTGGACAATTAATGGCTCAGGGAATGGCATGGACCCCTGCACTAGGTTAAGATAATTGTAGGACCCACTACACCTAGTTGTAATGCCCAAGAAGAAATTTAGAGTCAACCTTGTAATGAAGTGGCAAAAAGTAGGCCATTCAAGGGTCAAGGTTGGAAAATAGCTATCAAAGACCTTAGGGACAAGTTTGGGGAGCAAAATACATGTCGTTATGATGCCTGACTAGAAATAAGAGCCAAGTTGCACTTAAGTAGATGAAAATGGGTCGTTTGAGGTGCAAAGTTTTAGAACAGTCACCAAACGATGAGATTTAGAGCCAACATGTGTGCAAATATCAAAAAAGGGTTGTGTAGGGGCAAATTGTGCTTAAGTAGCTAAAAATGGGTCATTTGAGGTTCAAAGTTTTAGCATAGTCACTGTAGGGCTGTAAATGAACTGAGCAGTTTGCGAGCTCGGCTTGGTTCGATTCGTTAAGGCTCGGCTCGGCTCGTTTAGTAAACGGGCCGAGTGGAGCTCGGCTCGTTCAACAAAAGCTCGGCTCGTTTAGTAAATGACTTAAGCTCAGCTCATTAAGGGCTCGACTCGTTAAGGCTCGAGCCGAGCTCGAGCTCGAGTTTTTGGCTCGTTTAGTAAGTGAGCCGAGCTCGAGCTCACCGAAGCTTGGTTCGGCTCGGCTCGCTTACACCCCTTTAGTCACCAAACTGTATAGTGGAGATTTAGAATAGTCACCACTATGGTAAAACAATTGAAAATGGGTCATGTGGGGGCTCAAAGTTTTAAAATAGTCATCAAAGGGCCTGGCAATCAGCACGAGCAACTTGCTCGGCGGTAAAAAAAAAAAACTTAAGCTGACGACACTTTCATACAATGCTTGAGCGTATAATACAAACAAAACATAATGAAAAGTAGCTGAAAGTGGGCTGTTTTGGAAAACAGTGAAATTGGATTATAGAAAAATCCTCTCCCTTCTCTCTCTACAACCCCTTCTCCCTTCTCACTAGAATCCCAACAGGTTAGGGTTTCTGCGGGGGGGTGTTGGAGATGCCTCTCTCTCCTCCCCCCGGGCGGCATCTCATCTCCCTCCCTCTCTCTGCTCTCTCTCTCTCTCTGCTCTCCCCCTCTCTCCTTTCTCTTTTCTTTTCTCTCCCCTTCCCTTTCCTTTTGTAGATCGTGCTCAACTGCACTTCTTGTTGCCATCTCCTCTCCCTTCTTCGTCTCCCCTCTGTTTCACCGGGACTCCCGCTGGTTTCTTCTCTTGAGAGTAACTGGTTTGCTTAACGGCAAGGTGCGGTCTTAGCGGCAGGTGGAGGTGAGGCTCGTGAGGTCTCCCACCGTTTATTACTCCTGAGTGTATTCGGTTTGGCTTAACGGCATTGGGGTGCCTCGCGACTGGTGTGGCTGTGGACCTGGGCTTCGCAGATTTGGTGATGCTCTGTTCTTTTCAGTGGGTGTGGCGGCATATGGAGCCTTGGTTGCCGGTATCTTAGGCTGTTTGTGAGGATCGAAATGGTGATTTCTCGGCGGTTATTTATGAGATCCGGGAATGTGAGGGGCTCAAGGCGGTGTGGTCATCATTTATGTCATCGGGTGGTGATGGGTTCGCGGTCCAGGCGGTTGGTTTTGCTGGTGGTGGTGTGCTCTCATGGTGTGGTGATCGGCATTGTGGTTAGCGGCGGCGACGGCTGATTTGCGTAGGGCTAGGGTTAGGTTGTGGTGTTTCGGGTTGGGCCTGACTCTTATGGGTCTGGGCTTGGCCCGTTTCTTGTTTCTTTGGGCTGTAATTTCTGATCTGGGCAGCTTGAGGCCCTTAGGTGTTCCGGGCTTGGCCTGTTTTAGGTGTTTGGCCTTTGGCCAATCCGAGTGTTCTGGGCTTTAGTCCCTTTTGGTGTTTTTTATCAACCTTTGGTTGATTCCCTTCCCCTCTGCCCCCGCTTGATGTACCCATTGTTAAGTTTTCCTAATAAATTTTTGCCGTTTCAAAAAAAGAAAGTGGGCTGTTTTCGGTTTAGTTGTTAAGTGGCAACAGTCAGTCTCGGAATCAGCATGACCACCCTGTTCAATATAAACGAACTTGGGAGCCATTGTTACAATGCTTAACATGCACATTTAGAGCCAAACTTGTAAAAAAAGAAGAAATGGGGCCATTTGGGAGGAAAAGGTTTAAATCAATAAGTTACCAAAAAAAGAGAGGTTTAAATCAATGCGTGGAGAACCATAGTCACTGATATGGAGCTGGAGTAGAGATATAGAACTAACTTGTGCAAAAGTATGGAAAAATGGGTGGTTCTGTTACCATAGTTGTGAAATATCTACCTAATGATCTTGGAGTGGACAATAGGTCTCAAGTAGTAGAAATCTAGAGCCAAACTTGTAAAAGGGTAGCTGAAGATGGGTTGTTTGAGGCGCATAATTGTAAAACAGAACCAAACTGCCCGTGACCAACTCGGTCGCCTCGCTCGAGCTTAACAAACTTTAACATGCTGACACTTCATTACAATGCCTGGTTAGATGTTTTCAGCCAATCTTGTGAAAAGTGGAGAAGTATATCATTTTGGCCTTGTAATTGTGATTCATAGGAATCGGGAATAGTTGGTCAAATGGTTGTCTAGTTGCACTTTGCTGCTGTAAAACTAACGGCTCAACTCCTAACAAAATTAAAAAAAAATTATTGTGATTGATGGATATTGATAGTTATCCTTTTTACTGTTTCACAGATAAGCGGTGAGCTTGCGC
Source organism: Rhododendron ovatum (assembly GCA_019656835.1). Taxonomy (NCBI): domain Eukaryota; kingdom Viridiplantae; phylum Streptophyta; class Magnoliopsida; order Ericales; family Ericaceae; genus Rhododendron; species Rhododendron ovatum. The sequence goes on along the minus strand of CM033798.1, from coordinate 32,968,824 downwards.
AATGATGGATTTTTTTTTTTTTTTTTTGACTAAATGTATTTGGATACACTTGATAGGACTTTATTGGATGGATGCATATGTATTTGGATACTGTTATTTCGGTGCTAAGAATGATCATATCTCGATCGCTTTGATTTTGTGGATGAATCTACGCTTTGTTTTGATGAAAGCATATTACAGATTGAATCTACGAGTTGCAGGCCACAGGCGGGGAATGACAAAAACCTACACTTTTAACTGCTCTTTTGTCATAACTGCTGCAGATTCTCCAGCATTCGCATCGTACCTTTAACAAAGAGAAATGTGGATTCTGTTTTTTTTTTTTTGTTTCTCTTCACCGAAACATGAGTCAAATGAGAAGAGGATGGTTAATTTGTCAAAAATTATTTCCGTCACGTGAATAAACCTGATTAGTTCGCATTTCTTTTAATATGATCTTTTGCTCTTGTTCGAATGGAACTTTAATGCTTTCCTAACCTTTTGCTAGGAATTTTATCATTTTCCCGCTGTTAATGGTAATCTTTCGGTCCCTTGAGAATAGAACTTTCTCAGAAGGTTGAGAAGTTTGAATGAGTTTTAATAGTGTAGACTGTTTACATGATCAAGTATGTTGATTATAACCAAAGAACTTTGTTAGGCTTTCCTGGATTCGAATCTACCTTTTCAAGTCGTTTTCGGGGAAAATGTTCAACATGTCTGGAAGTATGATAATGCCGGTTCAAAATTAGCAAGGGGTTTATGTTGTTGGCCATCACAATTTATCAAGATCGATCGATTTGATATTTTATTTCCTTTGCTGGACAACGATGTCGTAAAAAGAAGACGTTTACCGTCCATGATCGCTAGGTGAGAAATGTACACACATAAATTGGCGCATGTAACTTCATGTCAAAATCAAAATGCAAGTGTTCTTGTACTTGGACAAAATTATTTTTCGTTTCCCTTGGTACTTTTAGTCCGCACCGGTAAATGAAGCCCCAAACTTATCATCGTAACTACGCCACAGTTTAATCGTCAATATTGTGATAATATGAACGATAAATGAAATTAAGATGGACCTTTTGCAGCCCCTTTTATTAGTGTTATATCTCCTATCTCTGTAAGGTCAACTTTGGTCTAAATTTTTGGGCCTTTTTTACAGAGGTTTTTTTGTTGCTCGATCTTAATTTTTACTATGTTCGGATCAAATTTTTTTAGAATAATTATTTGTCTCAACTAGAGGAATTGGAAAAGTCTAAAAATAAAGAGTCTAATTGAAAATTTTCACAGAAATTGAAAAAAAGATGACTCGTATATTTAATTAGCATTGTCTGATTTTTTATTTTTTTCCCAATTTTGGGCTAGTCTTATACATTTCTAATTTCCGTTGTCAAGACAAACGATGCAATGTAAAAATTGTGACGGAAAACTTTAAAAAAAACACACCGACTAGCTTTGGAAAAAACTAATTTAGTTCAAATAGAGTCTAAATGTACTGTATTTTCACAATGTCCATTTGGTAAACACAAAAGTCTGAGTTAAATGGACCTAAATACATATGTGCAAGAACTTCGATATGATGCTCTTGGTTTTTTTTTTTTTTTTTGTCATACGATATACATCAGCGGGGGTTAGTGGAAAAATTAGTCCGTAAACAACCATAGGGAGTTCCAAGTGTCTCCATTGGCTCAAACCCCAAACCTCTCCCCTAGAAGCGAAGAGATATAACCAAATAGGCTAAAAGCCATGTGGTTGGTACATGTATGTATAAGGGAAAGCTAGATTGAGCTCTTATTATTCTGAGAACATATGCTGGTGAAGTATTTAAATCACCCACATTGCCGCACGCAAGACTCTAAAAAATCAAAAAGTAAACAAACAAAATGGGATGATCGGTGCTCATATTTTTAAGGGCATTTTGATCGGATCTCTCTCGCTTTTCACTTTCTCTCCTTTTCCTTTCTTCCATTTTGTTCCTTTAGCCATTGTTGTTTTTATTTTTGAACTGCTTTAGCCGTTGTCGTTACTTCAATGTATTTCTCCTCCCTCCATTTTACCGGCCCCGCCATTTTTCCCTCCATTGGATCCGGAGCTTTCAAGTAAGTTTTTCCAAACCCTTGTCCAGTACAGTTTCTGTCATGTGCTGTCCTCAATTTCCAATCACATTTGTATGGCTTTCTTGATGCATTTGCGTTGAAAACATTATGTGAAAGGTTACTGTGAATCTTGGGAATGGCAACGGGGTGGGGCGGGTTTTGGCATAACCCTACCCCTACTCGAAAATTATGGCCCGAACCCAACCCCCGCCCGGACTATTCGTGGGTGTCCGCCCTGTTCGGTGGTCGGGTTTACCAGCCCCGCCCCGTGAAAAATAAATAAAACTAAATGCAAAAAAGAAGAAAAATGGTTATATATATATATATATATATATATATATATATAAGGTGTTATCTTATTATAATGATGAAATATAAAGGAAAAAATAGATTTTTTTAGAATAAAGAGAAAAATAGTGGGGTATAAATATATATTTTTAAGTTTAATGATAAAAGTATTAGATTAAAAATATAAGTTTGTATGGAAAAATATTTCGGGGCGGGTTCGGGACGGGGTAACATCAACCCGAACCCGCTCCGGCCCAATTGGGCTTTTTAATATTTCCCCCGAACCCGCCACGGTACCTAAAAATTTAATGAAAATCAGGCCCCGTTTGGGGCCGAGTAGGAGCGAGTTCGGCGTGGGGCAGGGTGAATTGTCATCCCTATTAATTGTGATACTCCACAAATAGTACACGATACTTTTTTCCCGTTCTCTCTTATATTGTCTACCCAAAAAAGATAATTAGTAAAAAAAAAGAGAGAAACCATTCTCTTTTTTTATTTTTCCTCTATGTCCAAGCATATTTGTAACCCACTAAATCCACTTCTAAATTTCATAACCCCTCTAGTCCACTAATTAAGTTTTGGTGAGGCCTTAAGTCCAATTCAATTAAAAAAAGAATTAGTTCAGGACCAAAATACCCTTACCTTTAAAAACTGTTAATCTGATATATCTCACTCTTATAAAATCTCCCATATCCCACTCCTATAAAATCTCCCATATTCACGTTGTTCCCATATCCAAAAGGGAAACAGAGTCCAAACGAGAGAACGAGAGAGAGAGAGAGAGAGAGAGAGAAGATTACCCTTTCCATTCAAATCCCATATTTTTAGCCCATTATCCGTTCTACGTTTGAAATCCCAGTAGTTACGTTGGAATAAAGCGACAGAAGATTCTCCTTTTCTGATACACTGTATATAACGTAATTATACATATATAACGTTATATACTTGTTCATCAGTTCTAATTTAACGTGCGATACTTACATTTTACGTTATATACTCATTTATCGGCTCGCATTTAACGTTATATGAGTTTTTGAAATCTTTTTTTATTATGATACAAGAACATATAACATTCCACGTTTACATCTGAACGTACATATATTAACATAAAATGGTATATGTTCTATAATTTTTTTGGAGTTTCGTTGCACAAAAACTCTCATATAATATTATATTTTTACTTTATTGAATTGGTCCGCGCAGCAGCCTCAATGACTTGCTTCAAGTAACAATATATGTTCTTTTTTTGTTGGGAGGTACACAAGTCAGGAACTTTCATATAATGTTATATGTTCTATTTTTTTGGAGTTTCACAGCACATAAACTCACATATAACGTTATATGTTCTACTTTATTGAATTGATCCGTGCAGCGGCCTCATTGACTTGCTTCTGATAACCGTATATATATGAGCTTCTAGAATCTTTTTTATTACAATGCAAGAACATATAAATAATCTTATATATGTTTACAATGCAAAAACAAACAAAAAATCTTATATGTATTACTTTGCCACATAAATAAATACACACAAAAAAACGTAATACGTGTGACAAAAAATAAACATATAACCTTACAACATTATACATGAGATTCTATCTTTTCTAACTCTAAAAAAAAAAGAAAAAAAGAGAGGAGGAGATCTCGTAACTTCTTTCCCTTTGTCACCGTCGCCTTCTTTGCAGTCGACTTCACAGGTAACTTAATACTCTTCACCCCTTGAACAACTGCACAAATAATAAGTCAGTACCAATCTAGCAAATAAATATATAACCATATATACCAACAATGAAATACAAAGCTCTATTCAACCATACCCTAACGGATCAATGATTGATATAATCACATATCAATCAAAATCCTAACTTAACTTAACCAATAATAGACCGATCAGAACCCTAAATAAACACTAAATTTACGTTATTGAATTGGTCCGCGCAGCGGCTTATAGACCTGAATATATAACCATATATAAACTTATAAAATAGGCACATATAATGTTATATATTATTAACTGTTCAGTTGTGCTTTGCTAATGAGTTCCTATATATACCTTGAACTGGACTCAGTTACCAACATTGATATAACCATATATAACCCTATATATTTGTTGAACAGAACATCATATATAATGTCTCACGAGATAGTAGATCGTATATAACGTTATATAAATCAGAAACTATATATACATATATGCAAAAGCGACAGAACATCATATATAATGTCTCACGAGATAGTATATCGTATATAACGTTATATAAATCAGAAACTATATATACATATATGCAAAAGCAACAGAACATCATACAAAATGTCTTACGAGATAGTAGATCATATATAATGTTATATAAATCAGAAACTATATATACATATATGCAAAAGCGACGAAGGGCGACGATCGACGACAGAGAGAAGGGGTGCGATGTCAGTGACAAAGGGCGACGATCGACGACGGATACAGTTGACAGAGACCAAGTCATACATTGAAGTACGAAAGCACCCATTGGTGATATCAATAAAGGTGTCGAAAACAAAATTTGTTTAGTTGGGAAAACTAACTTACCTCTAGATCTCGTAACTATTTCCTGTTTCTTTTCAGTACCAACCCTTTTAAGAAAAGGAGCAATCAAGGCATCCGCTTTTACCAACCACACTGCCACTGCCGATGATGTTTGCGGCATAGTTTTAAAGCTTGCAATAATTTCTCCTAGAACAGAATTAGGGCCCTGATCCTTGAGGACGGCGACGATGATCGAGTGCTTCTCGCCGATCGAGTGGTTGAAGACGAACCGATTGGCTAGAGTTGGGAACTGGGCCTTTCTTCTGAAAAGAGATGAAATAGATGAAAATGGGGGGATGGGGGTGGGTTTTTATAAGTTTTTGAATCAAGAGAAATTTAAGGAATCGGGAGAAATTTTAGGAAATTTCAAATTGATGTTTTTGAAATGGTTGAAAAAATGGGCAAAAAGTTTTTAAAAAATAGGGGTATATTAGACCTAACAGGGTTATTATATCTTTACTAATAGGTTAGTGGACTTAGGAGGTTTTAGAATTTAAAAGTGGACTTAGTGGATTTGAAAATTACTATAGTGGAGTTATGAAAAATTCTCCCAACAAATAATGAGAAAGGATAATCAAAATTTCCCCCCCTCATCTAGATACGATCTCAATCCTTTCTTTTTCATTACTCGCCTAACGATACAAAAGGGGTTGCAAACAAACTGGGAAATATTATTTTTTGGAAAAAACAGAAAGAAAAGCCAAAATTTTGGACCTTTAGGCGGGAATCGGGCGGACAACACAAGCGAGAACTTTTTTCCCCTACTTTATTCTCCCCCCTCACCGCATGTGCCCTAACTCTTTCCTCTTCTCTCTCTCTCATCTATCTCCCGGTCTGTCTGTCGATCGCCATTCTCAGCCACGGTATGTAATGTCCTCTCTTGTTTTCCGCTTCTCTTATATGCTATTTATTACTAATAACAAGCAGTTTTCTGTTTACTTTTACTGTGAGTAGATAACGATAAGTTTTTCCCTCTTCTTTCATTTGCATTTACGTGTTTCGTCCTTTGTACCCTTCTGAACTTCATTCATACCGACCATAGTCTATTGGCGTAGTAGCAACACAGGACCTTTCACTGGCCCGACAAATAATTTTGAAAAACCGGATCACAATACTCTTTTTTTGATAACTCTGGGCCAGCTTATGCGCACCTCAACTAATTCTGGTTCCAATCTCACCGCCCACTAGGGCTGCAAATGAAAGCAGCTCGTGACTCGGCTTGACTCGTTTAGTGATCGAGCCAAGCTTGAGCTCGAGTTTTAGTCTCTTTTACTAAACGAGCCGAGCTCAACACTCAAAAGCTCGGCTCGTTTATATGGGCTCGGTTTGTTTAAAGAGGATCATTAAGTAATATAGTAATTAGATAGGCTCGTCTCGTTTATCCGAGCTCGAGTTTTAGGCTCGTTTCATAAAGGAGCCGAGCTCGAACACTATGAAGCTCGGCTCGTTTTCACTCCTACCTCCCAACGCGCGGGGGGAGGGGGGGTTGTGGAATTTAAAGCTAGAGATTATGGAATAATATTCCTGACGGAAGGCCTGTATTTAAGTTAGCCAAGAATAAAAATTTCACAAGCAATGTTACGGTGACCATCTGTGGTGACCACATTTTAGATACCATGTGACGTGTCACCACTACATTAGTAGAGAACATGACGAGTGAGGTGTACTCTAACAATATAGTGGTCATACGTCACATGGCATGCACATGTGGCCACTAGACATGGTCACCGAAGTATGAGTAAAAGTTCACACATTAGCCAACTTAGCAAAGTAAACATCACAAAAAATCCTCCCAACGAAGGAGTATTTCTATTTTCCCCCTCTTGGTTTCAGTGGACAGGGTAGAGATCCTTTGACTAGAAGCAACCTTACTGGTAGACTTTCCATATCTCTCGTCGTAGCTTCAAATAACAATTATGTGATCTCTCCACTACCATCGTCCAAGGTTTGATAGTTTTGGGCTGATAATAGATGCTATGTCCCCACGTTCCCGCTGTCATTAGGTCATCTCTGAGGCTTACTCTGATGTTGTCGCAAACTTAAACTGACTAAACATTTGAAGATTCAACTCATTTTTTATTCAGATTAAGTAAAGATTTGAGTGAAGTGCTGGAGATGGTTTTAGAAACTTCGTTACAAGTCCAAGAAACAGCTATGACATCCAAACCTTGGAGCCTTCGGCCTTAGCTTGAGAATAAGCAAACAGGGTTGCATAGCTGCACAATTGCAGCCTGTGTCATTTTGGGATTTGTTTTTTGTTTATACAGTTATTGAGCTTATGGGTGGTGGTCTTTCAGTTGTTTCGATTTGGAAAAAATTGCTCAACTATTTTAGTGCCAAGTGAGAAGTTGAGTCTTTCCTCCCAGAAGCCCAAACCAAGGCTAACTCCTGGGACCAAATTCAAGCCCTATAAAATGAAGAAGTGCTGACTTCTTTTAACTCTTTTATTTGTAACTCTTGTTTTTTAACCCTTATGATTTTAGTCTCAACCCTGAGGTTGATAGGTGTTTTACACTTTCAGAATAAGAGTCCATCTTATGATGCATTGGTTTTATTTTGGGTATAAGAAAGGATGCAATTCTTTGATTTTTTACTGATATTGGGTTCGGGAAAGGATTACTACTTAATCTTGATCTTTCGTGGCTGTAGCAACCTGTTAGATTCAATTAAGAGTGATTTTTGCTTCAGTGATGTTAATACATGCCAAATTTTGTTTTGTTTCTCCTTCAAATTCGGAGAACTTAAATTTAGTACCTTCGTATTTTGCAATGCCTCAATGCTTAGTGTGTCAAACAATTTTTTCTTTCCTTTTTTTTTTTTTTTTTTGCAGAAGGAGAAAGCAAGGTTTAAGTAGATTCAAACATTTGTTTGTTTTGGAACAGATCTGCTTCCTCATACAGACGCCAAAGGTGAGGAGGAAATTAGCAAAACCTGCTGCTAAAAAGAAGAGGAAGAAGGACAACAATGTCGGACTTTCTGCCAGAAGACGTTGTCGTGGATATCCTTTCTAGACTTCCAACCAAATCCTTAATCCGATTCAGATGTGTCTCCAAATTTTGGAACTCTCTGATCACAAGCCCTATCTTCATCAGTTCCCACCTCAATCAATCGCTTAGTCCCAATCACAAAATTAGCAACTGCAATAATCTCCCACCCTTGATAGTTAGGCAATGCATTCGTACTACACCTACCAGAACAGAGCACTACAAACTATTTCGTGATACTGAAGATGCATTTCATGAGTATCAAGAAATTGAATTCCCCCTGAAAAGCCGCCGTCTCCATTTTTATTACTTACTTGGTTATGTGAAAGGTTTGTTTTGCCTTTACGAACAGGATAGTCATTTCCTTTGGAACCCATCAATTAGAAAGTCCTTGACCCTTCCAAAGCCTCGCACTAAGGTCAAGAGCCGATTTGATTGTACTCTGGGGTTTGGATTTGATACCCGAACCTATGATTATAAGATTTTGAGAATAGTTTTTAGTGGAAATAAACAGCATCAAGAGGCTGAGATGCCTCTCGTTGAGGTTTACTCCCTTAATGCGGGTGTGTGGAAAATAAATAGTGGAGCGAGTTACTCTTATCCGCTTGGGTCTTCTATAAGTCAGCATCGGCACTTTGCTGCTTCTTTTGAGGGTGCTGTTCATTTTGCAGCAAAGAAGAGTTCTGGTGATCGATTTATTTTGTCATTTGATCTGGGTGATGAGATCTTTCAAACCATATTGTTACCAAAAGGTATGGTAAGCAGGGGTTCTGACATCAATACTTCGGTATTTGGGGGATGGCTATCCCTTTTATGTTATGATGGCGATAGGCAAAAATCTTGTTCTATTTGGATAATGAAAGACTATGGCATAGTTGATTCTTGGTGTAACCTGTTCAAAGTTGATCTAAACGAAGAATTTGCACGGGTAATAAGTCTAAGGGACAATGGTCATATTTTATTTGATGCAAAAACACGAATTGAGTGGGAGCTTTCTTCATATGACCCCAGTAGCCAACAAGTTAAGAATTTGGGAATTCAAGGTGTTTTAGGTCATTTTCATGTTGATACTTTTGAGGAGAACCTTGTCTTGCTCGACAAAAAAAATGATTCAATTTCAAGAAGGGGAGTGAGCAGGAAGAGGAAAGACAGGTGAAACCTTGGTTCTACTCAAATTTCAGCATTTACTTTCCTCAGTTCTATCTTTCTCACATTTTACATGAGTGTTTTGGTTTCAGTTGATTAGGAGCACATAAACCAACCAATACAAACCTCACATACATGTGTGTGGTAGTGGGAGCAAAACTGTTGTAGGGGGTTGTGGTTAGTAGCTTGATGTTTTGTGTACTTAACATTATTCTTTTTTAAATAGAGTGGTTTTGTGGCTGATCATGGGATTAAATACGGGCAAGTAGATAACTAGATATAGTGGATAACAAATGTCTTTGTATGTTTCTTCTTTTTGCTAGACTTGCTAAGATGTTTGGAATGAATGTGATGACCTATGATGCCTTGGTTATTATACAGGCCCTTTGATTTGATTTTATTTGAGTATCGGCTGTGGCAAATATTTCAAAACATGATTATAAACACTTTATTGCAGATATGGGTTATGGTAATTTGTTATCTTCTTGATTGACTAAATCAATTACTTTGCCATAAATTTGAGAGTTGAATCAGGATGGTATAGTGACATTTCTAGGGCATGTTCCCTGAAACATAAAAAGTTGTAGTTATTTTCTTTTGTACCTTAGGCTAGTACATGATCCTGGTATAGTGACAACCCGCATGACCTACTTTTTCACACATCTATAATCCAAACTCTATAATCAATCTCTCAAACACACCAACCATTTGATCTTGTCATAGGTGATGAATCTCTTCTAAGCGACAATCTTTTTGGATTCTCAAAAAGCTACTTGTGAATTGTAAGTATGGTTTGAAACACTTATAAGTCCCTGCAATTGTTTACATTCTTTATAATATTCTGTTACTTATAAGTTATCGTGATGTTAAGTTATGAAACTTATGGTCTATTAGAAGTAAGTATTGTTTTGTTACATGTTTTTGATACGAGAGGTGCTAGGGACACATCAGGTGTGGCACATCTCAGCCACACCCTTCTCACATACAGGTGGGCCCCGTTCCAGTGGACCCCACCTATATGTGAGAGGGGTGTGGCTGAGGTATGCCACACCTGATGTGCCTCTAGCATTTTTGTTTTGATACCTGATTAAGAATGATAATTGTTAATACAGACCTTGTGAAAAGAAAAATTTTGAACTTGTCCCATGCTTGTCATGCCCTTTATTTTGTGAAAAATTGGCATGTCAACATGTACTTTGCATCATGCATCCATGTTTGTGCTATACAGGCCTTCATGAGCGTCAGGCAGTGGCTTTTGGCCAAATGTTGAAAAGGACTATAATATTGGGAAAGTTGTAGATATGCCAAAATTGGAGCTGTTAAATTTAAAATTCTGGGATAAAGAAGTGTTTTATAACATTATTGGGCATTTTGTTTTGGATAGGTTGAAAGTTGATATTACTAGAAGGATAGTAGTCTCTTAGAAAAGGACCTGCTATGTTATTCCATTATCAAGAGAAAATATGGCTTGCTCTAATGATTGGGATCTTATGTGGTTGAATGAAAATTTAATGATCGGGATACTTTATTTCTTATAGAATTTGTCTGCTCACTAATCTTGTTGCACTGAGCGGGCGACGGAGAAGCTTTTTAGTCAAGGAGGACGTTTGGAGAGGAGAGTCTTTTTTCCTCTTAGACCTTAATTTTATATCATCAATCTCTTGCATTGTAGTTTCAGTGCCATTATGGTTTCTTCTTATTTTTCTGGTTGATTGGGGATGTTAAATTTTGGTCAATTCAATGATGGGAAAACTATAGAACTACAATCAAACATGTCATAATGGATCACTAACTGATAAATATGCTGGGTTCTCAACTCGTCTGTACTATCTTCCTGTATGACTTGACTTGTATTCAACTTATAAGTTGATGATCCATCAGTTTATGTATTGCCCCTCTGAGATCATTTAGAAGGGGCAAGGTCATTCTGGGACACCCTAAACCCCTCTTCCCACCCTAAACCCCTCTTCACCTTCTTCCAGATCCGACGTAGAACAACAGAGGCTCATCAAAGAACTAGAGAGTCTCGTCGACAAACGACAGAGGTTCATCGACGAACAACGAAGACAGATAGACCTTTGCCAGGGCATGGTGACCCAAATCTCGCAGGAAGATCGTGTCGAAGAACGGAAGAGACTTTCAGACCTTCTCCAGAGCATGATGACAAAACTGTTGCATGAACGTCGTCTTTGGGAGAGCTCGTCAGAGAATTGTGAACTGCTCTTTGGTAAGTGTGTTTACATGTTGTACTAATTTAATTCTGATGTGAAAAAGTAACCAATATTTGACTGTTTGGATGGGTCTGGAAATCGTAAAACATTTACCAAGCTGCCTAGGAATTGAAAAGGGAACCTTACTCTAGCATAAACAAACTCGTAAGTGTCAGTGACACATTGTTACAAACTACGACGCTCATGTAAAGAGTTCAAGTAAAACATGTGAAAAGATAGATGAGATGGGTCATTCAGGGTGCAAAGTTGTTAAATGATCAACAAGCATCTGGGTTCCGTGAAGTTGTTAAATGGACAACAAGCATCTGGGTAGTGGAACGAACACCTTCCTTGGGCTAAACGAACTTGGAAGAGCTGACAACATGTTGATACATGTCTGGTTACAGGTTTAGAGCTGAAGTTGAAGTAGCTAAAAATGGGTGGTTCGGGTATGTTTTATATTCGTCACCAGACTGCTCAGGGTATGGGATGGACCTTAGTTGCAGGAAACTCCTAAAATGGAGCCGCTCCATCCTTGGGAGCTTGCTTTTGCGCTCCCAACTAAGGAGCTTGACAGGAACCCACTCCCATTGAGATAGGAGCTCGCTCCTTACGAAGATGGGAGCTTTTGTATGATTTTTGTATAGGAAAACAGGGATTTGTCACTTGGCTTTATTCATTGATCTTCAAAGAACACATGATATCTAGCCCATGTCATGATATCTTGAAAAGAAAATCATATATTGTAACACTAGCCCATTTCTTACATTTATGGCTGACTTGGCCCATATTTTTACTTCTTAAAATTATTGTACTTTCAAAGTGAATACTCTATGCTACATTATTTTTATAATATATGTACAAGCTACTCTCACACTCCCAACCTTGGGAGCTTCTGTATTCCCTCGCTCCCCCGCTCCTGCCCCGCCCCCGCTCCCGCTTCGTACTACCAAGGCATGGACCCCTGCTTTAAGAAACTTGTAGGAACCCGACGCACCTAGTTGCAATGCCCAGGAAGAGATTTAGTCTCAAACTTGTTAAGAAGTAGCAGAAAATAGGTCATGGAAGGGTCAAAGTTGGAAAATAACCAAACAGCCCGGGGACAAGTTTGGGGAGTGAAACAAATGTCGTTATGACCCCTGCGTAGAAACAAGAGTCAAATTGCGCTTAAGTAGCTGAAAATGGGTGTTTGAGGTGCAAAGTTTTAGAGTAGTCACCAAACTGTTTGGTTGAGATATAGAGCCAATATGTGGAAAACTAATAGAAAATGAATTTTATGGGGCTCAAAAGTTTTGAAGTAGTCATCAAAGGGCCTGGCAATCAGCATGAGAGCTTGCTCGACGGTAAAAAAAACTTGAGCCGACGACACCTTCATACAATGCTGAAGTAGATAATTCAAACCAAACGGACTAAAAAGTAGCTGTTTTGGAGCAAAGTGGTAAAGTGGCAACACAGTCCCAGAATTGGCACGGCCACCACGTTCAGTATCAATGAACTAAGGAGCTGTTTTTACAATGCTTAACATAGATATTTAGAGCAAAACATGAAAAAAAAAATGGAAGAAAAAGGACCACCATTTGGGAGGCAAAGTGTGAAATAGCTATCAAATTGCGTTGAAAGCGGAAGACAAGGTGGAGTGGAGATCTAGAACTATTGCGCAAAAGCTAGGAAAAATGGTTGGTTACCATAGTTGTGGAATAGCTACCAATCGATCTTGGAGTTGACAAACTTGTAAAAGAGTTGCTGAAGATGGGTTGTTTTTGCGGGGCATAGTTGTAAAACAGAAAACAAACTGCCTGTGACCAGCTCAGTCGCCTCACTCGAGCTTTAGACAGACTGTTACATGCCGACACATTGTCACAATGCATAGGTTGATGTTGGAGCCAAGCTTGTGAAAGTGGATTAGTATATCATTTTGGCTTTGTTATTGTGATAGATGGGAATCGGGTTGTCTAGTTGCACTTAGCTTCATTAAAGATATGGGCTACCAAAAAATTAAAAAAAAAATGTGATGGATGGAAATTGATGGGTTTTTCTCCTGTTTCACAGATTGACGGTGGACTTGTGCAATGATGGATTTTTAGTTAAAGCATGTTTTGGATAACTTAATGACCTTGTTTGGTTCCCATCTCATCTCATTTTCCTCTCTACACGTTTCTCAATACATTTTTCTCTCTATCTCTCTCCACTCATTACATCAAAAAATAACTTTCAAAAATGAGAACCAAACAAGGTCATTGACTTTATCAATCGGATGGATGCATGTATTTGGATACAGTTATTTAGGTGTTATGTATGATCATATTCAGATTGCTTTGATTTTATGGATGAATATGCTCTTTGTTTGGGTCAATGGATATCACAGATTGAATCGACAAGTTACAGGCCACACACTACCGACAAGTTTAACTGCTCTTTTTGATAACTGCTGCAAATTCTCCATTATTCTCATCTTATGTTCTCTTTTAATAGAGTGAAATGTGTGTTCGGTTTTTTGTTTCTCTGCAGCTAAACTTAAGGGGATCAAAGAGAGGACAGTTAATTTGCCAAAAGAATTTACTGTTGGGGAACGAACTCAATAGGTATCTACTTGTTCAATTTGTGTTTGGGGACACGATTCTACATGTGAGCACTGACTTTCAAGTTGAAGATTGGTTTGACTTTGTTTCTTTAATTGTGTGTGGACAAGATAGTAGTTCCATTTGAATACCTTTTCTTTTAGTTCTTTATTTTAGGTTGTAGTATGTGCTTTACGTTTATGTACCTTACAATATTTTTAAGATCGATATCAAGATCAATCTATCGTATGTTTCCTGTGCAGGAAACGGTTTTCTCGCGATGCATTATAGTTTGCTAGATTACGTAAAACTATCTAGTATCTACAATTACTAGGATGATTATAGTTAAGAGATGGAAATCTTGCATTGAGATATTGTTAAATTAGAAAGTTTAGCAGGAAAGAAGCATGGGAATTTTGGATGACATTGGAAAATACAAGGTCCACTTAAGAGAATTAAACTGCGGTAAGGCTTTTATTTTATTTTTGATAACTCAAGTGTTTGGGCTAGCTTAAATGCATCTCGACTAATCCTAAGGATCAATCCCAACGCCCAGGATTCAATCAAATGACTTTATATACTCAAAAGATATTTTATTTTTTTGTTTTGCCCTTTTTGTTTCAAAACATAGTCATATATATTTTTGTTTCAATTAGATTATAATGAGTAATCTAATTATGACCACTAATTTTCCGGAAATATTATTTCCACCTATATTTTATATTTTCATCAATTTTCCTTCTGCATCTTTCTGTTTTGCCCCCTTTGAAAATTAACTTCATCCCACCATCAAATACAAAAACTTCATCTATAACTGGGACTTTCCCTTGTTCTCTTACCAAGACAAAGGATCCCTAAAGTGCACTAATGCATTAAAGGCAGGCATGGAGTGATATGAGTCATTCAACTTGTAGAGCTCGTTAAATATTACAATGGCATACTTCAATTCTTTGGTGGAGTTCTAGAGCTGAGAGGCACAAAGAGGAGAGGCAGAAAGAGGTTGAGTAGTAATGATATGTCTTCTTTTTCTTCAATACTAAAAAACAAAAAGGCTAATGAATGTAGAATGAAGGGAGAATGAAGAATAGAGATTTATGCATAAAGAGGGGATAAATCAGGACCGGTGGTTATGTATTGGATTCAAAAATCGTGGCTCCATATTATATAGATTATTGGTATTGATTATTAGTCCTTGTGTTATTAAAGGCTACAGTCGATATGGGACAAGACTAAACATATCACCTTCCTTTTTCAATTGTTACAAAATGGAAAAAGATATTCTAATTGATTATCCAAATAAAAGAGAAAATTAATGTATGCGGTTTTAGGACCGAAGACTTTGAAAAGGAAATGTTAAAATGACTCTCCATACAAATCAACATTTGCAAGTATAGGATTGAAGTGGATTCTAAAAGAAAGATTCTGTCCACTTATCTTAAAATTATGCTCCTAATTAGGAAATGTTTTGAATCAAGCAATGTGTAGTTGTTAAGAAGTCTATTGAAATTGGAGGAAATCCATTAAACTAATTATAGAAATTTCCATCCCGATAATTACGCATGATTGATGGATTTTAAAGGGAAAAACAAATCAACATGCCCGAAACATTATGACTTTTTGTTTGCCCTTAAAAAAAAAAAAAAAAGAGTCACTTGAACATTGGAATTTCCACAAAAGTTTACAATGCGAATGTCAAAAGTAAAAGTTTTTAAAGTTAACAATGTTAGTGCAAAATATGACTCGCAATGCTATAATCAAACTTAACAATCTCCTTAGAAATAATCAAATTTTGGGTTTTGGATAACCAAAACTAGCAACCTTTTGACAATAACCAAATTTAATAAATTATACATATTCTCAATCAAATACACCAATCATTATATAAAAATGTTCTATCTCTCTTCCCCTTTCCTCTCTCTCTTTCTTTTCGAATAATATTTGAAAAAAAAAGTTTCAAAAACCATTTTTTATTTCTAGTAAATAGTTTTTATTAGTTTCAAAAAATTTTTTAGAAAAACTATTTTCTATAGTTCACAATTTTTAGTTTTTTGTAGTTTGAAAGAGATAATGCGATAAATTTTGATTATATCATTGTAGACATGTACATTGTTAAACTTAGCAATTTCTTAAATAAATAATCAAAAGTTGATGTGATAACTTTTTGTTATCAATTTTCGATTATAGCACTGTGGATACCCTAATATCCACTATGGATGCTCTAACAAAACATTGTAAGTTTTGGTTATCCAAAACCCAAAATTTGATTATTTCTGATGGGATTGCTAAGTTTAATTATAATATTGTGAACTATATTCTACACCAATATTAATAATTTTAGAAATCTATTAGGAGTATTATCTATTCTAATATATAAAGGGAGAACACCACTTTGGTGTCTCCCTTGTCATGTTCTTTCATTTCCAAAATTGCCCACAAAAGATAAAAAGATTCATGCACAATTGAAGTTATAGAGGACTTAGTTGTAGGGGTATAATAGACAAATTAACACCAAATAACCACCCAACTCAATAACTATCTATCCAATGAACCCGCATCAGTTTTCCTCCCACTACAACTTCTCCCCTGTCACAAAATCTACTTCTTTCCCCTTTGTTTCACCCGGTCACAAAAATCTACTTCTTTCCCACTACTTCTTTCTTTCGCCTTTCTTCATCATCCTCTGTGCAACTCTGTAAGTCCACATGATGCCTTCATGTAGAGTTTTTAATTTTACTAAAATTGCTTCAGTTGAGTTTATTAGTTTTCGTGGTGCATGTTTACTGTAAGAATGAATCGATGCGTTGGAGGTATAAACGTATTGTCAGAATTGGGTTGAGGGGAAATGCTATATCGGCGCATTTACGGTTTTCTCTTTGTTCAATTTTTTTTACCCTGTTTTGATTAACTATCTCAAACAAATTTAACATTTAGAGGACGATTTCCGTTTAGTGTTTGGCACATGCTGACTATATTAGTCGCACGGCAAAATAAAAAACACTAGAGGCCGGGCATACGCAAATCGGATTTTCAAAACATTTGTAAAAATTTGATCAAATAATAAGTGGAAAGTGTTTTCATAAAAATGTTGTGAAAATTTGACTTGCACAAACAACGTGTGTGCCCGGCCTCTAATTTTTTTATTATGTCATTGTAGGTACTCTAAGCAGTCTTTGCGACTACAAAAACAAAGGAAGATCTTTTCCCAATTGCGACTACAGTTTGGCCAGGCGGGAATCAGGACAACACAACAAAAGGAAGATCTTTTCCCAATTACCCCAACTTTCTTCTTCTTCTTCTCTTCTCTCGCTTTCCCTGTCTGTCGATGAGTTCCCCATTCACAGCCACGGTACGGAATGCCCTCCCTCCCCATCTATTTTCATCTCTCTTGTTTTCCGCTTCTCTTCTCTTCTCTTATGTACTGTACTTATTACTACTAATAATAATAACAAGGGAGTTTTCTGTTTTTCTACAATGAATAGATGAATAGACACAGATAAGTTTTTTTTCCCCTCTTTTTTTTTTTTTGTTATTTACCTGTTTCATATCCTTATTATTAGCACCCATTTTCTGAATTTCATATCCACCATAGTGTATGGGCGTCGCAACGCAGGGCCTTTCAGTGGCCCGAAAAATAATTTCGGAAAACCTGATAACAAGGCTCGGTTTTGATAACTGCCAGCCTATGCGCTCCTTGACTAATCCTAGGAGATCGATCCCACCGTCCATTTGCGGGTCCCAGTTTTGTTCTGTATGGATAATACTCTTGAGATAAGGCCAGTATTTAACTTAGGAATAAGAGTTTCAGACATTATCCAGCTTAGTAAAGGAAACATCCTAAAGAATCCTCCCAATGAAAGGACTTGAAACCCTCTCGGTTTTTTCAGTGGACAGTGTTCAACCCGCATAACCTGAAATTGACATGGTTAACCTGTTTATCTATGCGTGTCGACACTTAAACCTGAACCCGACACGTTAACCCGAACTTATTTACGTAAACAGGGGTAATTGTTGGATTGAAATTGATTGAAAACTTGAAACATGAACAAGTGCAAATGGGTTATGTAAACAGGTCATCGGAAAGCAAAGGACTTTGCGTAATTGTGTAAATCCGTGTCATGTTCGGGTTGACACAATTACTAGCAGGTCGTGCTAGGGTTGGAATTCTTGACACGTTTAGCTAAACAGGTTGGGTTAGTATTGAGGGTTATTTGACACAAACCCGAACTGACACGCCACCCCACGCCACTGCCCTACCCTACTTTTGACAATTAGCAGCCTTTCTGTTAGACTTTCTAAATTTCTAAGCTTCAAATAACAATGATGTGATCTCTGCAGTACCATAGTCCAAGGTTTGATACTTTTGTGTCCAAATTCAAGTCCTATAAAATGAAGAAGTGGTGACTTCTTTTAACTATTTTATTTGTTATCCTTGTTCTTTAAACCCTTCACTTTTTTTAGGCGTACGAAAGGATGCAAGTCTTTGAGCTTTACTGATATTGGGTTCAGGAAAGGATTACTTTTTCATTTTTATCTTTCGTGGCTGTAGCAACCTGTTAGCTTCAATTAAGTGTGATTTCTGCTTCGGCGACGTTGATGGATGCCAAAATTTGATTTGTTTCTCCTTCAAATTCAGAGAACTTAAATTTAGTACTTTAGTCTTTTGCAATGCCACCATGTTTAGTGTGTCAAACTTTTTGTTCCTTTCCTTTTTTCAATTTTTTTTTGCAGAAGGAGAAAGCAAGGTGTAAGTAGATTCAAACGTTTGGTTTTTTTGGAAGAGATCTGCTTACTCATACAGACAACAAAGGTGAAGCGGAAATTAGCAAAACCTGCTGCCAAGAAGAAGAGGAAGAAGGACAACAATGTCGGACTTTCTGCCAGAAGACGTTGTCGTGGATATCCTTTCTAGACTTCCAGCCAAATCCTTAATCCGATTCAGATGTGTCTCCAAAGTTTGGAGCTCTCTGATCACAAGCCCTATCTTCATCAGTTCCCACCTCAATCAATCGCTGAGTTCCAATCACAGCATTAGCGACTGCAGTAATCTCCCACCCTTGATAGTTAGGCAATGCATTCGTACTACACCTATCAGAACAGAGCACTACAAACTATTTCGTGATACTGAAGACGCATTTCATGAGTGTCAAGAAATTGAATTCCCCCTGAAAAGCCGCCGTCTCCACTTTTATTACTTGCTTGGTTATGTGAAAGGTTTGTTTTGCCTTTACGAACAGGATAGTTATTTCCTTTGGAACCCATCAATTAGAAAGTCCTTGACCCTTCCAAAGCCTCGCACTAAGGTCAGGAGCCGATATGATTGCACTCTGGGGTTTGGATTTGATACCCGAACCTATGATTATAAGATTGTGAGAATAGTTTTTAGTGGAAATAAACCGCATCAAGAGGCTGAGATGCCTCTTGTTGAGGTCTACTCCCTTAATGCGGGTGTGTGGAAGATAAATAGTGCAGCGAGTAACTCTTATCCGCTTGGGTCTTCTATAAGTCAGTATCGGCACTTTGCTGCTTCTTTTGAAGGAGCTGTTCATTTTGCGGCAAAGAAGAGTTCTGGTGATCCATTTATTTTGTTGTTTGATCTGGGAGATGAGGTCTTTCAAACCGTATTGTTACCAAAAGGTATGGTAAGCAGGGGATCTAACATCAGTACTTCAGTATTCGGGGGATGGCTATCTCTGTTATGTTATGATGGCAATAAGCAAAAATCTTGTTCCATTTGGATAATGAAAGACTATGGCATAGTTGATTCTTGGTATAACCTGTTCAAAGTTGATCTAAACGAAGAATTTGCCCGGGTAATAAGCCTGAGGCACAATGGTCATATTTTATTTGACGCAAAAACACCAATTGAGTGGGAGCTTTCTTCATATGACCCCAGTAGCCAACAAGTTAAGAATTTGGGAATTCAAGGTGTTTTAGGTCATTTTCATGTTGATACTTTTGAGGAGAACCTTGTCTTACTCGACAAAAAAAATGATGCAGTTTCAAGAAGGGGAGTGTTCAGGAAGAGGAAAGACAGGTGAATCCTTGGTTTAACTCAACTATCAGTATTTACTTTCCTCAGTTGAATTCTGAAAAAGCTACTTGTGAATTGTAAGTATGGTTTGAACCACTTATAAAATCAACAATTCATTTGTATTACAATTTACAAGGCCCTGCAATTGTTTACATTCTTTATAATATTCTGTTACTTATAAGTTATTGTGATGTTAAGTTATGAACGTATGGTCTATTAAAACTTTAGAAGTAAGTAGTGTTTTTTTACATGTTTTTGATACCTGATTAAGAATGATAATTGTTAATACAGATCTTGTGAAAAGAATTTTTTTGAATTTGTCCCATACTTGTCATGCCCTTTATTTTGTGAAAAATTGGCGTGTCAATGTGTACTTTGTGTCATGCATCCATGTTTGTGCTATTCAGGCGTTCATGAGAATCAGGCAATGGCTTTTAGCCAAATGTGGAAAAGGACTGTAATGTTGGGAAGGTTATAGATCTGCCAAAATTTTAGCTGTTAAATTTGGAATTCTGGGATAAAAGAAGTGTTTGATAACATTATTGGGCATTTAGTTTTGGATAGGTTGAAAGTATAGTAGTCTATTGGAAAAGGACCTGCTATGTTATTCCATATTCCATTAACAAGAGTAAATGTGGCTTGCATTCTAATGATTGGGATCTTATGCGGTTGAATGAAAATTTAATGATTGGGATTTTTTATTTCTTATGGAATTTGTCCGCTCACTAATCTTGTTGCACTGATCGAGTGGGAGACAGAGAAGCTTTTAGTCAAGGAGGACATTTGGACTTTGGAGAGGAGAGTCTTCTTTCCTATTAGACCTTAATTTTATATCATCAATCTCTTGCACATTGTAGTTTCAGTGCCAACATGGTTTCTTCTTATTTTCCTAGTTGATTGGGGATTTTAAATTTTGCAAAAGGTCAATTCAATGATAGGAAAACTATAGAACTACGTTCAAACATGTCATAATGGATCACTAATTGATAAATATGCTGGGTTCTCAACTTGTCTGTACTATGTTACCAGGGAACGCTACAACCCTAGCGAATTACGTTTTGATACGAATATTTCAAAACATGGTATGCTACCGTTCCAAAACGGTAAATTTTTGCGATCCCAAGCTAATCCTTTCGTCAAAGGATCAGCTTGGTTCTCAGCTATCCGTACATAATCCACTCTAACAACCCCATTAGTAAGCAACTCTCTAACTGTGTTGTGCGTACGATGTATTTGTCGTTTCTTACTGTTGAAAAAACGATTATGAACTTTTGCAATAGTCACGGTATTATCGCAATAGATTAGTATGGCCGGTATCGGTTTTTCCCATAAGGGAATCTCTGACAGGAGGTTTCTCAACCAACCTGCCTCCTCACTAGCCACAGCTAGTGCTATCATCTCAGACTCCATAGTGGATTGCGCCAAAATTGTTTGTTTCTTGGACTTCCAAGAGACTGCACCTCCTGCTATGTTGAACACATACCCACTAGTTGCTTTGGAGTCATCCGAAAGGGTGTTCCAATTGGCATCACTGTATCCCTCTAGAACAGTGGGAAACTTCTGATAGTGTAATCCAAGGTTCATGGTTCTTTTCAGATATCGCATGAGCCTCTCAATAGCAAACCAATGCTCCATTCCTGGCCTGCTAGTAAACTGACATAATACCCCCACTGCATAAGCAATATCTGGTCTCGTGCAATCACAAGCATAACGAAGACTACCAATGATGCTAGCATACTCAGATTGTCTAACACTGTCTTCAGTGTTCTTAAACAATTTAATACTAGGATCAAAAGGAGTGCAAGCAGGTTTATAGTCAAAGTAATTGTATTTCTTCAAGATCTTTTCAATATAATGTGATTGATCAAGAGAAATTCCATTTGCAGATTTAGTAACTTTATCTCCTAGGATTACACTAGCCTCACCTAAATCCTTTATGTCAAAATTTTGGCTAAGCAATAATTTGGTTTCATTCACAACAGATATGCTTGAACCAAATATCAGAAAGTCATCCACATACAAACAGATAATAGTGCATGCATTATTATCGGACTTGTAATATATGCATTTATCACTCTTATTGACTTTGAAACCATTTGAAACAACTAAAGTGTCAAACTTTTCATGCCACTGCTTTGGAGTTTGTTTAAGGCCATAAAGAGATTTAACTAATCTACACACCTTGTGTTCTTGACCATGGACAATAAATCCCTCAGGTTGATCCATATAAATCTCTTCTTCTAAGTCTCCATTTAAAAAAGGAGTTTAACGTCCATTTGATGTACAACTAAGTTATGAATAGTAGCTATGGCAATCGAGACTTGGATAGAAGTAATCATTGTCATAGGAGAGTAGGTATCGAAAAAATCTATGTTCTCCATTTGCCTATATCCCTTAGCTACAAGTCTAGCTTTATATTTAGCCACAGAACCATCAGGTTTCAATTTCTTTTTAAGCACCAATTTGCAACCTATTACTTTGCAGCCCTGTGGTAGGTCTACTAATTCCCAAGTTCTATTGGACTCTAACGAGTCCATTTCATCATTTATGGCTTTTTGCCAAAAATCAACGTCTGGGGAAGTCAAGGCCTCATTAACAGTAGTGGGGTCCTCTTCTGTCACACCATCTATTTTTCAACATAAATATTAAAGGTTTTCCTTAAATAAAAATTCTCACAATAATACAAATATTACCCAAAAGCCATTTCTATTTCCCTTGTTCGCAAATCATTTCCTAACTCCAAAGCATTTCCAAATTTACATCCTTGGCCCAACGGCCTAAAATGACTAAATCACATTAAAAGAGAGTTAAGAGTTTACAGGAGTCCTTCATTTAAATAAATAATAATAATATTACAATTTCTACATCCGGAGATAAAGTTTATAAGAGATACAAAATTAACTCTCTGAAGTCGCTTTCAAAATGATGATGGTAGATGCACGTCATGCCAATGACCTGCAATGTACCTGAAAATGGTAGGTTGAGCTAAACTAGCCTAGCATAGAGATCTATACTCGAACTATATGTAAATGCAAAGAAATATGCACCAGGAATGAATAAGTTTTAATGAATGAACACGGGCAACGAAGGTTTACCAAATAAACAAGCGGACATTGACTTCAATGCCTATACGTCTTATCAGGATTTCTATCGATGCACCATTCAAACTAGGAGCTGTATTAAACTCACCTTAAACTGAACAAACCTACAACGGATTCTCAACCACTTCATGTATGGACCCGACAATCAATCTCGATTTCACATTCTCAATTACCAAATCTCTTTCCCATAAAACTTTCCTTTTTTGATTGCAAAATGATATGTGAAAAACAAGACCAATACGGTCTCACTTTGTTGATTCGAGCTTGAATAGCCGGAGTCCGTTGATTCTGTGTACGAATACCTGAAACCGTTGATTCGCTCAAGAATAGCAGAGGATTTTTTTAATAAAAACCTTCTTTCCAAAACCAAAATCCATCATTAAAACAAAATTTTGATAAAATCAATCATTTGTCCCTTCATCGATAAACAAACATCAACCCATGTATCATAAATCGTTGGTTAGTGGAAATGCACATCGCTTAACCGACCATTCGTCATTTCATAAATCGCTGGTTAGCGGAAACGCACATCGCTTAACCGACCATTCGTCATTTCATAAATCGCTGGTTAGCGGAAACGCATATCCCTTAACCGACCATTCGTCATTTCATAAATCACTGGTTAGCGAAAACGCACATCGCTTAACCGACCATTCATTTTTAGCTCGGTCATCTCACCGAAAAGTGATACCCGTAGTGTCAAATTTTGTCGTATCTGTACGTGTCGATCAATCAATCATAATTTAACCATCTCAAACAGTTTTATCATACATAGGTTGCACTTCAAGCATTCTAAATGATCCACCACATTGATTACCTTTCAAAACGTTCCAAACTACCAATTATATCATGACTACGACTAATAAATTAATACATGTCCTTGCCTTTAAGCATACCACACGTAACGTATCGACCCATCACCGCCCTACGGCATACCTCTTGCTAATATTGACACCTAGACCTCGTGGAACAAGCACCAAAGGAATTAGAAAAGAACAACGAGACGGATCATAAGAATACGAATTTTGGTCTTACCTTTCCATTCACTGGATGGACACCCATCTACCCATTCACACTCACCACAAAGCCTCACACGACCCATGACATCCCTAAACAACCTTGCGACACATTTTCCGTTCACAACAATACTAAAATTTCCATTAATGAGTGTCTAAGGAATAGAATCGAGCAATATGACATTGGAGGACGAGCAACCATGCTTAAGGGTGGTTTAATAGCATTTAAGAGATATTAGGAATGATTAAGAGTCGAACCAATCAATGAGGGATCAATGATGTCAAAACTGACCCCAAAAAAAAAGAATTGGTATCGATACCTGTGCACTTGGTATCGATACCCATAAGGCTGGAACCCAAAATGACAAAATGGTATCGATACCTGAAGGTTACGAGTGGCAATTTTGTGTAGAAATTCAGATACTAGCTCAATAACAAAATCCAATGATCCAAAACACGATTAAGGCATAAAATCAACTCATAAACATATAACAAGAACAAGAAATCTCTATCTCGAGTTTCAAAGCTGAACCCATGAGATTACCCGAGCCCTTGACTTCAAAACTCAAAATCAACCGGAAAACTTCGATCCAAGCTTAAACCCACGGAAATTGAGGTTGAAATCACATGTAGAAAGTATATTTGAGGTTGAATTTCATGGGTCCTTGGTTATTTGGAGAGTTTTTGGTGAGAACTTGAGAAAGTGGAGAGAGATTCAGAGCAGAGGAGAGGAGAAGAGAGAGAGAGAGAGACTGCCGAGAGAGAGAGATAAGAAATGGGGAAAGTTTCTCCCCGGAGAAATAATACAGGTGGGAAAATAATCCCATGCTCTCACTACACATACACACGCATGCTCCTTTTGTCTAATTACCCTTATACCTTTCCACGAATACGCTACACCTAATATCCACACCGAGCAATTATATTTATATATAAAAAGAAAAATACGAGCCTCAAAATTATGGGTCTCTACATCTTCTAAAGAGAATGCAAAATCAAGACCGAAGTCCTTTGCAATTCGAGCTTTCTTGCTCCTTCTTGGTTCAACCTCAGTGTCCCTAGAGTTCATGCTTCTAGGTTCTTCTAATCTGGCATACTACTACTAGATTCAGTGCCCCCACTATTTCTGGATTTAAATGGGAAATGTTCTTTGTAAAAATCAGCATCTATAAATTATGTGATCACCTTATTGTTAATATCAAAGAACTTATATGCTTTACTATTCACAGTATAACCAATAAAAACGCATTTATAAGCTCTACTCGCAAGTTTTGACCTTTTCGGGTCAGGAATACGAACATATACTAAACAACCCCATACTTTAAAATATGACACATTGGGCTTTTTGTTTTTCCACAATTCATAAGGTGAAATCAAAGACTTAGAATTAGGAATTCTATTCAGCACATAACATACAGTCAATAAAATTTCACCCCACCAATCTGAAGCTGCACCTGAACTAAGCATAATAGTAACTATAAGTTCACACAAAGTTTGATTTTTGCGTTTAGCCTTTCCATTCATTTCAGGTGAATATGGAGCAGTTTTCTCATGAATAATACCAGTAGAGTTGTAAAACGCAATGAACTCATTTGAATCATACTCAGTGCCTCTATCACTATGGAGTCTTTTAATCTTTCTTTGGAACTGGTTTTCGACCTCATTAAGAAAGATTTTAAACATATCAAATGCTTTACTCTTGTGCTTCATCAAATACACAGAGGTGTAATTCAAATGATCATCAATAAACGTGATAAAGTATCGATGTCCATTTCTAGTGAGAACTCCATCTAATTCACACATATCAGAATGGATCAAATCTAACATTCGGTCTTCTTAAAAGTTGATTTATGAGGCTTCTTTGTGATCTTAGCCTTACTACATGATTCACATTTTTCAAAATCATTTAAGGAGATATTAAGAATAAAACCTAAGTTGCTCATATTCTTCATCAGTTTCTTGTTAACATGACAAAGTCTAACATACCACATATTAACAGAACAAACAATGTAAGAAGAAGATGCACTTTTATTCATATCAATAGTAAGCTTAAACATACCATCAAATGCATAACCCTTTCCAACAAACATGCCATTTTTAGTAAGAGTATGCTAATCTGCTCCTATAGTCTGGGTAAATTAGGCCTTATTGAGGAGGTAGCCGGATACAAAATTCTTCCTCATTTTTGGAGTGTGCAGGACTTCCTTCAGAGTGATAGTCCTTCCAGAAATGAACTTGAGATCAACCTCACCAATACCAAGAACCTTAGTGGTGTAGGAGTCTCCCAACAAAACTTTCTTATCATCAACCTCAGAATACTTTTTGAACAAGGAGCGATCATAACAGACATGGCGAGAGGCGCCAATGTCTATCCACCACCCTTCTGAACCACTTATCAGATTAACCTCTAATATCATAGCCACTAGTGGTTCTCCATCCACCAGGTTCGCCTGTGGAGTGCAACGCCTGGGGGTTCTTGGAATTTCTTGCCATATGGCCAGGCTTGTTACAATTGTAACACACAAATTGGACAGAGTTCGTGTTTCGAGCCTGGCCTCTAGAAGGGGTAACTTCTTATTTTGATTCAGTTTTTCGTTCCAGTTCTAGTTCTGATTTGGCTTCAGGATTCCTCCTTTCGGCTTGAGCATAGTCGAATTGTGGTTCTTTTTGTTTGCAACAAATAGAACCTCATCCTTCTGATCCTGTTTTCGAGCCTCCTCCTCAATACGGAGCCGAATAATCAAGCTTTCCATAGAAAAATCTTTTGACTTGTGACGGAGATCCTTTTTAAAGTCTTTCCAACTAGGAGGCAGTTTATATCAATAAGAACAACAACCTGAAATTGTTCACAAATAGCCATGCCCTCAGAAAGTATTTCATGTGCAATTTTCTGTAAATCGTGTGCTTAGGAAACCACAGATTTTTCGTTAACCATAGAAAACTTCAAGTAACGACTAACAACATATTTCTTAGTTCCAGCCTCTTCTGTATCATACTTTTTCTGGAGGGCATCCCAAAGTTCTTTACCAGTGTGAAAATTGGAATAATAATCATAAAGATCATCAGTCAAAGCATTAAGAATGTAGTTCTTGCACAAAAAATCATCATTGGTCCTTTTTGCTATCTCCTTAGTGTTTTCAGCAGTAGGAGGATTAGGAACAACAGGTTTCATAGAATCACAACAACCAGCAAGTTTTTGAGTAGTCAGAAAGAAAAACACCTTTTGCTTCCAACATTTAAAATGCAGCCCCTCAAAGCGAAAAGGTTTGCTGATATCAGTGGTGGTAACAGAAATCTTGTTTTCAAAATCCATGGCAGATTGAACGTCTTAAATTGTTGTAAAGCAAGAACGGATTACCTCAAAATCTGCTAGTGAAATACAGAATACCAAATTGAAGAACGACGTCTGGGTTGAGTCGCAGACTAGGTCACTTTCTTTAAGACGTTTTGCAGCTTTGCCCAGATTGTGCAAGTAGTTCACTAATGCCACGCCATCCCCAGGATAAATTAGCCCAGAATTCACCACCTCTGCTTGGCCTTCTCTGCATGGAAGAAAACCGAGAACAAAACACAGGATCGACCTATTGCTCGAACTCCAAAACTTTTAGGGGTGGAAGAGAGTTGATTTTTTTTTTCTATATCTAAAACGAGTCTGAAAGAGTGAATTTATAGATGAAGGAAGGAGCGGCTATGCTGGTTTTTGGAAACAAAAAATCAAATCAAATCAGTTGCTTTGATTTAGCGCATGTTTTCAATGAACACACTTTCCATTTCGAAAAAGATTTGATTGACTACAATTTTGTAACCAAAAAAAGAAGACATTTTAGAATTTTTAGTAAAACGTGGGCTTAATTAACTATAGTACGTGCTCGAGGCTCAAATCCCTAGTTTTCCAGATTGTCTTGGGCCTTGGCCCATTTTCCCGAGCACGCAAGACCTTTCCTTAGGTTCTCATTCTCAAACCCATTAGTGTGCAAATGCCATTTAAGATAGAAAGGAGTTTTGTAACTAGACAATGTGGGACAAGAGACAAACACAATATTTTATAAATATACACCAAAGTCCCAATAGGTGACAGATGAGTACGGTAGATCTATGGCAGGTTACGCTCTAATACCATGTTGTTTGGAAAGAACAGAGAAAGTGTGTAGAGTATATTTCACCCTAACACACGCACACACATATATTTATATTACTTTGGAGAGTTACAAGTATATTAGATTGGCGATGTGGGACAAACCCACTTATTCTACTAACACTTCTAACACAGGCTGACAAAAATAAAAAATATTGTGATGGATGGATATTGATGGGTTTTTATCTTGTTTCACAGATAAACGGTGGACTCGTGCAATGATGGATTTTTAGTTAAAAGCATGTTTTGGATAACTTAATGACTTTATTGATCGGATGGATGCATGTGTTTGGATACAGTTATTTAGGTGTTATGTATGATCGTTTCATAATCAGATTGCTCTGATTTTATGGATGAGTATACTCCTTGTTTGGACCAATGGATATCACAGATTGAATCGACAAGTTATACAGGCCACAGGCCGCCGACTCTTTTAACTGCTGTTTATGATAACTGCTGCAAATTCTCCATTATTCGCATCTTATGTTCTCTTTTAATAAAGCGAAATGTGGGTTCGATTTTTTGTTTCTTTGCAGCGAAACATAAGGGGGTCGCGGTTAATTCGTCAAAAGAATTTACTGTTGGGGAACAAACTCGATAGGTATCTACATGTTCAATTTGTGTTTGGGGACACAATTCTACATGTGAGCACTGACTTTCAAGTTGAAGATTGGTTTGAAGATGGTAGTTCCCATTTGAATGCCTTTGCTTTTGGTTCCTTTATTTTAGGTTGTACCATTGTAGTATGTGCTTTATGTTGTTGGCTGTCATGTTTTATCAAAGATCAATCTATCCTTTGTACCTTACAATATTTTTAAGATCGATGTCAAGATCAATCTATCGTATGTTTGCTAGATTACGTTTACCATCTACAATTACTAGGATGACTATAGTTAAGAGAGATGAAGATCTTGCATTGAGATCGAATTGTTAAACTTGAAAGTTTAGCAGGAAAGAAGCATGGGAATTTTGGATGACATTGGAAAATACGAGGTCCACTTAGGAGAATTAAACTGTGGTAAGGCTTTTATTTTATTTTTGATAACTCAAGTGTTTAGGTTAGATTACGTGCACTGCAACTAATTCTAATTCCTAATGATTAATTCCACCGCCCACTTTCGATGGGATTCAATCAAATATGTCTTTATATATTCAAAAGATATTTTATATTTTTGTTTGCCCTTTTTGTTTCAAAACATAGTCATATATATTTTTGTTTCAATAAGATTATAATGAGTGATTGATTATGACCACTAATTGTTCCGAAAATATTCTTTTCACCTATATTTTTTTATTTTCATCAATTTTCCTTCTGCATCTTTCTGTTTTTCCCCTTTTGAAAATTAACTTCATCCCACTATCAAATAGAAAAACTTCATCTATAGCTGGGTGTTTCCCTTGTTCCCTTACCAAGACAAAGGATCCCTAAAGCGCACTAATGCTCTACAGGCATAGAGTCATTCAACTTGTAGAGCTCACTGAATATTACAATTGCAAAATCAAGTCAATCAAATATTGGTAAAACCTCATGATCAAGATAGATTTATATTTCAAATTTGATTTTTGGAATTATGCTTATCATTCATTTTTTCATACCAAAGGTTGACCGACCAAGGGGCTAGTTAACTTCATCCCACTATCAAATAGAAAAACTTCATCTAAGACTTTCCCTTACCAAGACGTAGGATCTAGTGCACAAATGCACTTATATGAGTCATTCAACTTGTAGAGCTCGTTGAATATTACAATTGCAACAAAAATCAAGTTAATCAAATATCGGTAAAATGACATGATCAAGTTAGATTTATATTTCACATTTGATTTTTAGAAATATACTAATCATTCATTTTTTCATATCAAAATGTTGACCGACCGAGGGGTTAGCTAGTTATATTGGATCAATTTGATTTTTGTCCTAAATGATCTACTCAGCAAATTCTACATATACTGAACGTATAGATCACGATGGTGAGATCTTGGTAAAAACATATTGAGCAAGGGCGCTAGGCACACTACGATTACTCCATAGAGTCGCCCTCAATCTTGTTAAAATGAGATCATACAAACCTAAACAATAACGGTAAATATCACATGCTCTCTTCAATTCACAAGAAGAATCACAAAGTCTTAAAATCAAAAGTTGGAAGCTCAAGTTTCACAACTGTAATACTACTATATATAAAGCACACAAATCTAGAATCAAATCGCACACAAGAGGAGGGTTCCACAGGAGTTCACGTAACATGTTGTAGGACTCACCACCAGTAAGTGGTCTGTGTTTTCAGATTTTTGCAACAAGGGTGCTGTAATACAATTCTCCAAACCAGCAAGATAGTTATTAAGAAAGTACTAATAAACACACATGAAGTCACACGAGATTAAGGATATGGATGGCTCGATGATCGATCATCAGGATTATTCATTGGTTCATTCATTTGCCAAATTCTGCACGCACGCAGCATCGATCAAGGGAGAGCAGAGTAGTTGGTCGAGGAGTGCTTGAGGTGATTTCGAAGGTTGAGGATGGAAATGACGTTGATGATCATCAGGAGGAGGAGGCCGATGAAGCAGGCGATAAAGGCGCCAGCGCCATGGTCGCAGAAGGACTCGAACTTGTCACAGATTTTGTTCCACCTCGCATGTGAGTTACCATTCCTCCCTAGCTCACCCATGAATACTGCTCCACCTGCCCCAGCTGACACAAGGGCCACTATCATCTGATATACAAGAGGTAAAACAAAGAGCTGTTATTTGAGGAAGTTATAGATATTTTGTTTATAATTTTTTAACTTTTACACCAATCTAAAATATTACATGAGATATTTAAATTGGAGCAAAAAAGGTCAAAAAGTTAAGTACCATTTATTTTTATCCGAAAGTATCAAATTTAATTTAAAACAAGGACAAATGATATCTGGTGGAGGGAGTAATTATCAGGTTCAACATGTGAAAGTACTAGAAAGTTTTTTTTTTTTTTTTGGTAAATAGTATTTGCAATATGAAAAAATAGGCCTGAAATTGATAAACTCCTTTGTGGTTATGAAACATAGAGAATGCCTAGAAAATGTGAAATTATTCAGTAGGCTGTGGGCACCATCATGTGGTGTTCCGGACTGCTCCACAATCACATATTCTCATAGGGTTCACGACTAAGCGTATGGACTCTACATAAATGTGTGGTTCTAGAATGGTCCGGGGCACCACGTGGCGGTGCTCCTGGATTAGTATGTGGATAATTACACCAACGCCTGGAAAAGTGTTTTCATTGATTAATTACCATGTCTAAAATGGGGATCAACAGAAGACGTAGTCCCTTGAAATCAAACTTGTTTCCAAAACACTCCACAGCCAGCATCAACAGGTTATGAAAGGTGGCGATGACATTGGCAATAACGAAGAACCTGCATGCATATATACAATTAATTAAGAATACATAAACTTGCTTACTGTCGTAATATCTTCTGAAATTAACTAAGCCAGATGGTTGCCTCACAAAAACAAAAAACTAAGCCATACAGTTATGAAAACCGACCACTAAGCCTCGTTTTGAGAAAATAAAAAGATAGGAAAAACAAAAGCAAGCAAGTGCATTCAAGGCCGGCTCAAGACGATTGGAGGTTTAAAGCATCAATAAAAAACGGCCCTTGTATTTTAGTTGAGGCCTAAAGCATCAATTCAAAACAGTCCTTGTATTTTAGTGGAGGCCTAAAGTGTCAATAAAAACGGACCTTGTATTTTAGTTGATTCACATGCTTATGCTCTTCAAAGTATAAATCTGGGTTTTTGGAAAATATTTTACAAATGGGAAGTTCAGAAGGCATTAAAGGTGATTTCGTTTCACTGACCGATCATACATTCTAACTCTTTGGGTTGGGTTGCGCATGACACTAATGGTTTTGAACAATTTTTTTTAATCGGGTGAAAAAGAAAATGAGGAGATTTTTAAATTTCATAAAGTCATTAAAAGAGGTAAACATGATACAAAGACATTTAACTAAGGAGCCGATTTTTTTTTTTTTTAAATTTTCTAATACATGCGCATGCGAAACTTACAAAAATTCAATTAACAGGTGAAATATGAATTGGGAGTAAAGTAGTACGTAATAGGAGTACTATGTTAATAACGTTATGACATATATATGTTAGATAAAGGAATTAATTAAGGAAGGGTTAATTAGCAGGCTTACACAAATGCTGGAGTGTGTTGGAACTTGGCAGTGAGAGTGGCACTTATAGGGCTGCTTCCAATTACTGCTACCACTATTGTTTTAGTCTCTCTGTTAATTCCCATCACAATCGTCGCTGCAAGAGTCGCCAAAAATGCTACCACCCTCAGCAATGGTACCACCCAAACGCCCTTTGGTAATTTCTTTACTACTGCTGCTGCCCCCACTTGGTTGGAACCAACATCTGGCTTTTCACCTCCTTCTGAAGCCATGAGAGAGAGAGAGAGAGAGAGAGAGAGAGAGAGAGAGAGAGAGAAGAAGAAGAAGAAGAAGAAGAAGAAGAAGAAGAATTTACCCAAAAAGAAGAAGAAGAAAAAGGAGGAGGAGGATTCTTTAATGGACAATATAATGTGTGAATGGAAGACTGCCCCTTTTATAGAGAAAGAAAGTGTGTTGAGAGAGATATGGATTACCTACATGTTTGAAGTCTAATAATAAGATAAAGGGTATTGTGTGTTGTATTAATTTCTTGGTGAAGTCAGATCTAACCACTTGATTTTTAAGTGACAGTTTTTTGGTTGTCACGAAAATAAAATGTAGTCAGTCACCCGCAAGTCTCAAAGGAAGAGTGTAAACCACGTTATTTGTTTTATTTTTGTAGTACTCATATATTAATTATACGGGAGTAGTTAAGTGTTGGAGAGAAAACTTTTCTTAATATATGAGTCAATGACTTGTTGTTCCTAGATATCTTCGACATGTAAATTCAAAGGGAGTTTAAAGGACAGAAAATTATTTGGTGGTTTTGGGGCATTGTCACGCAGGATCAGTTCTGAGTTTTTTCGGGACCCGACGCAAACTTTTTCATACGAGATCCTTTAGAAATCTCCTTTGGTTTTCTTTACGCCTTGGGATTGTTTGCCGATTCGAATTAAGAGTGGGGCTAGGGCTTGGATTCTTGGAGGCGGCGTAAAAAAGGAAAACTAAGGGCTCGGGTTTGTATTCTTTATGAAGAGGTTAAGACAAATATATTATTCTTATTATAAAATCTAACCCACAAACTTAAAAAGTTACCATCTTTTACCATTATTTTTTGGGCCTTCTGCATTAGGCTCCGTTTGTTTGGGCGTAAAGTGTTTTACTTATTTTTTGGTATTCGGTTGTGTAAAAAATGAGGAAAGCACTATACATGTAAAACATTTTGTAACGATCCCGATTTTTGGTAAATAAAAATTTTGTTAAATATTTAAAATTTATTTTAATTACTTAGAATTTGCTTTTAAAATTCCTTTTAAATTTCTAATAATCCGTCATAATTAAATTTGAGACTTATAAAATTATATCTTTTCGCACCGGACAATCTAGTACTTTTTCTAAAGGCAAGTAAGCTTATAGAAGCACTTGTATATTTTCTTAGCGAGTGAAATAAAATATTTAAATTGTATTTCTTAGCTAGAAATCGTACTTGGCAAGTGGAATTAGCTTCCAACCAATTAGTTAGAGAAACCTAACTACCATTTCACCTAATTACATTCTCCTAACCCTAGATGAACCTTTTTTAACTATCTTTGAGCTTTGTGAACCCTTCAAATCCTAATTGAACCACCAGACCATAGAAAGTAATCATAATGCTTCCAAAAGTGGTATACTTAGGCTTGCTATGCATGCAAACCTAAGGATTATAGTCTTAAACTTAATTACCCACCAAAGTTGCTTTCCTAGATCTTTCCTAGGTATATATATGTATATATACCTCATAACCTATTATAAGCATGCCTATATATAAGTAGATATACTTTCTTGGAAAATCTTTACCCATTGGACAATGCTTTGCACTTGAAAGCCTAACTTTAATCATTACATTTCCTTAGACCTAGTAGGACTACTTAGGCCTAAGTATACCTAGCTAAATATATAGATATATGTATATATACTTTCTAGGATTTATATTAACCATGGGGCAATGACTAGAATTGAAAGCCTTAACCATAATTATTACTCTTTCTCCTAAACTTATAAGGCTACTTAGACCTAAACATACTTGGTCTTACACACACACACACACACACACACATATATAGACACATAGTCTTAGGGAGAGAGAGAGAGAGAGAGAGAGAGAGAGAGAATGAGGTGTGTGCATGTATTTGTACACTCCCACAAGCTACCTCTTAGCCTCAAGCCTAATTACTATATGACAACCCATTCTTAGACCACTTCAAGCACACCCTTAATTACCCTAGATTTTGACTACAATCTAGACCTAGGATTGACTAAACATGGAAGACTAACCTCTTAGACTTGTAAGACTTGCCAACCTAGGTCATAATCACCTAGGATTGCCTTAAAGCCTTAGAAAATCTCCATGATTACCTAGTCTTACACCTAACTTGGATTGACATGGCTTGGCATGCTTGTAAGGCTTGATTGGACAAGACAATAAAGCAAATCTATGGGGGAGAGAGAGAGAGAGAGAGAGAGAGAGAGAGAGAGAGAGAGAGAGAGAGAGAGAGAGAGAGAGAGAGGAGAGGGAGCCAAGTTTTTGCTATAAATAGGACCCCCCCTCATGCCATTCAACTCACACCTTCTATCCTTCAACTTTTCTCTCTAGAAATCTTTGTGTTCTTGCTTTGTTCTTTTTTTGTTCTTGAGTTCTCTTTGAGTTCTTTAAGAAACTCATCTAAGGCCGCCGCTAAACCACCACTCGACCACCCTCTTGATCCAAAAAGTTTAGTAGTTTAGCCAAGAATTAGTTTCGAGAGAAACCTTTCTCTTTTGAAACTACCGGAAGCTTACCATAGGAAGTCACTCCGTCCGATAGTCGACTTATTTTTCCGTAGCCGCCCTACCGCCAAGAAGAATGATAGATTTTCTCTTACTCATTAATCTTAAATATAGAAAATTTGTATGATCATGTAGATTATCCTTTCACTCTAACTCTAAGTATAAGTAGATTTTCTCTTACTCATTAATTCTATAAATAGAAAATTTGTATGATCATGTAGAATGTCCTTATTCTCTAACACTAAGTATAAGTAGATTCTTTCGTACTTACTACCTCTGAATATAGAAATGTGTACATTGTTTATATGTGGAAATGCATGAGAACTTGAAATGTGTTTATTAAAGTTTTGAAAATGAAGGGGAGTATGTTGAATATATTGACTTTATTTTTCAGAAAATATTATGTTTTGAACTTCCTTAAAAAGGAAGAAGGAACGGATTTTTGAAAATATAAACTTGATCGAAGGTATTCGTATTTTGATCTTAGGATGATTATGAGCATGTATACATGATTACTTGGATTACTTGTTTGATGTGTGATAAAACGTAAGTGGTTTTCCACCCCAAGGGTGTCCGTCCATGTGACACTATGCTTTCGATTATGTGTTGAATGTTTGAGCATGACTACGTGATAGTATGAGCATGATAAGTAATATAGAGTTGAATTATTTTGCTAATTTAGTTTCAAGATTACAATGAATGATTTACGATTATTTACGTGAAAAGTCCTGCCGCGGAGTCATTGCATGAAAACAAGACACGGAAATTGAGAAAGTTAGAAATATGGCACCTAGGGTGTGGTTAATGAAAAGAAGTGTTTTGAAATCACAATGTGGTCGGACGTGGTAGCTCATTGTGTGGTGTGTGTCGCCAATGGGACCGGATTTGGTAGTCTCATTGGAGGTGTGAATTGGTTATCTGCGGAGAGGAGCCAAGAAAATCGCAATGTGGTCGGACGTGGTAGCCCATTGTGTGCATGAATTTTTGAAACCGCAATGTGGCTGGACGTGGTAGCCCATTGTGTGTATGGATTATTGAAACTGCAATGTGACCGAACTTGGTAGCCCATTGTGTGTGTTGCCAATGGAGCCAGACGTGGTAGCCTCATTGGTAACATGGCATGTTCAAAAAGTGTTTTGAAAATGTTGATTTGGTAAAAGGAAATATGAGACAAGGTCTACGATGAGTCACGTAGGAGAAACACTGATTTCACAGACACTAATGCCAGTTGAATAGCGAATGTGGATGTGTCATTGTTAAGTGCTTTATTGAATATGCATGTGCTATTTGAAATTCTTGGGTGGCATATTATTCCTATAATCTATTGTTTGTAAGTTATGGATTAGCGGGTATGAGATTATTTTGCTGAGCCTTTGTAGCTCATGGTTTTACCGTTGTAACCCTGACATATTATATTGGGGTCGACGCCGGTATAATATGTTAGACTTTGTAGATGAGCATAGTAAACTCTACACCTTGGAGACTTTTAAAACCGAGGAACTGGCTAAGATGGAGGAGCATGCGGAGCTGTAGATAGAAACCCTAGTTTGTCTTTTTTATGTAATAAAAGTACTCTTATGGAGGTTATAATATAATAATGAGTCAGACTCTATTTTGAAGTTTCCAAAAAATTGTCTATTTAATGTACCTAAAATTCAGGGTGTTACACATTTTTCATTAATTGGATGGAAATGACTTAACTTTAAATCTTCTATAAGTTATTTTCCGAAATGAACCCGCTGCCTTCTACTGTAATTCTCATTGCTTAGCTCAGTTTTCTTAATTGTCAGTCTTGACCTACATTCAATTCCAATATTCTCATATATCTCCACCGTTTAAGCTCCCCTCTCTCTACAATATTTTGTTGATTTTTGAAAATATTTTTCAAGTACCAACTAAATACCGAAAAATAAAAGTTTGAAGTTTATTTTCTAAAAAAACATTTTACATCTTAAAATATTTTAAATCGAAACAAACGGAGCCTAAACTTCTACTCCCTCCGTCCCTTTTTTATAGTCCTGTATTCTATTTTGGGCTGTTCCTTAATAAGTGTCTATTTTGTAAAGTTAATGGGTTAAAGTTGGTGTATTGTCTATTTTATCCCTAAAAGTAGATTTCTTTTTGAAAAGTAAGTGAGTAAAAGTATAATGATGATGGGTAAGTAGGAAAAGTGGAGGAAAAAGTTGATGTGAAAGGTATAATGATGATATTTTTTTAATAAGTTGAAATTACGAAGCAGAACACTTAAAAAAGGACGGAGGGAGTATTAAAATTGGGACTTAACATTTTTCTACTAATTTTATATCTATATACATAATACCAAGGGCATATATATTTGGGGGCTCCTAAAAATAGGAAAAAATTGGGGGCCCGATGCGGCCACATCATTGGCATGCCGCCCCTGTTATCATGTGGTGTCCCATCACTTTTATTCACCATACATATATTTAATATAGGGTCCAGCCGTCCTCTACTTTGGCTTAGTTCCCCAAAAGTGCTTAAGGGGCTGAAGTGGCTTATTCATTGGGCCAGTTTACCCCAGCACCCCGGCTTTTATTGAGTCTCTTGGAGGCTTGTTTTGCATTTTAAGCTAGTTAAAATATCTAAAAACATTATTGTTTCCCAGGGCTAGCTGCTACACGTGCCCTTAGAGCATCCACACCTGTCTCGCCACATTCCTTTTGACACTAAAATAACGAGCAAAACCCCAAAAACTGGGCTGCATCAACCTCGGTTGTTAACTCGTTATTCTGCAAATTGTTTAACTTAGCTACAGTTCCTCGTGTCTCCTAACGGGGAACTATTCACCAACTCTACTATATTTTATTGTTTTAACTGTGCTTTTAAACCACTTTCTGTTTGGTCCAATAGTTTAACTCCTGGTATACATGGGTTTTTTTTTTTTTTGGTATTAAATAGGAAATACAAAAATAGGAATATTTAATTGAAAAGAGAATGTGAGTTAAGAGCCTGATGCAGTGAACATTTTAAAAATGAATACCTAAAGTAATAAAGTGACTTTTTGCTCTATAATTTGATCCAAAATTTAAAAAGACTAGTGGTGCAAATGCTCTTAGCTAGTCAAAGTACAAACCAAAGTACACTCTTTACTTTGTCTTGTCCCTCCATTTTTTTGGATGGCAAATATAGAGTAGTATTGGAATGTATAGAAGAAAAATACCCAAGGCAAAAAAAAAGCTAGTAGTGGAGCCAGGTCTATGATTCTAGATCTAGTTTTCTTGGAATCAATGTATCGACAACGAAGACGGCATCTGCAACGACTTCTGCCTCCAGTCTACGGTGGGATGAGTTCGAGTTGGTACGGCGGGTCATCTAGAAGGGCTTGCTCTGTGTTCATACCTGACCTCTCAACTTCGGCCTCTCCAATCCCCCTTCACAAGTGTGTTTAACGGATCTGACTCCGGTGTCGTGGTTCCATGCGGGTTTTTTGGTTTGTTGTATTTTATTTTCTTTTGCTAGTTTCTGTATTTTGAGACCGGTGATGTCCCCTCTTATTATACTGTTTTGCTTATATATAAATCGAATTTACTTTGGTAAAAAAAAAAAAAAACTAGTGGAAAAGGGAGCCTCTTGAAAAGGCAAAATCAAGTCATTACTAGCTACTTAAGCCAAGGAACTCATTGAACACACACACTCATTATTAGTTCGGAGCCCCACGCTAATAATCGAAATCGTTCAACTTGTTTAAGACTTATTTTAAGGGTACTTCAAAAATTCATGCAACATAAACAGCTCTGTTCATTTTTATACCCACGATTTTTGGACCACTGCCGGAAATGTCAATTATTCAATATGGCTTCCCAAACAATAAACATATCTTCTTTTCTAGTTTTACTACCGTCTCAATACAAAGTCAAACACTTCAATTTCTTGAAATTTTGATAAAGCAAATTTGTGGCATCGATAATAGCCAATTCCATATTCACAAAACATCTCCACATCCATCCTCAAAGCTGAAGGAAACCATGATTTTGTATAATAGCCACTAATTACTATTCCACAATAAATTGCCAAATTTGGTCGGATCACTTCTTCTCAGTCGTGACGCCAACAACAACATTGCTCACCTACAAAATGCACAATTAGATCAGCCATTAATTGTTTGTGAAGACGGGGGAAAGGCCAGCTGAGGGAGGAAAAAAAAAAAGAGTTAGCAAGAAATCATACCAACTTGCCACTTTCATCGACGGACATAGGATTCTCAACAACAACAGTTTGGCTCTGAGAATGAGGCATTGCCTGCAATTGATCCAGAAGAGATCCAGAGTGTCAAAAAAATAAGAAGAGAAAAAGCTAACCAAATAAAGCCTTTATTCGTGAACTGCAGCCCAAAATTAACGTACTGTTGAAGTGGAGGGCATAGTAGTCCCATTGGGTCTGCTCGTGGAAATGGGGACCCTTGCACTGCCCACCTGAAACAAGTTAAGATAATTGAAAAATCTTGGCATGAGACCCCAAAAGGAATAGCACTGATCTGATTCAAAGAGAAAAAGGAATAGCAGTGAAAACAGTGCACTACGAAATTTGGCAGTATGTTGCTACTTAAATCTGACATGACTAATTAACAATGGCTACATTGATGCGATTATGAAAAAAACTTTTACAAACAAACACCAACCCACCCACACAATATTATGCATGTACACACACACAAACAATAAGGTCCCTTGAAGTCTTAAACTGACTCGCATTATACCTAAAAGTCCTCCCTTCCACCTCCCCACCACCAACCAAACCCATCACCACCATCAGAACAATAGTTAATGAATGCCCACAAAGCGTATACGTATTTCAACCAAGCTAATTTTCTGCACTGCACATCAGTACAAGAGTTCGAGCTACATAACCCATAAGGCTATAACCTTAAATAAACCACTTCATCTTGACCTCAAACCCTGAACCAAATATAGTTGACCAAAATTAGCCATCGACAGCCTCGATAAACTCATTAGGGCATAAGGACCAATTGTCATGGCAGCCAAAATGGTGCGGAGACAAACAATTATGAAGATTGGACAACATTGTTTATCTATAATTCACCAGGAACAGTGGTTCCTTGTTGGCTCAGGAACAAGTTCACAGATTTTGGAATGGTGCGGGCTGTTTATTCCAAACAAGAGTAAAAGGCCTGATGCAAGATTTGCCTTCATCAGGTACGATTGTACAGTAGCAGCAGATGTGGCTGTTAGCAAACCAAATGGAATCTGGTTCTTTGACAGAAAATTATGGGTAATGATTGCATATACAATGAATCAATAAAAGTTGGAAAGTTATGGAGTTTTCCGTAACTGAAAATCATAATGGGAGACCGAAGCAAGTAAAATAGAGCCAGAAGAGGGACCGTCAAAACAAATTTGCCCCAGCCAAACCCTCTACTCGATAGGGCATTTGTTGAGGCCACAATGCCTCCAAGGTTCAGCAGCAAGTGATTGAAGTTGAGAGTCAAGGAAATTCATGTAAAAAAGCGTTGTGGGTGAAGTAGAAAATGGGCATACTCTAAGAGGCAAAGCATAACTAACCAAACATTTAACCTTTTGGCCACAAGCTTAAGTATGTAATGTTCTGAGAATTATGTCCACCGGACTAGTGGTTTTTTGAAGGGCAAAAAATAGCATGGATGATGTGCTCTAGAGGTTTTTCAGTCTCAATAAATAACCAGTTGCTGGTAATGTGCTCTACTTAGCAATGGCTAAGGCCTAGTGAAATTTTTTGGCAGTGCATATCGAACTGATGTTTTTCAGGTTCTCATGAATTCCACTCCTATTTCTCAATCTTTGTTTATCTTTTCTGCTCAAGTTCTAAGCACAGGGTTAACTAATCTATTTCAGAATGGCAAATTTCAGGCGTTTTCTATGGCTATAGGGGGTCCTTCAATTTCCCACTTGGCCTTTGCAGAGGACATGGGAGGAGTGACTCTGTGGCATTTTCTATTTCTTTTTATCTGTCAGCAAAAGAAGATTTTCCATTTTTCCATGACATTGAACTTCCTCCAACGATCCGCTTTGGGCAGACTCTTCCCCAACTACGAAGAACCCTGGGTGGAATTGCCACAGCAAAAGAAGAGGAAAGGGATTGTTGATACATGTTTGATTATAAGTATCAACTTTGGCGGTAAGGATCTTTTTTATTTCCATTTCCCCGACGGACAAAAGTTGTGAGCAAGACGGGCAAAGCCCGTTCTTTTTTTGGGACCCATGCAATCACAGAAGCTAAGTATAGCTATTTTCAGTGCTTCTTATCAAGGGAAAGTTTGCGAAATATTTGACATTGGTTTTGAGGCTCTTCTATAATCTCCTTACAAAATTTGTTGATAGGTAATCCTATCACATTGAAAAGCAGGAAGAAAATGGTGTGCCTGATGCTTGTGTTGTGATCTTGGAGATATGATTTGTTTGAAATTTTCTTCTCATGGGCTCATTCCTCCCACTGTCATAGGTCTTTACATCATGGTTATTTAGGAGATGCTTATGTTTGGGTTCACTGATTCCTAGCGTAGGTTCGATGCAGTTTCTTTGTTTCCATGCATTTTGTAGCTAGGTTTGTAAACCACTACATGTACCGAGGTAAGGCTCATTGCATCCACCCTCTCCTTGGACATCTTTCCGGGATGCCACCAAGGTTCCCCAGTGAAAGACAAATAAAAATAGAACTCGAGCCTAAAGTGATTGAAAGCTCTCCCCCACGCTCCCACCCCAACACAGACACACACACGGAAAAGAAAAAAGTAGAGAAAAAGAAAAAGAAAAAGAAGAAAAATGGAGAGAGACAGAAAAGGAAAGTTAATACCTGATAGTATTACCTATCAATCTTAACTTAGAAGGTTAAGCAAATTTCCTTTTAGACTCACATTAACATTTGTTATGTAGTGGCAAATGGCACATTTTACTGAAGGAGCTCCATATGGGTACATCAGTGTGGTCCGGCAATTTCCACAGTTGACATGAGCGAGCTGATTAGACGCTTTTACATGCACAATGATAAACACAAAAGTTAGACAGAAAGAGTCACTCAAAGAACCAAATGTACAACAACAACAAAATTACTGCAGCACAAGTACAAAATAATAGTACATACCAAGAGTCCAATCTACAAACGAAAAGGCACAAGTCACAAGCTGGTAGCATTAACAACAGTAGGACCAAAAAAGATAAGAAACAATTCCCATTTTACCCCAACCCAAATCCACTTTATTTTTTTTTTGGATTAGCATGAGTTCAGAATTTTCCTGGGAAAAAACCAAACAAAAAGAGTGTTCTCGTAATGCATACACTGCTTCCAAGAAGAAACCACTAGATCTAGGGCAAATACCATACAAACATGTCTCCAAATGAAACAACTCCAGAAGCTGCTACACTAATTTCTATTGCTCTCTATTGCCCAACGTCACAAAACATCAACCAGATAAAAATTGAAGGTAAAACAATGAGAACACAGTGCGTAGGCATATATCTATCTAGACTTGAGCTCAAACTTTCCAGACTTCTCACAGAAGATAAAATCACAGGAAATAAATTGTAATACACTAACAAGAACTGTGCTTCAAAATATTCCTTTCAAATATTGCTTGTAGATGCCGATAGTGGCGGACAAAGTATTTGTACTTAGCACTCAGCAGGGACCAAAACCACATTTATTCTACATTGATAACATAAAGTAAATTCCATATGTATACATTGCTACTTGCTAGGTTCGCGAAAGAGAGGAGATTGTGTGTACATACTCAGCCGCCATTTTATTTTAAACATGCAATCAAAAAATAGTTGATAATTTTGAATTTTCAGAATTTTTTTTCCATGCGTATATAGGATCTTTAACAATTTTTTTCACCCAAGTGACTTGCTGGGGAATCCCATAGAACTCTCTCAAATTAAGCTGAAGAACTAGTATAATATGTGCAAATATTTGGAGTTGTGCAGGGACCCGGGCACCCCTTGCGTCCACCCCTGGTTGCCAAGTCAGGACGTTCCTAATAAATTCTATAAAAGAATTTATTCGAGGTGTAAACACTGCTACAAAGACCGAAGACTTACCCATAGTGTTGAGAGAAACAAGAGTAGAGACAACAAAGACAGATTTGGAAGGAGTTCTCTAATAACATAGAAATCACCAGCATTTCTAATATAGGTCAACAATTACAGTATATATCTAAATAGATCCAGTGACTAGTTGGTTCTTAAGGAAAGAGAGGAGAAAATTTCAAACACAAACTCGAATTTTCCTCCAATTTCTCTTTAACTTTCCCTCTCATTTTCTTAATTATTTTCTCTTCTTTTCCACTTCCATCCCCAAGTTCCAAACAAAGCCTAAAAGACTAAAAACAAAGACAGAAAAAGAGAAGGCAAGGATGCACTGAGATCATTTCCCATTGTTCCATGAACTATGCCCCGGGAACAAAGAGAATAAAAAATGTCAGACCCCGAAATCATGAAGTCCATGGGATAAATGCAGACAGAGAGTTTGGTAGGGAGAAGCAAACATCAGAAAGTTGCTTCAAAGCCCACACACTAAAACTGCAACATACAGACAGGATTGTTCTGCAAACGTGGACAAGAAAGAACTTCAAACAGTTGTACCTGGTGCAAGGTTCACCGTTTGACAGCAGGAGCATCTCACACTTGCAGCCCCACGTGTATACATAAGTAATGTACGGCAACCTCCACATATCAGCTGAGCCATTTCCATCCCTG
This sequence comes from Rhododendron ovatum, assembly GCA_019656835.1. NCBI lineage: Eukaryota > Viridiplantae > Streptophyta > Magnoliopsida > Ericales > Ericaceae > Rhododendron > Rhododendron ovatum. The sequence continues at coordinate 32,925,062 of CM033798.1, read as the reverse complement.
CATGTTTTCCAGTAGATTCGATGATAAAACCAGAAAACTCAATACCAAATTCCTAGTTTGCATACTTCAATTCTTTGGTGGAAGACAAGTTTTTTGAGCATATCTACCAATGACATGGAGATGAAAATGGGAAAGGCAATGTGGTACAAAGAATTAGAGTTCCATTCATGTCCAAACATACAAAATAAAAAATTATGCGAGGATATGAATAACTCAAAATTTCTTGATTGGGACAGAAAAAATTAGTTTACGAGTAGTTTTTCAAAATCTTCTGATACGTTGTCGTCATGAAACGATGAAAGTCCAATTTCTCTTGAAGGAGAGGAATACATGCATCCAATATCTGCAATCTAGCATCCAACATATTTGCATTCCGAAAACCTTATCAACATCACCTGATGATGTTTTCATTCATATCAACTATTTTATCTCTAGCATTACAGCACCAATGCAGCTGTCCCTAATAACACCTTGAGTGCAACTAAAATGTAGAGGTGGGTCTATATTATATGTGCGCGATGAATACTCAACATTGACTTTGATTTCACTGGAGAAACAAAATAGGCATTCCAAAATTAATTAGGTCCAGTCTAGATCAGAACAGATTTCGTGGAATCAAATAGGTTGTTAGTATTGTTGAGTGATATATTTTCACTTGATAAGAAATAAATGAATTGGGCCACAGCTAATCTCAACAGCGCACAACTTGGTATGACGTTTTTGCAATGCCCTACATTACTGTAGCTATTTAGTTTCAATGATCGTTATCATTCCGTGAACGGACCAATTAATAAAGTGATTTTATGGTCGCAAATCCTAATACCGCAATAGAAAGATAATGGCTGTAGTCCCAGATTAAAACCAAGGTCTTCCCTAGAAAAATACGAGTGCGTCATTCTTGAACCATCAAGATGAAATTAGAAGGCAAAGCACTGGTGAATTTCAATGTCGAAGTGACAATGACCAGAAAAAAAATATATAAAGGAAAAATCTGATTTTACCCCTCCATATGTATTTGTTAGAATAGTTAGACTTTGTCCCACATCGGATAGTTGGAGTTATGTAATAAGTCACTAAGTAATATAAATAAAAGCTCTCTCTTGTGTTAGGGTTAATTAACACCCTAAACACTTCTTTCTCATTCTCTAAATAACATGGTATCAGAGCGGGATCTTAACCTTAATCCACCATAACCCTAGCCTAATCCAACATAACCCTAACCTCTGTACATAATCCCTAATCATAGCCTCTGCCTCAGATTAAAAAAAAAAAACCCTAACCCTTGTTCACCGATCACTGTTCATCGCGGTACTATTCACCGCGTACTGTTCACTGCGAATCACTGTTCATCGCGGATCACTGTTCATCGCGGTACTATTCACTGGTACTGCTCATCGCGTACTGTTCAATGCGGCTACTGTTCATTACGGGTACTGTTCACTGCTGTTACTATTCATCAACACTGTTTATCGCTGATTTTCAACCCTAGTAATGGTTTTCTAACTTCGGTAAGCCTTTGGTTTATGGGTGGTTGTTTTGGACCCGTTGTAGTAATCACTTGGTATATGTTGGCGATGTTACGGATCTGTCGTGTTTGGTACTTGGTTGCTGATGCTGTTGGTTGAGTACGGGTTCATGATTAGTTATTTTTTGTTGATTCTTATTGGTTGTTGTCTCTTCATTGTTCGGTAAAATGTTTGAGCAAAAGTCTGATTCTGTTTCTAGTTCTACTAATGGTGTGGCTCGTTCTTCTCGATTTCGGGAGAGGTTGTCTATTACCTCTACACTTTTGAATGGCAAGAATTATGCTGTTTGGGCCAAGGCAGTTGAAGTTTATTATTTGGGTGAGACACTATATCATATGTTGACTGATGACCCTCCCGCAGCCACTGCTGCCACATATGGGGCATGGGTGTCTGAGGATGCCCGGATTCGATCTGAGTTATGGAATAGTATGGAAGATCATATTTCTAGCACATTGGTCTTCTTACCTACAGCCAAACAAGTATGGACACAGGCTCAGGAAATGTATTCTGGTGTTAACAATCTCCGTCGCACATATGATCTTCATCAGTCATTCTTTTCTATTTCACAGGGTGATTTATCCTTGGAGGCTTATTATTCCAAATTTCGTGGTATTTGTGAGGAGCTCAATATCTGTGAGCCTATTTCTGCTGATGTTCAGGTTATGAAGCGCCAACGTGAGCGTATGCAAGTGACTCGATTCATATCTGGTGTATCATCGACTACTTATGGTCCCGTTAGTAATCAGCTTTTGGGGTCTCGAGATTTACCTTCCCTCAGTGAGGTTTTTAGTCGACTTCGTCAGTCTTTTGTATCTGTGCCTGTGCCACCTCTTGATCGTTCAGCATTAGCTTCCACTGTATTTGGTGGTTCTCGTGGCCGTGGTCGTGGCCGTGATCCTGGGTTCAGTGGTCGTGGTCGTGATTCTGGAGATAGTGGTCGTGGTTCTGGTCGTGGTTTTGTTGGTCATGACTCTAGTTTTGGTACTCGTGGGGGTCGCATGTCCGGGGGAGGTGGCCGTGGTCGCGGCCGTGATTCTCGATTTTGTACTCATTGTCGGGGAACCAATCATACGGTGGAGTTCTATTATGATCTTCACGGTTTCCCTCAGGCTCATCAGGTTGTTCTCTCTCAGGATGCTGGACAGCTTACTCATTCTTCTGCCGCCAATGTGGTGACTATCTCTGCGGAGGAGTACCAGCGCCTTATGTCATTTCAGTCTCCAGCTGCAGGTTCTTTCTCTACTGCTACGCTTGCTCAGAAAGGTCCATCCGCTACTTGTGTTGCATCTTCCTCCACTCCTACTCCATGGGTTATCGATTCTGGTGCTTCTGATCATATGACTGGTACTTCTACTCTGTTTTCTCACCGTCAATCTGTTGGTAAACCATCTCATGTTACCTTAGCAGATGGTTCTACCACAGAACTTACTGGTTTGGGTTCTGTTCCTGTCACTTCATCTCTTACTTTGGACTCTGTGTTACATGTTCCTAGTTTTCCTTTTAATCTTATGTCTGTTAGTAAACTTACAAAGTTCTTAAACTGCTCCATCACATTTCTTCCTCATGGTTGCGTGTTTCAGGATCTAAAGACGGGGAGGAAGGTTGGTGGGAGTACTGAACGTGGAGGTCTATATTACTTTGCCAATGACATCTATCCTGCGTCTGCTGCCCTTCGGTCATCAGTATCACCATATCAACAACATTGTCGTCTGGGTCATCCTTCTCTTTCAAATTTGAAGCGTCTAGTTCCATCATGTAGCCATATTAAGGATTTGCAATGTGAGGTCTGTGAGTTTAGTAAACACCGTCGAGTGTCTTTTTATCCTAGGATTGAGCGTCGTGTGTCGCGTCCTTTTCAATTAGTACATTCGGATATTTGGGGTCCTATTCATGTTCCCACTATCACTGGTTTTCAGTATTATGTTATTTTTGTAGACGATTTTTCTCGTGTTACATTTCTTTATCTTATGAAAACGAGATCAGAATTGTCTTCTGTTTTTAAGTCATTTTATACTGAAATAAAGACTCAGTTTGATACTTGCATCCGTATACTTCGTTCAGATAATGCACGTGAATATTTTCATAATGCTCTTTCTCGCTTTTTTGATGATCATGGGATACTTCACCAGTCTTTTTGCGCTCGAACTCCACAACAAAATGGGGTTGCTGAACGTAAGATCCGACACATATCTGAAATTATGCGTGCCATGTTAATACAGATGCAAGTCCCTAAATCTTATTGGAGTGATGCTGTTCTTACAGCCTGTTACTTGATTAACCGTATGCCCTCCACTGTTCTTGGTGGTCAGATACCCCACAAAGTTTTATTTCCTAGTCGTCCTCTCCACTCATTACCCCCTCGGGTATTCGGGTGCACATGTTATGTTCATGCGCTTGATCCTGACCGGGACAAACTTGACCCTCGGTCGATCCGGTGTGTCTTTCTTGGTTATTCGCGCACTCAAAAAGGGTATAAGTGTTACTCACCTTCTCTTCGTCGTCATTTTGTGTGTGCTGATGTCACCTTTAATGAGTCATTGCCATTCTTCTCGGTACACCTGAGTCTGAGTATGCACTTTCTGAGTCTGAGTATGTTATTCCTGTCAATGTTCCTCCTATTCCTGTGCCACCCATGCAGGTATATGTTCGTCGACGACATGTGTTAACAGCCCCACCGGTGCCCACCACTGCGCCTCCTCCGTCCCAAGATCCGGTTCCACCACCACCACCACCACCACCACCATCACCTCCTATCGCTCTTCGCAAAGGTATTCGGTCTTGCACTTCTCATCCTATTGCTCAGTTTGTTTCCTATGCTCATCTGTCTCCATCCCTACGTGCTTTTACTACTTCTGTTTCGTCCATTTCTGTTCCTCACACTGTTCAGGAGGCCTTATCTGTTTCTGAGTGGCGGACAGCAATGGAGGCTGAGATGTCTGCTCTTCATGACAATGGCACTTGGGACCTGGTTCCTCTTCCGCTCGGAAAGTCTCCCGTTGGATGTCGCTGGGTCTTTACAGTCAAGTATAATCCAGATGGCACAGTTGAACGGTACAAGGCCCGTCTTGTGGCCAAAGGTTATACCCAAACGTATGGCGTTGATTATGCGGAGACTTTTTCTTCGGTGGCCAAAATTTCCTCTGTTCGGGTTCTTATTTCTATGGCCGCTAATCTTGGTTGGCCCTTATTTCAGTTGGATGTCAAGAATGCGTTTCTACATGGTGATCTGCTCGAGGAGGTATATATGGAGCAACCTCCTGGATTCGTTGCTCAGGGGGAGTGTTCTCAGGTGTGTCGCCTTCGTAAAGCTCTTTATGGTCTTAAGCAGTCACCTCGAGCTTGGTTTGGCAGATTTAGTGATGCTGTGTTGCAATTTGGTATGCGTCGCTCTCATTCTGATCATTCTGTCTTTTCTATTCAGTCCGATCGGGGAAAAGTAGTGTTGATTGTGTATGTGGATGATATCATTATTACTGGAGATGATCAGAAAGGTATTGATGAGCTGAAACACTTTCTACAATGTCAGTTTCACACCAAAGATTTGGGTAAGCTGCGATATTTCTTGGGTATTGAGGTAGCAAGATCCAAGGAGGGGATTAGTCTATCACAGAGAAAGTATACACTGGATATTCTAGAGGAGACTGGTTTATTGGGAGCGAAACCCGTGGAGACTCCTATGGACCCAAACGTCAAACTGTGTGTCGATCAGGGGGAAATATTTCCTCATCCAGACCGTTATCGTCGCTTGGTAGGCAAATTGAATTATCTCACCAATACACGGCCTGATATCTCATTTGCTGTCAGTATGATAAGTCAGTTCATGTCAGCCCCTCGTCTTCCCCATTGGGAAGCTTGTCTTCGTGTTGTGAAGTATCTCAAGGCTAATCCTGGACGTGGTCTATTCTATCGTTCAAATGGTCATTTACGTGTTGAGGCCTTTACCGATGCTGATTGGGCAGGATCACCGTCTGATAGACGGTCAACAACTGGATACTGTACTTTTGTTGGTGGAAATCTAGTTACCTGGAAGAGTAAGAAACAAACTGTTGTTGCTCGGTCCAGTGCTGAAGCAGAATATCGGGCCATGGCTCATACTACATGCGAGGTTGTATGGTTGAAAGCTTTGCTCGAGGAGTTGGGGTTTAGCGTACAGTTACCTATTCCTATGTATTGTGATAATCAGGCAACAATACATATCGCTTCGAATCCGGTATTTCATGAGAGAACCAAACATATCGAAGTAGATTGTCATATTGTTCGGGAGAAGATAGATAGTGGCGTGTTGGCTACCCCTTTTGTGTCTACAGGAGCTCAATTGGCAAATATCTTCACCAAACCGTTATTTAAACCACGTTTAGAGTTATTATGTAACAAGCTGGGATTCTGTGATATTTATTCTCCAGCTTGAGGGGGAGTGTTAGAATAGTTAGACTTTGTCCCACATCGGATAGTTGGAGTTATGTAATAAGTCACTAAGTAATATAAATAAAAGCTCTCTCTTGTGTTAGGGTTAATTAACACCCTAAACACTTCTTTCTCATTCTCTAAACAACAGTATCCATACCATAGGTGCACATGTCAGAATAAAAGGACTTGGACACATGGATAGGTTTGGACGTGGCAGTTCTAAGCCTCTGATTCTTTTGAGATTGGTTTAATCTATACCAAAAAAAAAAAAAAGGGGACAAAGGGAAAAGTCTTAGGATAGTCACCCGAAAACTATTTTAAGGTTTCAGATTGAGGGAAAAATGAGAGAGAACGATAACAAAAGCAACGATTCATTATATACCATATCAACTTCCATTACCAAAAGGTTAACCTCAAGTTATACAGTGGTTGCTCGCGATTCATTATATACCACATCAACTTCCATTACCAAGCCGATGTGGGATTCCATCCCAAGTGGGTTCTCACAATCTCCCTCACTAGGACCGCAACGTCCCCGTTGCACCCCAAGGTCCACCACTTTCACTCACCAAGCGATGTGTGACAAGTCCTGCCTAAGCACATCAAGCTCCTCAAGCTCGTCTAATGTGGGACCCGCCCAAGCATGACAAGCACCTCAAACTCCTCACTTGTCGGGTCCACCCAAGCATGTCTCCTCGCGGGACCCGCCTTACACTTCCGGTTGGTGCAAGCTTAGAAGGCACATTTCTCTTACATGACATATTATTAGTGTTATTCAATTCATGTAGTTGCACTGTAGGAAATATATAATAATGTAAAGATCATCCACCAATGAACCAGAACAGATAAAATGTTTATTTAACTTAATAACCACAGAGTCACTAAAATAAACCAAATATCCATCCTTGATCAACTTAGAAACTAAAACCAAGTTTCTTCTAATAGAGGGAACATAAAGACATTCTCTCAAAATTAAACTCCTATTACTACTAAAATTTAAAATGACATTTCCTACTGCAACTGCTGCCACTCTCGTACTCTCGTATCATTTCCCCTATGTAGATAAATCTCTCCATCACTGAGTCTTCTTGTTTTGCAGCGTTCTTACCCAGCTATTATGGTCGCATATTTTTTGATTGATTTTGTGTGATTGGATCCCACAATATTTTATTCGTGATTATTGTTATTTATTGGGTACCACAATTATTTTTTGTGGTTGTAATAATTAACGTAGCATGTGAACTCCAATGGAGGCATAAGATCGATGTATGTATGATTTTTCGATTCGAATAATATTCATTGGGTTATTAAGAGATCGAAGATGATGGATATGGAAGATAAAGGGTTTTTGACACGCAACAAATTTTTTCCAGATTTGTAGGGTCTGATTGCAGGGCTATTTCAACCCAGTAAACATTGGAATTAGAAAATATGTTCTTCACAAAAGTCGTAGATAGTTGAATTTCGAATCTAACCCAATTTGAATCACTTCAATTGGTGGTCGAATGAGGAAGATATGGCCAAAATACAGAAGGTTGTGCAGTTTACGCAGGAATATATCAAATCCGTTTTTTCTTGTTTAAGCACGGTTGGGTTTTGGTTTCCTTGATTGATTCAAAGTATCTAAGTCTTCTACACAAGTATAGCTATCAGCCTATCACAACCCGCTCTAGTTGACCTGCTTAACTCTTAGCCTAACCACGTGGCGCAAAAGGTTAACCTCAAGTTATCCAGTAGTTGCTTGCGATTCATTATATACAACATTAACTTCCATTACCAAGCCAATGTGGGATTCCATCCCAAGTGGTTTCTCACACACACACTCTCTCTCTAAATGTTCAATTGTTAACAAAAATGAAAGGCCAAATCCGTTATGGTGAAATGTTAAACAAAAATGAAAGACCAAATCTGTTCTGGTGAAATGATTTCCTAACAAGAATGATTTGGGCTTGTAAATCCAGTTTTCATTAAACCAAAATTCTCCAGCCTCATTGATATTATTGAAGAATTCTTTTTGGAAATTTCAAGTTGCGTGGCTTTGTGTAATCCCCTCGAGGTCAGTAAAAAGATTTCCAGTGAGCACAGCTCTGGCTCAACTACTTCCAAAGGTTGCTGAAGAAACCCAAAATCAGATTTTCTTTCTTCATACCTGCCATACTACAAATGAAGTACGAAGGCCCAGAAAAGAAAAGTTCACTCTGCAATCGAAGCCAATCCAGATAACCTGATGTCGTTTGTTTTCCTCGCTTATATAAAATGGTTACACCTTACATGGCCATAAAAAAGGATAGTCCCCTGTATCCGCTAGACAACTTTGAAGACCACAACCGTTGTTGGTCCTCAAACAGTTAGCCCATGACGCCCCACATGCTCTGAATGTATCCTTTATGGTTCAAGGATTTTTCCACGCAGATTTGAAGATCGTAGCTGATCATCATTATATTTCCGGCCACATAAAAAAAAACAAGGCTTGTCTATTAAGCCCCATGTGGCCATAGAATGGATGGTCTTTTGTCACTCTAAAATAAAAGGCCCCTTGTGTCCTTGAAAATATGCCTACATTTATGTGGGGTCCAATATTTGAGCTCCAGCAATGACCAAAATTCTGGTTTGGCAAAAATGATCGAGATTGCCACTTAGTTGCACGAAGCGGGAGCGGAAGCGGGGGATAGAAGCTCCCAAGGTTGGGCATGTGTACATATATTATGAACATTACATAGAATATAATGTACACTTTAAGAAGACAATAATTTTAGGAGTAAAAATATGAGCCATGTCCACCATAAGTGAATGGGCTATTTCTTGCAATATATGGTTTTCTTTTCAAGATATCATGACTTGGCCTAGATATATGATATATGAGTTTATCAAAGACCATTTAATAAAGCCAAGTGATAAGCCCTATTTTTTATAGTACAAAAGCTCTCATCTTCGTAAGGAGCGAGCTCTCATCTCAATGGAAGCAGGCTCCCATCAAGCTCCATAGTTGGGAGTGCAGGAGCGCGCTCCTAAGGGGGAAGCGGCACCAATTTAAGAACTCCCTGCTCCTAAGGATCGGCAACCCAAATCGCTCCCAAACACTTCCTTAAGAGGGACTCAAATTAATTACCTATGACTGGCCTTTCAAGCATGATATGAGAGGGAAAATACTTAAACTGATGAATTGATGTTTGTATTGGGACCAATTGATTAGAATTGATTCCACTCTGCATTTCTCCTGACTCAAACATGTAGGTAACCCTTCTAGTGAGTGCAACTGCAAATTTGAATCCCAAAATGTGGACTAAATTGAAAATGTTTCAAGTATGAACTACGATTGGCTTGATCACAAACCATGGGTATGTAGGGGACATGGATGAGTAAATCTAGGTCTAGCCCTTGAAATATCTATATCAACAATTTCCATTTTTAATATGGATATTGTGCCTAGGGCTGTAAAAACCCAGTTAAACTGAACTGATAAAAAAACCTGGACCTAACTGGTGATTTGGTTTGGATTGTACAGGTACATGGTTCGGTCCAGTTTGATTTTTAGTCAAACCCGAAAAGAATCAGTTTGGTCCGGTTTTTCACCATGGCACCATCTAATCCAGAATAAATCGGACCCGACCAGATATTTTTATATACATATTAGATAAATGAGATATGATTTCTATTGTTAAAAAAAATATTTAATGTCTATTTACTTATTGTGCATACCGATGCTCTGGACTATAATGAAGCATGGTAATGTGCACATAAATTGAATTGGGTCTCTAGGCCTGCCGTCTTTGATACCATTTGGCTTTGATTTGGGGGCATGGTTCCGCAGCAAAACAAGTATAAGGGGGCCACTGTTTCAGTGGTATTTTGAGAACAGTCACTTTGTACATATTGTCAAAGGTTAGGTCTGTCTCCAATCCTCCCCCGCCCATACCCCCAATGATTGGGGACTACATGGGTTCTATTGTTGTTGTTGTTGAATGTCTATTTACTTACAAAAAACCACCCTTTACTCTTGTCGTACTTTAATCTTTTCTCCAACATTAAATGGCTAATGCCTTGTTCTCTTCACTTTTCAAAAAGAATTTTTCAAAAAATTCCCCCTAGATTCTCCCTACTTCCAACATTTCTCTCTCTATCTCTCTCCACTAATTACCCCTACTATTTTTTAAAAAAAAATTCAAAACCCAATCCAAACATAGCATAAATATCATTTTTTTATCCACTATTGTAGGATGCCGTTTGGCTGCCAGAGATGCCATGGTTCTGTTGTTAATGTTGTTGAATGTCTATTTACTTAGAGAAAACCACCCTTTACGGTTGTCGTACTTTAATCTTTTTTCCAACATTAAATGGCTAAATATCATTTTTTTCCCCCTCTATAGGATTATGCCATTTGGCTGTTGGAGTTTTTCAGTTTTGCTTAACATTTAGTTGCTTAATGTTGTTTATGCATACATAAAAATATTGTTGTTTTAGACTTTAAAGTAGTTTTGGTGCATCTTTTACCCACTATTTAGGATGTCATTTGGCCGCTGGAGTTTTTCGATTTTGCTTAACATTTAGTTGCTTAATGTTGTTTAAGCATACATAAAAATATTGTTGTTTATACTTTAAAGTTGGAGAAAATTTCTTTTATATCCCTTCTACTTTGACCAAAAATTCATTTTGGTCCTTCACCTTTTAATTTCGGCATAAAAATCCTTCGACTTTCCAATTGTTTTCAATGTCATCCAATCCGTTTTTTTTTTAGTCTTGTTATAGGGACTGCGGCCGCGCGCGGCCGTCTCCAGCTACCGGACGGCCGATCCGAGCCGTCCAAAAATTTTATAAAAAAAAATGAGGAGGCCAATGCGGGAATCAACAGCATCCGATGCATGTAGGGTGCTTGATCTAAACACCTAATTTTCGTGTATATATGTATATATCCCTAAAGGATGACATTGAAAAAAATTGGAAAGTAGAAGTATTTTTATGCCGAAATTGAAAGGTGAAGGACTAAAACGAATTTTTGATCAAAGTCGAAGGGATATAAAAGAAATTTTCCCTTAAAGTTGTTTTGGTGCTTTTTTTTTATTCTAATATTGTTTCTAGTTGATTTTGGTTCATGCTAGTTGCTATTTGGACTTCAAAATTGTGGTTTAGTCAATATGTTACTTGAAGTCACTTGTGTTTTTCTCCAAATCAAAAAAACTGGAAAAAACCAATCAGACTGCACCAAATCTAACCACTAAATATTTTGGTTTGATTTTCTGCAAAATGTCCAAACCGAAATGCCCGGTTTGGTCTGAAAAATTGCTTAAACCGGACCAAACTGAACTGTTTACACCCATAAATGTGCCACAAACACCCAAAAGTAGTGAAAACCACTTCCAACTTGGCACAAACATGAAAACAACACTTCTAAATAATTAAGAGATGATCCATCAAAAATAAACAAACAACGAGGCACAAATGACAAAGGTGTCATCAAAAAGGCTTTTGTATTGTGGAGGGACACCACATCGCGTCCCCATCCGTGTCCTATAATTGTCCTCGACATGTTCCTAAAGTGTCCCCTGCATGATGCTTTCACATATAAGTGGAAATTCCACTTGGTCTGTCCCATACAAGCCTGCATATCCATGGCGTATCGGTGCCCACGGTGTGTCCAACACAGATACCGAGACCACTTAGGCATGGTTGGTGCTTCATATAAGGGGTGTAATCAACAATGATTATATAATTTGAACGGTCTGAACCTCCTAATAAATAACTTATGCCTAACAACAATCAAACTAAAAGTTGATGATTTGTATGTTTCTAATGCAATATATTTGATTAATTAATGCTTCAATAACACGCCACAAAATTAATAATCCGTAAATAATGTGACACCCCTCAAACTTATACCAAATCTCAGGGTTTTACCTTAACAACTAATAATTTTTTTGGTCAAGGAGCAGGGAAGTAAATGGTTTTTTGGGCTTTGAGATTCATATTCCTCTTCCGTAGCCCGTCTCGAGGACTACATGAAAATTACACAGTACATGAAAAATACAACAGGTCCCCCAATTTCTTCTTAAACTATGCAAAAACTAACGAAATGATGCAAGACTAGTATATTATAAAAAACAAAAAGAATACTAATAGTTTGAGCACATCCATATGGTAGCCTAATTAGGGTTAACTACTGAGGCATTGTACTTGTTCGAAGGCAAGGCGCCTCCAATCAATTCTTCACCACCTTTGTCACTCGAGAATTTGCTTAGAATAGTAAAATCAACCTTTTGAGAGGGTTTAATAATAAATCCAATAGTAATATCCTCGGATGCGTATTTCTAGGAAAGTAAAGAATGACACATACCAGGAGGTGGAACTGAGGTGATTGCATTGCATAATGCACAACATACATTTGTAGCTCCTCTAGGATAAAGAAGAACACTCCTACACCCATTGCACACTAGCTGGCTCTGCATATCTGTGATGTCAACACACAGACACCAAATAAATTAATTATCATGACAAGAACCTTGTAATCAAATTTGACTTGTAAGCAGTAATATATCAAAAACACACCAGAAATTACTGAGAAGATTTAGAACAGGCCCAACATGGTTGTAATGGTCATCTATGAATCCAGACCATCCAAATTTCTATCGAAGTCATGGCTACACCAGACTAAAATTGCGATCCCACTGACAATTGAACCAAAAGAAGTTGAAAAAGAAATTAACAACTAAAATTACTCCCACCGTACTCCTAATTATTGGGGGTAGAATGGGCCTGTACCAAACATTTGCATTTTTTGCGCAAAGTAGCTACCATCGTATGCGAACGCCTAAGGAAAAAGGTCCATAGTCGGCGACTGGTTTTGCTATATTTGAAACTAAAAGCCAAGGAAAAAGAACTGCACTGTAGTTTAGCAAATATTTAATACGCTGAACTTTTTAGCCATGAGAAATTCATCTAAGTATCATTATCTGCTTGAGATCGACAAAAAAGATGAGGGTAACAACTAGAGAATGTACTTTGGCTGTCACCGAGGAATATACACACAAAACACCAATCATTTAGAAACCACTTCTGGAAGAACAAGAACACAAGACACAAGAGCATTGGCTAAAGCATAAACTCCTTTACATAAGCACCTTTGTACATATGTTAAGATGTGTTCAACAAAAACAAATTATTTAACTATTTTCTTCAAGTGCGTAATCCTTGTTGATTTAGATGTTAATGGGTCCAAGTCTATGTTTTTAGACATTGCATCATCTCTGGCAAAAAGTTGCACAGTATCAGCGACCAAACTCTTACAAATTACTTAGGGAGGCTATGCTTATTTTTCCTAAAAATAAATATAATGTCCCATGCTCCTTGCTATGGTTGGGATGTTGTCATATAGACATCCCCATGACTCCATTCAATTGGCCTTTTTTCCTCTCATTAAACCTCAACTAAGGCCGTAAATTAATTGACCAATCACCAATTCTTTCCCTTGCGCACAATTTCTGTTGTTAGAACTTGTCACTCCTAGATTACTCAATCACTGGCTCCCTCAACGAACCAATCCTAATGCCTTGCCTTATGAGATGTCAACCGCCTTGCCTTGCGCTCTCACCTGTGAAAACTTTGATCTTGTCATTGCAACCATTACATCCATTGCCTGCAGCAACCAGAACCGCTTATTGCAACCTTGATGACACATGAAACCGTTCCGGCGACCCTTGGCACTAAAATCTATGTTTACTGTTATGTTCGCGATTTGCCCATGACAAACCATAGTCGTCAAAGGCGCACCTAGGCATGCGCCTAGGTGACAGGTGAGGCGCACCCCATCGCCTTGTATGACCCTAGGTGAGGTGACATTAATAAGGCGCAAGAGGCGATGAGGCGCAAAAAGGCGAGACATAAACTACATATACCCAACACACACAGTCAACCTTTATATGAACTTTTTGAAAAAAGTTTTTAGAAAGAGCTTCACAACACACATACTCAACAACATATACACAACACACACAGTCATCAAGAGTGTAGGCTATTAGCTAATGTAAATTGAACTTGTTTGTTTTGGTGGATGTTTTTATGTATCTTTTGGATGGTATGCTTTCTAAAACTCATTGGCTTAGTACTTATAATTTGAAATTTTGGGGTATGCTATTTTTCCTAGTTTTTCTGCGTAGGTACGCCTTGCTTCAAAAAGGCACGCACCTCTCGCCTCAGACCCAACAGACCTTTGAGCCTTGGTGCGCCTTTTGCACTTGACAACTATGTGACAAACTATAAGAAGAACAACACCCGTTTTCCCTTTCTTTCCAAATACCTATGTGTACAAATCAACTACCAAACAAAATTCATTGCAATATTATTATCATATCATCTGGATTATCGTACCCACTATCATCGACAGCTGCAGGATTCAAATCTTGGATAAGCCCAAGGGGTTTGGCCAAGTGACATGAGAAAGCAACCAAATAATGGCGTTTCTGGTGTGGGTATTGTAGCAAGAAACCATTTTGGTGAAATTTTGGGGTCTATGTCGATTCCTTTTGCTGGTTTCTTATCGCCACGTTCTACTGAGGCTTTGGGATTTCGTGAAGCCCTTGTCACTGCAGCTATTAACGGATTTGCTGAAATCATTGTTGAAGGTGACTCATTGGAGGTAGTTCAGGCTTTGATTCAAGATGGAAAGTCTCTCTCTGATTGTAGCTCTATTCTTGCGGCTTTATTCTTGCTGATTGTGTAGAGCTTTTTTCTTTATTTTCATCTTGTTCCTTTATTCATGTTAAGCGTTCCCGTAATAGGGTAGCCCATTCATTGGCTAAGCGTTCCCTATTAGGTGCTAGACTAGAGTGTTGGGGGCGTCCTGTCTCCCAACATCTCGCTAGTCTTGCCCGTGATGATTTTCGGTCCTCGGTCCGCTCTGTCTTAATAAAATCATCCCTTCTTCCGTGACAAAAAAAAAAACTTCAATGTCCTGATCAGTCGAGGTGCGCGTAAGTTGGCCCAGAGACCCGGTTATCTAACAAAATACTCAAATATGGATTGCAAATGTGTACGGGGTGCAGTTTTCTAAAAGTCGGCCTAGGCCGCTAGGCACTAGGTGGCCAACTAGCCTAAGCGCTAGGCGCCCCTTTTCCGTCCTTTTTCCGTCCTAGCAGGACCTAGTGATTTTTAGAACATTGACAGGGTGGTGGATTTACATTTTGTGTTTAATTATATGTCACGGCGAAACCTATGTAAAAAGCAACAATCCACAATCGGGATCCATATTCCAAAACACCAATCAGATCAAAACCAAACCAAATTCAGCACAATCAAAGCAATTGCGGAGAGAGAGAGAGAGAGAGAGAGAGAGAGAGAGAGAGAGAAGAAAAAGAAGAAGAAGAAGAAGAAGAAGAAGAAGTTACCACAATTCCAATCCGAGCCGGCAGGGCGTGGACCAGTTTGATGCGAAATTGAAAAGGCCTCTCAACGGATTTTCGATCGGATTTCCCAAAAGAAAGAATTGGGGTAAAAGGAATTGGATCTGGATTTGGGTGACTAAAAAAAATATATTTAGAGAGAGAGAGAGAGAGATGTGTGTGTGTGTATATATTCTTCGCGTTGAAGATTTGAAATTCTTTGCTTTTTAGCGTGTTGTTGAATATGCGAGTCGGAAACCTCACCTTTTCTCTCCTCTCTTGTGGCGTTTCCAACTGTTTTTGCAAGTTTGGTTTTTTTTTTTTCTTTTATATAATCCCAATTTGCTAAGTTTTTTTTTTTTTTTTAATTATTTTGGAGTACGTTTTTTTTGTTATTTTTAAATGGTCCAAATTTGCAAGTTTTGTTTTTTGTTTTTCGATAAAAACGAGTATGGTTTCCATTTTTTTTATTGATGCGAGTCGGAAACAGGAAACCTCACCGTCAATAAATAAGTTTTCTTTTTGATTTTTTATCGGAAGAAATTATTCTACACCAGATCTCGCCTCTCTATCTTTCTCTTCTACTAATAGTAAAACGAGTAACGGGATCAGTACGACGTCCAAACAGAGAAATTGAGACCTTATCTCCAATGACATAACCAGTTTTGAATAATGTGAATTTCCACCATGGTCTACTAGCGAATGATCCGTGCCTACTGTCTACGGCACTCCCCAAAAACTTTATTGTACAATTCAATGAATTATGATGAACTCTTCTGGAAAATCAAACACGTTCTTAATAAGCTAATTGAAAAGTAACGCGTGCCACTCGGATAACATCTCACTTATACCGGTTACAAAATTGCATAATACCATTACCTTAATAAAGCTATGGGTACACATTAGAATGTACATGCCAAATTGCCATGTACATATAGGTTTTGTGGGGCCTATTTAGGTTCCCTTAAAAATGATTAGAACTGTCCATTATTTTTAAAGCATTTTTTATGGAGTCTTGTAAAAATCAGCTCAACCCGATATCGGTAAAAAAAATTTCTAAATTTATGGAGGCCAAATAGTTCGAATCATATTTGTGAGACCCGAGATGGGCTCACAAAATCCATATATACGTGGCATATGTACACATAAGATTACTACAGTAACAAAAAAAGACAAACTTTTGTCGCTGACATTTAAAATTGAGCTGTGCTACGTGCACAGTTACTGTGCACAGCTTGCTGTGCACATAGCTTTTTTGTTTAAAATTCCCGTATTGTCTCGAATCTCTCGATACCCTTCCGCCTCACGGAAAATTCCCGTGCTTTGGGAAGGTTTTCAAGTGCGACTTCCATTAAAGTGTCGAGCTGTTGGGGAGGTTGCTAACTTGTTCTCTGGCTATGGTATTGATGTGTTTTGGACCACCTAACAAAAGAGGCTTAGGCTCCTTTCCGGAACTAAAGAAAAATTCTTATTTTTTAAGGAAGCAATTTCAAGCTAAAAATTTATGGGCGTATTGAAATATAAAAATATGCAATATAAATCTTATTTGGAAGATCTTGATGAGATCTTTTATACGATGTAAAAAAAATTTAAAATTTATTTTTCATTTAATTTATTTTTGAGTTTGATAATGTAAAATAAGCTGCTTATTTTTTAAGAAAGTTTCTGAAACAGGGCCTATAGTGCACCATGCACCAGTCCTTCAGCAGAAAGGTCATCGAGCTTTATCAATGCCAATCGATCGAGCTTTATCAATGCCATCCACATGTAGCTTCCAATATCTCTCTTCTCTTCCCTCCTTTCTTTTTTCACCCCAAACTCAAGGTCGATTTCTCTTCCTCTCACCGATCTTTCCTTGCCGCTGTTTTAACTTCCCTACCTCGCCTCTCATACTTGCTGCTTGGTTCCCGCCGATCACCACATCTGGGGGTGTTCGGTTGTCCTAATGGCTAGGGTCCGACGGTGGCCGAAGGTGTTGAGGTAGATTGGATCCTACCACGTTTTCCGTTGCTGGACGGGCATGGGTTTTGCTTAACGGCTGTTGTGGGTCTTTTTGGCTGGAGGTTGGCCGTGGAAGGTTAAGGGAGGTGGTGGTTGGCACGGCGGTGGTTTCAGTGTTGACATATGGAAGTGCTTAGTTTCTGGTGTCCCAAATCGTTTGTGAGGACTGAATCCCAGGCTCCTCGGCGGTTAATCTCGGGTACCAGTTGCTCGAGGGGTTCGCGTCTGCGTCGAAACTTGCTTGCCATCTGGTTGGTGGGTGGTGGTGGCCGCAGGTTGTGACTAAGGGTGGAGGTGGCTGGTGGTGTTTTGGGAAGGTGGTGGTGTGGTTGGCGGCGGCTGGTGTGGGGGCGGTTGGTGTTGAGGAGCTGGGGCTCAGGTGGTTGGTGGTGGTGGAGGATGTGTTCTGCGGTGTGGCGGCGGCGGCAATTGTTCGTATTTTGCTGGTGATAGGAAGTGATCTGGGCTTAGGGTTTGTTTTGGCTCTTCTTGGGCCAGGCCCAGGTGGTTTCTAGGTTTATCTTTTAGGGCCTGCCCTTTGGGTGTTGGTGGGCTTTGTCCCATCATTTTATTTTCTTTCCGTCTAACTCTTGGTTGGATTCCTCTCCCCCTCTCCCCCACTTGATGTACCCTTTGTCAAGTGTTCTTAATGAAACTTGTGTTGCCTATAAAAAAAAAAATCTATCAAAAATAAGGAGAGAGAGAGAGAGAGAGAGAGAGAGAGAGAGAGAGAGAGAGAGAGAGAGAGAGAGAGAGAGATGAATCAATTAAATTAGGTTTAACTCCTCGTAGAAAAATCAGTTAGAGATACTATAAATTTCAAGTTGACTCTATCAATTATCAAAGAAAATTGGTTTCCAAAGAATAAACTAAACTCAAGCACCCAAAGTTTTTTTTTCTATTGCTATCCAAAATATTGGGGGCCAAAAGGCAGTCCTATACTTTTTCCAAAAAACTATATGTCAAACAACCACACAAAACTGTGAAGAAAACATTGATCAGATAATTTTACCCTGCAGAAGAATGATACACTCCAACCGCCATGTGGCAACCACAATCAGACATGAAACAACTTGCACATATACATTGATGCCCCATAGAGCCGACCCTGATTTTTTAGGGGCCTAAAGAAAAAATTAAAAATCAATCGAGCCCTTTTTTCTAGACTACTAAAAAATTTAAAAAAATTAAGACCTAAAGCGGTCGCCTCTTAGTCTTTAGTTCAGGGTTGGCTCGAATGCCCCAGTAGAGTTGTAGACTCAATTTAGGTTGTCCAAATAAAGGAGAACTCTTTACATTTTCATTACCTCTGATTGATAAATATGGCGGAGTTCGTAAAGTTCTCTTGAACTTTATATATTCTACATGTACAATTTTCCAAAGGGGCGTGCAAATCCCACCACCACCAGTACTGAAGCTACCATAAACATTACATACCTTCATGTATATTTTACGGTTGTAGAGTAGATGAGTATAAATGTGGTTAAATTAGTTGTTAGGTAAAAAAAGAAGAAGAAGATTTGGCATAAAATGTGGTTTTAATTAGGTTGATATGTGATTTAGATAAAAATGTGCAACTTGAATTAGGTTGATATGTGATTTAGATAAAAATGTGCAACTTGAATTAACTTGGGGGATCTTTTCAACTCTAGTCTTGTATCTTTTCCCTAAGATCAAATATAGAATCCGATTCTTCACTCCGATTCTCCATTACAAGTCTATCAAATTGTGTAAAAAATTGAACAATGTCATGATCAAACTTCACAAATTTCTTTGTCTTTGCATTTAGACTCTCCTAAGTTGGGTGCTTCGCATTCCCGTAGTGAATGACCACGTCATGTATACATGTGCCCACTTCTTCCCAAGTTTTCTTCATCCGCATGTTATCATGCAAGTTGTATTTATCGATCGAAGTTTCCCAAGCTTCAAGTAACTATTTTTCAAAAGTAATTTCAAAAGTAATTTAACTCAAAAATAAGTTGTAATATACAACTTTTTCAAAAAAAAATTATGCCAATTACCAAATGGAAATGATGGAAGGGAAAGATTTTCAACAAACTATACATCGAGGACAATTAAATTTCGCGTTGATATACATATTTGTTGCTCAGTTTGCCGTAGTTCGAATAAGAGCAAATTCAAACAAGAAGTTTGTCGGATCGGAGCTGGAGGAAAAATTAGTATACACAATCCCCGTGTCAATGGCAGATCATACAGTGCAGCTAGGGTATCGGCTCGAAATGGTCCTGATACCGTAGCAGCCGGGTGGACGGTAAGTCCATCTTCTAACCCTAGTCTGTATCAATTCAATTCCTCAAATCAATGGGTTATTTAACTTCTTGAAAATTTGTTGATTTTGTTAAGTTTATGTTTGTCTCAGGTTCTCGATTATATATACGTCTGGACGTAAGTTTCTTTTTTTAGGTGCATTTCGCTTAAATTAGTGTACCAACAAATATTTCTTCAGCCTATTAATTGTCTTTTTGTATGCATCAGGCTGGAAAATCTCATTGTTTTAATACTAGATGTCCCGGATTTGTTATTGTAAGATCTGATATAACCCACTTGACCAAGCTTATAACACAATTTCCGTTCTGGGGGACAGTTTTTTTGTATTGGAAGCCTACATTATCAAGGTATAACCAATTATCTCTTCAGATTTGTCATTTCACTTTGCTACTAATTTGCGATCCTTACATTCATTTTTTTTTTTCTATGTCGGAAATTCAATTAACTAAAAAAACAAAGACCACAGCAAAGTCATAACAAAGCTAAAGGATAGAATAGCCCGAGATAAGTCCAAAGAACACTAATCTAAAGTCTGCCTAAGAAGAAGGCTATCTTTAATCAAGAACTCTTGTAGGGAGATGGGGGTAGTCACTACAATAATCAGGCTGTTGTTTTGTTCGGCTCCCAAGTGAGCAAGATGGTTGGCACATTGATTGGCATTGCGGTAAGTGTGGGATAACTTGGTGCCCGTGCGGTTTAGTGATCCTTATATTCATAGATGGACGGAACTACACTTGGTGTTAAAGCATCCAACTAATTAAGTTCAATTGGCAATGAGTGGAGAGTCCGCCTAGACTCATATACTAGTTTTGAAGAAGATAATTAACCAATGTGAGACAAACTCCAATACTTGAGGAAGGCGGATCATATATATTATATAAGTACATAACCCATGAAGTTAACATTGTGAGAAGACCACTGGTTCCCTGTTGGACTATTGAGGCAGGACCAGAGTTCGAGTCTTTGCTTTTTTTCAATCAACGAGAGTCAATAAAATATTGTTAGAATAATCAGATTAACACGTTAGAGAAGAAGTTGAACTCTTGACCTCCTTCACCTCCTGACGTCTAAGTGCACTCCTGATTAGTAGCAGATCCAAAAATTTCATAAGGGAGGGGCACCAACTAATCATAAGCTGACACATACTATTTTCTCCACAACTAAACACTATGCGATAATACAAAACTTACGCATTCAACTTATTTTTTCTCTCATTGGCCTAATTCCTAATTCCACTACTACTTGTATCAAGACCAACCTAACGGAAATTGGTGGGTTGAACTTGGACCCAACCGTACTAAGGTTGGATTTTGGCCGAAGCAAATATTCAGCGGATTATAAGATTTGGCTACTTATATTGAATGGGGAGGCAAGACCTACAGTCCATCGGGCACCATTCCACCACCAATGGGCTCAGGAATGTTTGCTTTAAAGAATAATCTCGGCAATGGTGACGCATACATTAGTCAAGTTTCAGTCCTCAATGAATTTCATCAGACTATGGATCCTGATAATGCAGAAGAGTTTGCAGACAACAATTGGCTTTATAATGTGAAGGACGAAGTAAACAAAGGAGGCAACGTTCAACGTTTTGTCCTATATATATAGCGACCC
The DNA here is from genome assembly GCA_019656835.1 of Rhododendron ovatum. NCBI lineage: Eukaryota > Viridiplantae > Streptophyta > Magnoliopsida > Ericales > Ericaceae > Rhododendron > Rhododendron ovatum. Next base: position 32,903,857 of record CM033798.1, on the reverse strand, counting down.
TGGTGGGAAGCAACGAGTGTGATACTAAAAAAATTGTCAATTTGGATTCGTATAACCTGATTCCCGCATATTCCCCCAAGAGTAATTGCAGAAGATTATAAATGAATTATTTACCATAATTTGAGAATAATTTCCAAATTCCTTCTTTTCTTGTGAATGAAGTCTTATGATTTAAAGGAGCCAAAAGCTGACGTGAACTGTTGGGAGTGCCTTGTATTCTTTAGTCCCACATTGGTTAATTATGTTGTTCCCGTTTTTGTAGCCTATTATAAATAAGGATTTTGGGGTACTTCTAGGAATTATCTTTTGGGTTTTCATATTATGGCCTTTTTAGAGTTACGGATTATAGCCGGCTCTTTGTATCTCTTCTTCACGTTGGTTAGTGAATCCTCTTTCTCCTCGCTCGTAGACGTACCCATCTTGGGGAACCACGTATATCTTGTGTCTTTGTAATTTCTTGTTTAGTTTTCAATTTCTCGTTCTTAACTTGCATTCATAGCGTTCGTTACAACAAACTGGTATCAAAGCCTTAGGTTGCAAAAACTAGGGTTTCGTTTCCGATTGTGGCTATGGCGGCTAAATTCGAGATTGCGAAGTTTGATGGGCAGAGCAGCAGTTTCAGTCTTTGGAGAGTAACGATGAAGGCGCTGTTAACCCAACAAGAATTGCACAAGGTTTTGTTAGGCAAGACTAGTTCTGGAATCAAAGAGGAAGATTGGGATGATACGGATGCCAAAGCTTTGAGTTCTATTCAGTTGAGTCTGGCAGATGACGTTCTTCGCGAGGTGGAAGAAGAAACTTCAGCAGCAGGAATTTGGCTGAAGTTGAAAGGCATATATATGACGAAATCGCTCACCAACAGGTTATATCTCAAACAACGTCTTTATACGTTTCGTATGCGAGAAGGTATACCTGTTAAAGATCACTTAGACGAGTTCAACCGTATTATTATGGATCTGAAAAATATTGATAGTAAAATTGAGGATGAGGACCAAGCCCTAATTTTGCTATGTTCTTTACCACTTTCTTATGAGCACTTTGTCACAACCCTATTGTATGGCAAAGACACGATATCCATGGAGGATGTTAAGGCCAGCCTATATTCGAAAGAATTGAGGAAAAAAGTGTCAAGTGAGGGTGATGCACATGGGGAGGGTTTGTTTGTTAGGGGAAGAACAACAGAAAGGGTGGAGTCAAGTAATAGGGGAAGATCCAGATCATCAGGTAAGAAGAAGGGAAAGTGCAATTATTGCAAGAAATCTGGGCACTGGAAAAGTGACTGTTTAAAACTTAAGTAGAAGGAAAAAGAAGACCAAAAAGGGGGTAAAGTAATTGCTGGAATTGCTGAAAGTTAAGATGAGTTAGATAATGTGTTATTAGTTACAGAAGGCGATTCTCGCTCTAATACCAAGTGGGTTCTAGATTCTGGATGTTCATACCATATGTGTCCGCATAGAGAGTGGTTTTCTACTTATGAGGCGGTCAATGGTGGTACAGTTTTGATGGGTAACAACATGGCCTGTAAGACTATTGGTTCAGGAACGATTCAGCTTAGGATGCATAACGGTATTGTTAGGACTTTATCTGAGGTTCGACATGTTCCCGATTTGAAGAAAAATCTTATATCCCTGGGTGCTCTTGATTCTCATGGTTGCAAATTCCTCAGTGAAAGTGAAGTTTTGAAAGTCTCAAGGGGTGCATTAGTACTAATGAAGGGTCAAAAGCGTGGTAACCTCTATACACTCCAGGGCAGTACAGTTTTAGGTGCTGCAGCAACGGTTGCTTCATCTAAGATTACAGATTCAGACTTGACTCGTTTGTGGCATATGCGCATTGGGCATATGAGCGAGAGGGGGATGACAGTTTTAAGCAAATAGGGTTTGCTATGTGGCCAGAAAATTGAGAAGCTGAATTTCTGTGAGCATTGTGTCTACGGCAAGCAGTGCAGGGTAAAATTCAGTACAGCTGTTCATCGCACCAAAGGCACGGTGGATTATTTTCACTCGGATCTTTGGGGTCCCACAGAGGTAACTTCTAAAGGTGGTTTTCGATATTTTATGAGCATTATCGATGATTTCTCTCGTAAAGTTTGGGTGTATATGTTGAAACATAAGAGTGACGCCTTTAATACATTCAAACAGTTTAAAACTTTGATTGAGAATCAGACTGGTAAGAAAATAAAACGTTTGAGAACTGATAATGGTATGGAGTTTTGTCTTGGCGAGTTTGATAGATTTTGCAGTGATGAGGGCATTGTGAGGCATCACACAGTGAGAAAAATCCCTCAGCAAAATGGTGTGGCTGAACGAATGAACAGGACTCTTTTGGAAAAGGCACGTTGTATGTTGTCCAATTCTAGATTGGGCAAAGAATTTTGGGTTGAAGCCGTTTCCACAACATGCTATTTGGTGAACAGGTCTCCGTCGACTGCTATTGAGTGTAAGACTCCGTTTGAGGTATGGTCAGGTCATCCAGCTGATTATTCTGTGTTGCGTGTTTTTGGGTGTCCAGCTTACGCTCATGTGAATGAGGGTAAATTGGAGCCACGGGCCAAGAAGTATATTTTCTTGGGTTATGCAGCAGGTGTCAAAGGGTACAGGTTATGGTGCTCTGATGATTTGAAGTTTTTGATCAGTAGGGATGTGACTTTTGATGAAAATTATCTGATTAAGGGGTCTAAGCAGGTTGATGATACAGTTCAAGAACAGATTGTTCGAAAGCAGGTGGAGTTTTTGAGTGACTCTTCCGACTCAGGGAAGAAGCATATTGAACAGCCAATTGAAGAGGAGTTCAAGAGTTCAGACACAGAGGTTGATGCGTTAGTTGAGCAACCACGCACTATTGCTAAAGATAGGCCAAGGAGGGAGATTCGGCCTCTTGAAAGGTATTCGGCTTATTCTGAGATGGTGGCCTATGCTTTATCAGTTGCTGAGACAGTTGAGTATGAGGAGCCTTCAAGCTATACAGAAGCTGTTTTGAGTGCTGAGTCTGCACAGTGGTTTGTTGCTATGAATGAGGAGATTGAGTCTCTTCAGAAGAATGAGACATGAGAGTTAGTAGAACCGCTGAAAGGGAAGAGGATTGTTGGATGCAAGTGGGTCTTCAAGTGCAAACCAGGTATTCCAGAGGTAGAAGATGCTCGGTTCAAAGCTCGGCTAGTGGCGAAAGGATACAGCCAGAAGGAAGGTGTTGACTACAATGAGGTATTTTCACCAGTTGTAAAATATTGTTCCATTCGTACTTTACTTGCTATTGTTGCATGTTATGATTTTGAGTTAGATCAACTTGATGTCAAAACTGCGTTTTTGTATGGCGAGCTTGAGGAACAGATTTATATGCATCAGCCTGAGGGATTTGTTGTTTCTGGTAAGGAGGATCACGTTTGTTTACTTCGTAAATCTTTGTATGGCCTCAAACAATTTCCTAAGCAGTGGTATAAGCGGTTTGATACTTTTATGATAAGCTAGTCATATTCAAGAAGTGAGTATGACAGTTGTGTGTATTTTCAAAAACTTCCAGATGGTTCATTTGTTTATCTATTGTTGTATGTTGATGATATGCTTATTGCTACCAAGAGTGTATCAGAAATCAACAGGTTGAAACAACAGTTAGGTGGTGAATTTGAGATGAAAGATTTGGGTGCAGCAAAACGTATTTTGGGTATGGAGATTTGTAGAGATCGAGTAGCTAGCAAACTATTTTTGAATCAGAAATCTTATGTTCTTAAAGTGCTTGAGCGCTTTGCCATGCAGAACTCGAAGCCAGTCAGTACCCTTTTGGCAGCACACTTTCGACTTTCAGCTGAGTTGTCACCACAGTCGGAGGATGAGGAGAAGTATATGTCTCAGGTTCCATAGTCATGAGCAATTGGGAGCCTTATGTACGCCATGGTATGTACTCGTCCTGATATTTCACATGCAGTTAGTGTCGTTAGTCGGTATATGGGGCGTCCAGAAAAGGCACATTGGGAGGCTGTGAAATGGATACTACGGTATTTGTGCGGAACTGCAGGTGTTGGTCTATTGTTTGGGGTTGCCAATTCTGGTAATTATGCTGTTGGTTATGTTGATTCAGATTTTGCCGGTGACCATGATAAGAGGAGGTCTCTGACAGGTTATGTCTTTATTCTGTCCGGAAGTGCCATTAGTTGAAAACCTACTTTACAGGCTACAGTTGCGCTGTCTACAACAGAAGCGAAGTATATGGCCATTGCTGAAGCTATGAAGGAGGCATTGTGGATGAGAGGTTTGCTTTGTGAGCTTGGTCTTGTACAGGGTGTGAGTTCAGTATTTTGTGATTCGCAGAGTGCTATACATTTGACTAAAAATCTGATGTATCATGAGAGGACCAAGCATATCGATGTCAGGTATCATTTCGTTCGGGATATCATCTCACAGAAGCAAGTTGAGGTGAAGAAAGTGGATACGGCAGATAACCCAGCAGATATGTTGACTAAACCGGTTCCGGTTGCCAAGTTCAAGCATTGCTTGGGCTTGCTTGGTATTTGCAGTTGATCGCCCCTCGGGGGCATTTGGCGAGTGAGAGGTTAGAAGGGGATAACTATATTTGGTGATTTGGTTCAGTGGAATTCAAGTCAAGGTGGAGAATTGTTGGGAATGCCTTGTATTCTTTAGTCCCACATTGGTTAATTATGTTGTTCCCATTTTTGTAGCCTATTATAAATAAGGCTTTTGGGGTACTTCTAAGAATTATCTTTTGGGCTTTCATATTGTGGCCTTTTTAGAGTTACGGATTATAGCCGACTCTTTGTATCTCTTCTTCACGTTGGTTAGTGAATCCTCTCTCTCCTCGCCCGTGGACGTACCCATCTTGGGGAACCACGTATATCTTGTGTCTTTGTAATTTTTTGTTTAGTTTTCAATTTCTCGTTCTTAGCTTGCATTCATAGCGTTCGTTACAACATGAACTAACTAGCTCGGCATCTGTGTCCTGATTTTGTTTCTTATTAGGGCAAAGTCCACTTTGGCCCCTTGTTGTTTGGGTCATGTGCGAATTCACCCTCTTATGAATAAAAAGTGTGCACATAACACCCATGTGCTTTGTGAAGGCTGCGCCTATATAACACTTAATTATGTCTATCTTAGTGGAGGTATATCTCACACGCCTCTTTAATGTAACCAAAATCTAGTTCAAGTCGTTCATAATATATTAATCAAAGAATAGAGCATCTTTGTAAAAAAATCAATTCGATCAAACATCAATACTCAATGATCTAATTTTTGTTAAAATGAATGGCAAATTTAAATTTGAAGACTTCATAATAAATTCTATTCGACCACGAGGTTTTGTTTTTTTGATTGACTTGAATTTTGATATGGATGTAGTACTCGTCAAATTCTGCAATATCAACGGTTCAGATTCAATTTAATATATAGGGGATAGATTGGTTAAATTCAAGAAAGAAGATGAATCAAAGGAAAAGATGTGAGCATATCGGAATTTTAATGCACGTCCGCCACACTTGACGTTAACATGGGCATAATTGGGTATTAGTATATGCACACTTCAGAAACTTATATGGACATAAACTTATGGAATTTGACAATAAAAATGGCTGGCCGGTCCATCTAGCACGATTGTTCTAATTATCCGGTGGGTTTTGAGCTCAACCGGTCCATCTAGCACGATTGTTCTAATTATCCGGTGGGTTTTGAGCTCAACCTGTTGATCAATGAAGTTGCTTGCATGAATCAACCAGTCAACCAGAGGAACATTTCTTCTTGTTCTTGGACGCAAGTACAATTAAAATTCAAGATTGCGGTCCCCCTCTTGTGATTTGTATATCTTTCTCTCACCCTTTGTGTACAGGAGATGTCTGTGTTTGATATTGTGCAAAAACAGAGGGAGTTAATGCAAACAGAATGATTTGAGTAATTTTTGGTGATTAATATTTCATTTCATTCAGTTATAAAATACAACATTCCTTTTCATACATATAGTTAAAAATTATACCCATCTCTAATGCCCTTCGAATAAAGATGAAGGCTTCGCATTGAAATTGTTTTCAGGTTCATGATATAGCTAGCCTTGTGATTGGGAAATCTCTGTTTGTCTCTCTAGTATTGATGGTTGAACCGATCTACACTTCAAGGTTTTTTCCGTTAACATGGATGGAATGAGATGCATCTACACGCTTTAAGAAACCACAGGATGGTTATGTATCCACTTTTGAACCATAGGATGTGTAATGGGCATATGGATGTCCAAAGCAAAAGAGGTCAAATTGGACTTTACCCAAATAATTATTGTCTTCACTACAGTTCACTTATTTTCTCTTAAAAGGATATGAATACCAAGTGGACAACGTACATAACAAAACATGTTTTAATCATTTCATCATTGGCAAGGTAGGGGACCAGATTGTAAGCTAAGCACAGTATTGAGTGTATTAACCTTAATAAAATATCTTCGTTAATCAGGAAACAGTTTTTATGTTAATTTGACAGGATTGATCGATGTAAAATAAGGAGTTCCTTTAACAAATAAATAATTTAAATCAAGGCAGTCTCGTGATTAAAATCATGATCTCCAATAGCTTGTTTGAATGTTTGGTTAATTAAAAACCCAAAAGGTCACAATAAAAACTCGTAAGCCATCAAATATGACAAAATTTCCAATTAATTAATGACGAGATTCTCTATATCAAAATTTCGGTGTACCCCTATACCAAGAGCAGAGTTTCAATTCTCAGAAGTTGGAGGTAATATGAAATAAGCAAAAAAGTAGACCACCACTTTTTATTGTGTATGCTTATAGGCACCACCACTTAGTGACTTACTATATATCGTGAGGCCTCCATAGCGGGACATTATTGTGTGACCCAAAGACCACTTTTAAGTAGAAAAAGTAAAAAAAGTTTACTTAAAAGTGGTCCTTGTTCAAAATATTTGAGAAAAAGTAATTTTTTTTTTTACTTTTCTGATTCATATTGATACGAATCAAAAAGTCAAAAAAATCAAATAAGGAAAAACCAAAAAAGTGAAAAAAAATTAGTGGAACGGGTTCTAATACATATATAATAAATCAATTTATTTCTTAAACCTCATGGTTGGGTAGGTGTTGAGTTGTTCAAACTAATGTTGGGCGAATGAACATATATATATATATATATATATATATATATATATATATATATATGATTTCAATATTTGCTCATGTGAAGAAGAAGGATATCATCTCAGAATCAAGCGCAAACATCTTCCATTCAAAGCAAAGCAAGGTCCAAAAATACTCAGTGCATATACTTGTAAATTGGAGAACTAAATTAAGGGTCCATTTTTATCAAAAATTTCATCTCACTAATTGGAATCAGGTCCAAGGAGGTTTTTGTTTTACTTGGCAAAACAAAATTACTAATCGTTGAAAGTAATTTATACAAAGTATTAGAAAATAAATATAACAACTTGTCCCATTATATTTACTCATGTCGTTTCATATTCGTGCTTTTTTCGTGCTTTTTCTATGCTTTTTTCGTGCACATGCTTTTTCCGTACCGTTGTTGTGCCCGTGCCACGTTTTTTAAACAGCCACAAGACAGCAACGCAAATCGATCACGTAAATCGATTTGCACTACTGCCTGTGCAATAGAGCCTACTGAGATAAAGCTAGTCGCAGCACAGCCAGCCAATTACATCTATCTACTCAAAGTATGTTCAACAATCATCCACAAAGTATCTTCTACACTCCAGGTTCCCAACTACTCAAAGTATGTTCAACAATCATCCACAAAGTATCTTATACACTTCAGGTTCCCAACTTACAAAGTCATTGCGGCATATAGGGCAGTGGGTGCGTGATGTCAACCACACAATGATACGATTGTTATGAAAAATATGATTGCACGCAGGGAGAACTCGTAGTTGCTCCCATGCTCAAACAGGTCTTGGCATATTTGACATTCTGATTCCCCAAATCCGATTGCTTCATTGACCGGAAAAGCAAGTAACGAAAATTGTTCGATCATGACTTGATCAAGTCCGTGTGTTTGGGCTGGTTGGGCTGGCTGTGCTACGGGTAGCTCTATCTCAACTTGCTCATCGCCAATGGCCTCTTGAGCATCCTGATGTGTGCATCTCCACCAACAAACAAAAAGAAAGCATATGGCAAACATAAAACTACTGGCAGCCACTAGTCCTAAGATTAAGTACTTATTCTCGTTGTAAGATTCAACAGCATGACTCCAGTCATTAGTACTTTCCCTTGGGTCTGATTTCAAAGATCAAAACAAAAGTTTGAGTAAATTTAGTTACGTAATGGCCGGTATGTAAGTAAACAATAGTACCAGAGGTCCGAAATTCCGTTACGTAATGGCTGATAGGATAAGTAAATCATCTACTTCAGCAATTTCTTGATGTTGGATTCGTGGGGTTTAATTTAACATGGGTGGGAGTGCCCCATTCAGTGAAGAGTTTGTTTTCTTGGGAAGCCATCCAAGAAAACAAAAAACTATAGGGGTCTAGATACACATACTCTTATTTAGTGAATTCTCATATCACGTCTCTAATAACAACTTCAAACACTACTTATCAAAAAAAAAAACAAAACAACAACTTCAAGCACTTGAAATTTGGTCCTTAATTTTCAAGTGAAGCAAACACATGTCATCTTCTATATACGTATAATATAATAAATAGAGGTTCCAACATTTAAGAATTATGGAGAATAGCAATGATTTTTATGAGAAAAATAAGGGACTCACCATTTTGTAGTCTAGAAAGATGGATCAATTAATCGGTGTATGGCTCGTTGCCTTGTATTGACCCATATTTAACCCGCTCATATTTAACCCAGCCATGACCCATTCCAACCTGCCTGTAGCCACCCATTTGTCACCTCAACTGAGAATCATCAATTTATATAGAGAGTCAACGTATCAAAGTGTAAAAATCTTAATATTATGGCATTGCGATCGGTTCTTTCACCTCAAATATCCACCGACTACCATGTTATTTTGAAAAACAAGGGATGAAAAGAAAATAGATACTGCAATATTAGCAAACATTTCATGGAAGAATTTTTTTTATAACTGAAGTATAAGAGTGGAGAAAGATTATGTACGCCGAGGGTTGGAATCACTAATATTCATGAAAAAATAATTTGATGTTATTTTTAGATCAAGGTCACCCGTACAAGGTCAAACCATTGGAATATATATACACTCGTAAAACGTCAACTGTTAAACACCATGACCAATTTTGTTGCTAATTTATCTGAATTTTGTCTTGCTTGCCAAATGTTTTACAATCCCTCTGAATGCATGTTAAATGCACCAATATTTGTTCCTGTATATGCATGTATATATTTTGAGAATCTTACAGTATCCTACAATGAATTGGTATTAATTGCATTCGCTATTTGGAATGGAGTCCTGCTATTGGTACTGATAGGTACCATATCGATGGCATGGGCCGGGTCTTGCACAGATGATTCCAACCGTTCAATAATTTAAAAAAAAATACCCGAATACGTAGGGATGGCAATCGGACCCACCCCGCCCCAAACTCACCCTGCCCTGAACGGGGTGGGTTTTCTAACTCATTTTCGAGTATAGAGTCGGGGTTAAAATTCCAAAACCCGACCGGGTTCGAGGTGGAAGTACCCCGCCCCAAAATACCCGCCCCGACATACATTTATATATATATATATATATATATATATATAATTATACTTTTATCCTAATTTAATTATCATTATACTTAAAATTTAACATTTTTACCCTAATATTATTATCACTATACTAAAAAAAAAACCTTATATTTTTATATTTTCACCATTATACTAAACTACAATTTTTTTATAAGTATTTTCTTTTATTTTGCTTTTAGATTACCAAACTTTTAAAATTTCTTATGGAGAGAGGCGGGAACAGGGGTACCCAAAAATACCCGGTTGGGGTCGGGTTGGAGTCGGGGCCATGTAATAATTTTCGGGTCAGGGTCAATGATAGGTACAAGCTGACCTCCCAAGGTCAGCCCAACTTGGGTGACCTAACACAGCTTAAGGGTTCATATTTAAGGCAAGAAGTTAGCTCAGTAGCGTGACATCCAGCACATAAGAACAAGTTTTCTATCAACCAGCCCAGGGGCAGAGGTTAGCCTATGAGCTCGGCTCGTACAAGCACCAAGCTCAGCCTGATGGGCCAATTCAGCACGAATAGCATTCAGCTCGGCCTGAGGGCAGCTTAGGAAGGTAAACGGTTAAATTAATGACCTAGAACCAATTATTATGAAATACTCTAGCTACAAAGGAAGTTCATACAGTCTAAGGATGATTATGGAGAATCCAAATGTTACAGGGCTCTTATTCTTGATAAAGATTGTAGAGACCTAAGTTGGAGAGGACACTCCAAAGCCTATGTAAACTTGTTACAAACGGATGAGACCCAAGGGTCCCAGTCCCAAAGGGACTCCTCCCAAGATGCCTATATAAAGACACCACCTCCATAAGATAAAGGTACACATTTCTGCACAACTCATACTCAGTCCATACTCTCTTCTAAAGATCGACTGACTTAGGCATCGGAGGGGTGATGGTGACCACCACTCCGATGCCCATACCACTCCGGTGCCCATAGCTAGCTTTCTATTCTGTTTCGCAGGTCGTTGATCGAGCATGCCGGAAGCCGCTTCATCAGTTGGAGGTTCAGATGGACAGTTGAGGAACCCCACCTCTGAAGGTGACCAAAAACCGCTTCATCAGTCAGGCTACGCAAAACCCGCCCCACTCCGTTGCCATTCCTACGAGTGCGCTTGCAGTTTTGTTAGCCAATCGTTGAAAGTAATTTACAAAACTACCCTCATGTGTTCTTTTTGCTTGGAAAACAAAATTATTAATCGTTGAAACTAATTTACACAAAATATTAGAAAATAAATATAATAGCTTGTTCCATTATATTTACTCATGTTGTTCAATGCCCGTGCTTTTTTCGTTCTTGGTATATAACCAAGCTTCATTATTCCAATAGTCATATATCTTCAAAGTAATTGGAATCATACATTGGATTTATTGGTTAGGAATGAAGTGGGAGAACCACGATGGCCATTTTCAATTCATCATAACAGTAGACTTTGAAAACGAGAAACCACGCTCATTCCTACTTAATTCCCTCGCCAGGGGTGTGGGGTTGCACTTGATTCGGTGACTTCGGTCCCTAAATTATCATCAGTTTTTTCCATCAAGTTTGTGGTTGATGACATACCTACTTCTAAACTAGACAGTTCATGGTCCTCGTCGTAGAAGGAAATTAGGAATATTGGATAGAGTGACCGGTAGTCGATCTTGTCCTGGTGGAGCATGCCTTCTCCGGAGGAGGCTGGTGGGCTTTCCCTTGGGGTGGAATGAGTTTGAGTGTGTAGTTGTACTTGCCCTAGTGAAGTTTGCAGCTGAATATAATAGCTTGTTCCATTATATTTGCTCATGTTGTTTAATGCCTGTATTTTTTCCGTGCCGTTGTCGCGTCCGTGCCACATTTTCGAAACAACCACAAGATAACAGCACAAATCGATTGCGTAAATGTTTCTACAGGAAAGATTTTTCAATAAAGAGGAGCATCTTCTTGGGGTTATGCGCTTCTTTGGATCATAAGAAGTGGGCTGGCTAACTTGGTTCAGTTTCCAGCTCCAGTTTTTTTGAAGGCTAAAAGTTAACAAAAGAACCTTACTAAATAAATACCGATCATATGCCTTCTAACTCTTCATGGGTTTTTTTTTTTAACAACAAAAAAGAATTTTATTCATTACTTATAACGGATACAAAGATTGAAAGGAGCGATAACGCAACGATATAACTCTTCGTAATCACTACTAAATCCGAAACACCCCATTGGGAATAGTGTAAGAAATTTTATACATCTACTGATATCATGGGTTGGGCATGTGATATTTGAGATAATAATTGAAAAGGGTCACAAAGTTATTACATTTATGCAAGTAAAAAATTTGAACAAACATGTATTCAAATTATCGATGATGTTTGAATTATTTAACACTTTACATGGCTTGGCACATTTATGTGCTGTATTGTTCTAATCTGGGTTTTAGACTCATTGGAGTGTTTGGGTTTCGGCCTATTCAGGTGGGCTTTGTCTCAATTAGGTGTCATTTGATTGGTTTCTTGCCAATCTTAGGTTTTGGATCTCGGATTTGGCAGAACATTGTTCTATGGATATGATATTATTTTTTTACTCCAGTCTTATACCAATTTCAAGATTAATGAAATTTTTTTGCTGTTAAAAAAAAAATTGAGTAAAGTAGGATGGAAAGGAAAACCGTAACATATTTCAAGGTGTATCAAGGGCTACACTCCAGGTTCTCAACCTACATAGTCATGGCGGCATATAGGGTAGTGTGTGCATGATGTCAACTACACAATGATGCACTCGTTATGAAAAATATGATTGCATGCAGAGGGAGGACTTGTACATTCCTCCCATGCTCAAACGGGTCTTGATATATTTGACATTCAAATTCCCCAAATCCGATTGCTTCATTGACTAAAAAGCAAGTAACAAAAATTGCTCGATCAAGTCCATGTGCCTGGGCTAGCTGGTTGGGCTAGCTATGTTGCGACTAGCTCTATCTCAGTAGGCTCTATTATAGCTTACTTAGTGCCAGCCCTCCTAAGCATCCAAATGTGTGCATCTCCACCAACACACAAAAAGAATACTTATGACAAACAAAAAAAACTATCGACAGCCACTGCACCTAAGATTAAAAACTTATTCTCATTGTAAGATTAGACAGCTTGACTACAGTCTCAAGTACTCTTCTCTTGGGCCAGATTTCAAAGAACAAAACACGAGTAATTTACACAAAATATTAGAAAATAAATATAATAGTTTGTCCCATTATATTTACTCATGTCATTCCATGTCCGTGTTTTTTTGAGCCCGTGTTTTTTTTTTTTTTTGCGCATGCTACATTTGTGCTGTTGTCATGCCCATGCCCCGTTTATATTCCATTCTTGTTATCTTTTGTATCTCGAGGATTAATTAGCTCTTGTGGGCTTTTAAACTTCTAAAGTTGACACTCATAAATCCAATGTCCTCAAATTCAACATCACTGACACAAAAGAACCTCTAATTCACCAGAGCAAATAGAAGAATAATTTTTGCAAAAATGTTGTTTGGTAACATTTTCAGTTTTCACTTTTTTTTTTTTAAGAAACTAGAGAAGTAGAATCAGGTTTATGTTTTTATAGAAACAAAAACAAAAGTTATGTTTGGTAATAATTTTTTGTAAACAGTAAAAAATAAAAACACAAAACATGTTTGGTAGTAGCTAGTATCATTTTGTTTTTGTTTTTCTTTATTCTTCAAATTGGATGGAATTAGAGGAAACCAAAAAATAAGCTACTTTAAATTGTAACCCAAACTTGCTTCCGCACTCGTTATATACTGTTTAATATAAACTTTTTCGAAATCCACTCATCTCATAAATAAGCTTAAGCCTGAATAATTTTTAAAAGCTCGATAAATTTTCAATGAAGCTTCAATGACTAACGGGCTCATTTCATTAAGGGTAATTTGATAATTGCACGAAACAAACTAAGCCGAACAATGTCTACGCTTTGGTTGCAATCTGTCTGTCTTCCACATTTTAAACTAAGCATTTTTCCAGTCACACCTTCGAAGATTCAGCTTCCGTTCATAGATTGTACAGGCTTACCCACAATTAACTTCTGGAGAATGAGATTAACGACTTCTTCCTGCTTCCAATAGGGAAAACACAAACCCAAATTTATCGAGATCGTTCCAGAAATCACAAAATTTGCCCGAAGCAATTATTCAATCCCCTTTGAAAAACTTCAATCAATGGCGGAATTCTCAGTGCCACCCCATATCCACTTAAAAGGCTAACACGCTCCCCCGTCCTTCACTTCGACAATAACCTCACAAACTCACCCCTCACATTCCCACCTCTTTTCCAGAAATAGAGACCTCACAAAACCACCTCTTATCCAGATATACACCCCCCATTGATCCCACCCTTTTTGTACACAGATCACTTACCGCTCTCCCCATAGCGAACTCAGACCTCTCATACCCTCTCAATTTTGACTCCCCCGTCCCAAATGTAGACTCAAAGCCTCTCAATTTTGACTCAATTATGGACAGACGTACCCCATCCCTTTGAACACCCCGTCCCCTATTTTGTGTACTGCCCCTATTTTCATGTGTTCCAGAAGTGATTACACCCCCATTAGAAGAAGAATGCCCCCACACACCACCAAGAAATGAGAATACATTGGACCCAGAAGAGAGAACACATGCACCCATATATTGGGCACATTCACATACACTTTTGGTGGACACACACACACAAGAGAACTTACCCCTTTTCACCCCCTAACCCAAGCCTCAGATGTTCCATTCATTGAGGCATTGGAAGGACACCCTTTAGGATTTTAGGAATGAAAAATTAGAGATGGCATGCAGCCCTCTCCTCATCTTGTATTTCCATTTCGAAGATCTTGCTTACAACTTCATCAATCTTCATCACCATCATATTTTAAGCCCATGATTTTGTTCAAAGTCCACGCTGCTTGAGCTTCATTGAGCAGAATCCTATTTCGATTTGCAATACCACCCTCAGATATAGAAACTGAGAGTGCAAGGGCTGCAACAGCTCATCTGTAGATTGCACTTTTTCCTTTTTTCCTTCTTCTTCCATCCAATGGAGAGCTGACTTGTTTTGAAATCCCAGATTCTCTTCAATGGGTTTCTTCTTGAGAGTTGGAGACCTTTCACCTTCCATGCAAATTGAGCCAATTCTGGGAATAGGTGGCCTAGGATGTAGGGCCAAACTTATGGAATTGCATTGAAGCCCATTAAGAAATTATTGTGTTTAGAAGGCCCAATATCACCTAAAAGGCCCATAGTGAAATTCAAAAGTTTGAATTTTGTGGTTGCCCTCCACGTCTGACTTGAAGCCAGGAGTCTACTAGTCTACTATAGTTCTCTGCTTCTCATCACGTGGCCTTTTTAAGTACTCCACTCTACATCACATCACATCACGCTTCGCTTAACTTTTAACATTTATTAAATAATAATCACTTTTAAGTAAAGAATGTAAAAAAAGGTGGGTTATTTTTTTTTTCTACTGATTTTGTCACTTCTTTTTTGTTAACGTCATTTCACTGTAAGTGTATTTTTTTTCAAAAATACACTTGTAGGGAGCGACATTAACAAAAATTGAGAGGCAAAGGTTGTGTTTGGTTGAGAGTTTAATTTAGTTTAGTTTTGGTAATAGGTGGAAAGAGAAATAGAGTAATGATTGAAAATATGGGTAATGATTGGACAGAGATAGAGAGAGATGTGAAAATAATAATTAGAAAAATAGGATAATGATTGGAGAAAGAAGTAGAGTAATGATTGAAAAACAAAACTAAAACAAAACTAAAATGACATTTCCTTTTTTTTTGTGCTAAAAAGTGATTATTCCCCAAAATATTTGGATAAAATTATAATTTTTTTACTTTTGGATAAAATTATAATTTTTTTACTTTTCTGATTCGTCTCGTCGAGACAAATCAATAATTCATATAAGTTTGACACAAAACTAACAAATACGAAAACAATTGAATAACGACAAAACATGCACTTTTCTAAAAGTAAAAAAAGTGTTAACAGAACAACACCTTAGTCAAATATAAAAGATACCTAAGTCAAAACAAAAAGTTCCAAAGCTGATAGGAGTTTTTTTTTTTTCATTATTAACAAAGAGAACCCTGAGAAAGTTCTGCAATAGCCATCTCTCCCTTTCGGTTGAATGTGAACCGAGAAATATGAGATGCTTTTTTTTTTTGTACATTTTTGTTTGTTATTTTTTGTATTTTTTGATCGATAGTGTCCACTTTATTGTATTATGTACAATTTTTACTGCAGAATCCAAAATTTCTGCAACAAGTGGGGCCCAAACTATCCAAAAGTACTTACCACTTCAGTAGGTGAGAAGTTCAGTAACCTGAGTTGAACTTGGTTATACATAATACTATGAGAAAGCGATTTAGCCAAGTGGGTATATGAAAACAATTAAAGAGCTTGCCCCTAAGAGTTTATAAGTTCGAATCTCATGAAATCCAATATTTCAAACCTTAGGGCCATAGGTTTGCGTGGTCATTAACTTTAGGGTATGTTTAGTTGGATGGAATCAAGGTTGGAATAGAATAGTCATTCCAATGACTTACTTATTCCAATGTTTTGTTCACCATTGAATAATAGAATGATGATTCCATTTGGAATTGTTATTCACCTTAGTAAAGGAATTGTCATTTCATCCAAAAACTAAGGAATTGTTATTTCATTTCTTTGTATTGCCAAAATTATTAGTGTCACTCTAACATTCACTATCGCCACACCAAAAATTACTATTACCACTCAAAAAAAATTACTATTGCCACTCCAAAAATTACTATTGTCACTCCAAAAAATTGCAATTGCCACACTATTCCATTAGAGATGAGAATGATTATTCCTAAGCACAACCAAACATGAGAATGAGAATGATTATTCCATTCTCAATTCCTCCAATTCTATTCCATTCTTAATTTCATTCCTATTCACATTCCATTCCATCCAACCAAACGCATTAGGGTTTTAAAATTAGTTGAATTGTGCATAAAATCGTCTGGACATCCGATTATAAAAAATTTTTTTGGGTCAATTCACTAAACTACGAATGGTCCCCTGCCAACTAACGTAGTTAATGAAGAACTACCTTAAAATAAGAAAATGCTTATTCAAAAAAGGAAAGATGCTCTCAGAGACTTTTTTTTTTATCGACAAATTTTTTACTAAAAAAGAGGAGAGGGGAATCCAACCAAAAGTTGGAAATAAACCAAATGAGCCGAAACCCAAACGCCTGAGGCCCAACACGGGAGCTCTAAAAATAAACAAGCAAGCATAGCCCGAAACCCAAATATACATATAAACCCAAACAAAAATAAATGGGCCCAGAAAGGACCCATCCGACAAATCCAACACTCAAACCCTAACTACGCTTCCTAACCGCCACCACACAAAACACCGGAGATATCACCGCTTGGCCTAGCACCACCACCCAACCAGCCTCGCTGTTAATTAGCCCTGCTATATGCATAAAAATAAATGCCATCAATGTTATGAAAGTGATGTATATATGTCTGACCACTTGGCAATTAAGCCTGGTGGTTGTAATAGTGTTATAGTTGGCATAGTGTTTCTGCCAATAAGTTTGTTAATTGCCTATAAATAGACATGCTCTTCTCCTTTTCTGTGTACTGAGGAACGAACAGAAATACAAAGGAAAGAAAAGAAACATATAGGAAGGTAATGAGAATTTGATCAGTCCGAAGATTGATCTCAATAGTTCTTGAAGAACTATTTCATATACATATTGAGTCCAATATTTGTTTACTTTTGTACATGTATATTTTATATCTGTCTCAATTTTATAACAATCCAGAATTTGTAAGGGTACGTACAAGCTACTATTTGCCATTTTCCCCGTGAATAGGGCTGCAAATAAATCAAGCTACTCGCGATGCTTAGCTCGTTAAGGCCGACTCGTTTAATAATCGAGCCAAGCTTGAGTTTTAGGCTCGTTAAGTGTATGAACTAACAGGTTTTTGTGTTCCACCTTAGTGTATTTTTACTTTCTATGTCGTAATAGTTGTTTAGATGTCTAAAATTATGTCTAGAAGACAAAAAAAAAAAAAAAAATTCATGCTCTATAGTTTTAGTGTGTCCATATATATATATATACATATATATATTCTGTATTCACTGTAAGTCTGAACTTGTTCAGCTTACTTATTCATTACCAGTAAACTGTAACTGTATTTACTTTTCAGTAAACTGTTTCTACTATTCATTAGTAAAATTTGTTTACATTTACTATTCATAGTACTATTCAGTTACTATTCACCCACGAAGTTACTATTCACTCATGATTAAAATAGTTTTTACTTTACCTATTCATTACTGTTTGTAATAATTGCTATAACTGTGCATTTACTCCCTCCATTCCCTTTAAGTAAATCATACCCTCTCTCCTTCACCGACACACCTTACTCTGATAACCCCATGTTCTTCACTGTATCCCACCTTCCGCCCGCTCGTGGTATCAGAGCCAAGTAGGAAATTGTTGAAAAATTAAACTCAAGTAATCTGTAAATTATTTTTACTCCTGCTTAGTTTTCATTTAGTATTTTACTCCTGTTGAAATTTTAGTTAGTATTTTAATTCGGTTGTCATCGGTCGACCACCTTGTCCTCTGGCCACCTGAAAGTCGTCTGGGTTTCCCCGAAGTAAGTCCCAGGGTAGGGCAATGAATGGGGTAGGACGTGAAACTTAGGGTATGTGTTACGCAGGGTATGTGTTTACCATGATAATTTAAGATTAAAATATTAATTAAAAAATTTTTAGGGTTAAAATATTAAAAGAAGAATCTGTAGGATTAAACACAATGAATAGATTATTTAAGTGTAGTTCTTCAGCCAGTTCTTCAATGGCTTCTTTATCTGAGTTACCGAATATAGTCAACCAAGAAGAACATGAGTACCAAGATTTAGATACAGGATTAAATAATTGGAATATTCCCAAAATTTCAGTAAAAGAAATTTACAAGTCAAGCTTTTTAGATGATACTTTTCGTACTGATCAAGTAGCAAAAACTGCAGAGCATGTTTATGTTATTACTAAGCAAGAAGAGAGGCGTTCTCTTCTCAGTCAACATTCAGTCAAACGATACCTCGAAAGAGGATATAAATATATTCATGTAGGATTAATACAAGTAGCAGTTAAACCACTTACCAGAAAAGAATTAAATTCCTCAGTCCTGTTGTCTTTACGAGACAGCATATTCACAATCTATAGTGACAGTCTGTTAGGACGAATGGAGTCAAGTCTACATAATGGTCCAGTTTATTTTAACTATTACCCCGATTTAACCCTTAGTTTGAATTACAAAAATATTTTGAAAGCACTAACATTAAATATTCAAACTGCCGGAGCAATCACTCAAATGCTTGAAGGTAGTCAGTCAATTGCATTAATTTACCGTCTTTATTATAAATGTATGAAAACTAATTTGAATATTCACGCATTAATTAAAAGTCCAAAGGATAAAACTGTTCTTATTCAAAGTAGCACAAATGCCAATATTCAAGTACCAAAAACCATCTCCTGGCGTGATATCCAATTACCAGCCAGTTGGCTTAGTGAAAATGAGAGTTTCCCACAGAAACTCCAGAATAACACGATTGATCTAGACTATATTCAACAATACCTAGATGGTACGGTTAGGATAAGTTTTGATCAACAAAGAGTAAACCCTCCTCTGAGAATCAGAGAATTAAGTAGGTCAACTAGCTCAATTGCTATTGACAGATCAGTCACCATGCCTAAGAAAGAAAAAAATTTGCTTGATCCGAGCATTAAATTAAAAGCTGTTGAGTCAAGTTCACAAATTAGTAAACCCTGTTATTCTACACAGTCAAAATTTGAAGATGAAGATACCTCCCAAGGGTCTCCAACTCAAATAGATTTTGAAAAAGTTGACCCAAGTTTACGCGTTTTACACAAAGAATTTAAAATTGATTTTGATAAATTATACAAAGAATTCAAGTCAAAAGATAATAAACAAAAAAGAAGAGACTATGCTAATAAATATTCACAGTCCCGACAAGCGAAAATAATTGCTCAATGGGAACAATTCATGAAAGATACAAAAAATGAAATTTATTTTTTTAACTATTTGGAAACCTTTTATAAAAAAATTAACACCATTACGAAAATAAAATGGAGAAATCAGATAACACTATTACCACTTCTAGTCATCCTCCTTTAGATTCAATTATTATTGATTATAAAAATACATCTATCACTGCATCTCCATTCAAACTCCCAAATGAGAAGGCTGAGTGCAAACAAATTATTGAACAAATTAATTACACCAATCAATGCCTAAAAACTATAGGCAGCCAACTAGATAAAATAGAAACTAAAATTGAGGACAAATCTTCTTGCACCTCCCCATCTTCTAGTAAAAATATAGAAGCACCCCTTATACACCTCCCTGAAAGAAGAAAGAAAATAAGCACAAACCCGAATCAAAATATTCAAAAAATTGAAGAAATACTAACAAAATTAGCTATTAAATCAAAACAAAAATCACCCCAAATTTCTACGATCACAAAAAATTGTGACACTAGCACTTTTAGTCAAATGATACAAACTTCTTCTGATGAAGAAATCACGCAGTTACAAAAACAATTCTCTGGTCAAGAAATCAACCGACTTTTCAATCCCCAAGTAAATCCTACCACTCTTACCAAAAATTGGTATTCCAGACCAACCCCCCCTGACCTACAATATGAAGAAAATAATTTAACCAATCAATTTTCTGTTTCTTCTAATAAGTTATATGAATGGAATATTGATGGATTGAGTGAACACTAAATACTAGAAAAATTAATTCACATGTCAATGGCTGCTAATAACTACTTAAGTAATACAGATCTTAATCAATCCCAAATAGTTGACTTATTAACCTCTGGATTCACTGGTATGTTAAAAGCATAGTGGGATAAATACCTTACCCGTGAATCACAAGAAGAAATTAAATATGCTGTTCAATTAGATGAAAATGGTCTCCCAATTTTTGACAATGAAATTGAAATGGGAGTACCAGATGGAGTCAATACTCTAATTTATACCATAATTAAACATTTTATTGGACAACCCAGTAACATTACTTCTAGAATACATGATCAACTGAGTAATTTGCATTGCCCAACATTAAGCGATTTTAGATGGTACAAAGATATTTTCACATCTAGAGTCATGCTTAGAGATGATTGTACAAAATCATTTTGGAAATAAAAATTTATTAATGGACTTCCTAATTTATTTGCTCATAAAATTAGAGATGTTCTTAGTCAACCAACATGAATCATTGAATATGATAAGTTAACATACGGTGACATTATTAGTACCATTCAAAAAGAGGGTCTAAGAATGTGCATTGATATGAAAATTAGTAAACAAGTCCAAAAAGACAAAAATTAAGCCAAGTATGAGTTAGGAAACTTTTGTGAACAATATGGTCTACCACCTGTAGCACCATCACGAAGAAAACCCAAACATCAGACTAAATCCGCTAACAATAGTAACCGTCACAGATACTCTAGACATAGTAAACTCAAATTAAACAAGGAAAAATATTACGAAAAACCCAAAAGTCAAAAGGATAAAAAGAAAAGTAATGACAAAAATAACATTACATGTTATAACTGTGGTAAAAAAGGACATTACAAAACTAAATGTAAAGTCCAAGCAAAAATCAGTCAACTTAATATATCTGATAATGATAAACAACAGATTTTGGAGATCTTTAGAATAGCAAATCTGAGTAATTCTGAAGAAGAAGAGAATTTTATTACATCTTCAGATTACCATTCTCTTAGCGAAAGTCCAAGTGACAATCAAATTAAAATAGGATGTACTGATAATTGTTGTAAACAAATAAATGTACTAACCAAAGAATTACCGGAAGAAGAATTGCTAATTGATCTTATTAGTAGAATAGATGATTCCGAGTTAAAATAGCAATATATTAAAAAACTTAAACAACTTTTAGTACACCAAGGAAAACAACCCCAGTACAATAAACCCATAGTGAACTTTAATGCTACTATAGAACAATTCAACAAAATTAATAAAGAAGTCACTTTAAATGATCTACAACATGAACCAACAAATTTTTCAGAAAGAAAAAATAAACCAACTCATCTTCTGAAGAAACCTTAGAAGATAATAACCAAAACCAAAACCCTAGTCAGGACAGAGATTTTGATCATCCAAATAGTGATCCAGACAGCAACCGATTAAATATAATTAATCAAATAAATACACAAAAATTGCATGCTTGTGTTAAATTAATTATAGGAGATTATACAATACAAGTCACTGCTCTCATTGATACAGGAGCCGATCTAAATTGTATTCAAGAAGGTTTAGTACCTACTAAATATTATCAAGAGACAACTGAATGATTGAATTCTGCAAATGGTAGCAAAATGATAATTAAATATAAATTACCCGAAGTAAATATTTGCCAAAATAAAATTGGTTTCAAAACCCCTTTTGTTTTAGTAAAAAATTTAACTGATAAAGTAATTTTAGGAATGCCCTTTATTTACTTGCTTTATCCATTCACAGTCACTAGTAACAACATTACTACTACATCTTTTGATCACCAAGTCAATTTTGAATTTTTGTCAACACCAGAAGAAGATGAATTAAGTCAACTACAAAATTGCTCTATCTACCATACTAATGATTTACTTGATTGTTTTACAGATGGCTCAAAGTCAACAGAAAACCATTCCCTTTGGGAAAATCCTTCTGCTAGTATTCTCTGAAGGAGCTAGCATAAAATTTAGGAAGCTAAACTACTTAGACAGCATGGATGATACCCAACAGTGTCTTCTAGATAATCTCTGGAATACACGTGGGGATACTCGTCGTTTTTTAGACAGCTTAAATTGTTTAAGTATTTATTTTAATCAGCAGACTAGTGGAGCTGTTTTCCCTATTTCTTTGGGTGGAGTTTCAATAAACCCATCCCTAGTCAGCACCAGTTCGTCTACTAACTTCCCTTCTTGTAAGCATTGTGAATCAATGGCTTGCAAATTTATTGATTTAAACTGCAGGTATCACCAGCAGATGACTGAAAATAATCAACTCATGGCAGAAGTTACTATGTTACAGAATCAGTCAACACAGAAGACATCTTTTACCCCACTGGTAAAAGTAGAGATTAAACTATCATCCCCACTGGATGGTAGCAAAGGTGTAAATGTGCAATCATCCCCACTGGATGATGGTGAAAGCGTATGTGTGCCTGAAACTTTTCAAGAAAAAGCTTTCAGAACCATAGCTTTACCACATTCCCTATCCCTACTCCCCAATTCACTACCATTAGATGTCGTCAGCCACATTCAACATTTAGCCAGACAAGATGGTCACTATTTTCAAGAATTCCTATTTGAAACCCTTAATAAACTAGCCAGTCAACGACCCCCAGGATTATCAATCACTTAGGAAATCCACTATAATGAAGACCAAAACCGAGTCACCTGCCCAAAAACTAACCCATTATGTTTAGAAACACCACTAGAAAGATATGATTGCCCATGCCAATTTATTTTTTAGTATTCCCAAAGCCTGTATCAATATGCAACACTTTCAAGACTTTGTTCTTTTATATAAAGGCCAAACCACCCAAGTCAGCCCAATGACCCTACTAGATCATGGATTTCTTAAGCAAATTATCTTTACTGACCCAGAACAAACCGACCGAGTCACCAGAAAATTAGCAGTATGTGTTAATAATATCTTTGCTAAACATAGATCAATGAAATGTCAAGTTCTAATTACAAGTAAAATGCCAGAATGGACCAACACTGAAAATGTGATACTGGCACAACATGTCATGTATCTATCATGGTATTGGCCATTCAGTAGGGCATGTGCACCTATTGAACTCATTGAAGATGAATGCCTCTGGCCGTGTTCCAAGCCTACCAGAACACAGATCAGGCATCACAGAGCCAAGTTGATTGCTAGCAATCTTGGAAATGATGATTATTTCCTTGATGGCAAGTATCGTTGAATTTGTGAAGATTCTATCCAGAAAATCAAATCCACTGATCCTATTCAAGAAGTTCCATTTATCTTTTACACGAAGTTTCAAAACTCAGTCAAAGAATACCAGAATTATTGGGACACTTTAAGTCATCAAACTGAAGATAGTTAAGACCAGGAATCCAACCCAGAAGACAACAATGATGACAATGGGCAGGATTATTAGGATAATCTGACGAATGAAGAATTGAAGAATCTAGACAACATGATGGAATTCTAGTCAAAAGCAGTAATCATTTCTACTTTTGGTCCCACCAACACCGAAAGTAGAACCAGTCATCATTTTCCCTTTTGGCCCCATCTACACTGAAAGGAGAAACAGTCAGCAATCAATTCTGCTTTAGCACCGAAAGCAGAAACAGTCACCTACTTTAGTCATATGGCTGAGTCATTTAGCATTTGTAAAACTCAGGTCCTTATACTATAAAAGGATCCGAGAGAGGAAAGCTGAAGGAGGCGAATTCAAGATAGTAAAAATAGAGTTTAGCGAGAGAGTAAACAAAGTTTAGGTTTTCAGAAATTGCTTACCCATACTTAGTCAAGATTGAAGTACTACTTCTGTATTCACTGTAAGTCTGAGCTTGTTTAGCTTACTTATTCATTACCAGTAAACTGTAACTGTATTTACTTTTCAGTAAACTGTTTCTACTATTCATTAGTAAATTTTCTTTACATTTATTATTCATAGTACTATTCAATTACTATTCACCCACGAAGTTACTATTCACTCATGATTAAAATAGCTTTTACTTTATCTATTCATTACTGTTTGTAATAATTGCTATAACTGTGCATTTACTCCCTCCATTCCCTTTAAGTAAATCATACCCTCTCTCCTTCATCGACACACCTTACTCTGATAACCCCACTGTTTGTAATAATTGCTATAACTGTGCATTTACTCCATGAGGGGGGCGGAAGGCAGGATATAGTGAAGAACATAGGGTTATCAGATTAAGGTGTGTCGG
Source organism: Rhododendron ovatum (assembly GCA_019656835.1). Classification (NCBI taxonomy): domain Eukaryota; kingdom Viridiplantae; phylum Streptophyta; class Magnoliopsida; order Ericales; family Ericaceae; genus Rhododendron; species Rhododendron ovatum. The sequence continues at coordinate 32,879,182 of CM033798.1, read as the reverse complement.
TGAAGAAGAGAGGGTATGATTTACTTAAAGGGAATGGAGCATGAGGAGGGCAAAAGGAGGGATATAGTGAAGAACATGGGGTTATCAGAGTAAGGTGTGTCGGTGAAGGAGAGAGGGTATGATTTACTTAAAGGGAATGGAGGGAGTAAATGCACAATTATAGCAATTATTACAAACAGTAATGAATAGGTAAAGTAAAAGCTATTTTAATCATGAGTGAATAGTAACTTCGTGGGTGAATAGTATTATGAATAGTAAATGTAAACAAAATTTACTAATGAATAGTAGAAACAGTTTACTGAAATAGTAGAAACAGTTTACTGAAAAGTAAATACAGTTACAGTTTACTGGTAATGAATAAGTAAGCTGAACAAGCTCAGACTTACAGTGAATACAGAAGTAGTACTTCAATCTTGACTAAGTATGGGTAAGCAATTTCTGAAAACCCAAACTTTGTTTACTCTCTCTCTAAACTCTATTTTTACTATCTTGAATTCGCCTCTCCCAGCCTCCACTTCTCGGATCCTTTTATAGAATAAGGATCTGAGTTTTAAAAGTGCTGAATGACTCAGCCATGTGACTAAAGTAGGTAGGTGATTGTTTCTGCTTTCGGTGCTAAAGCAGAAATGATTGTTGACTGTTTCTCCTTTCGGTGTAGATGGGGCCAAAAGGAAAAATGATGACTATTGCTACTTTCGGTGTTGGTGGGACCAAAAATAGAAATGATTACTGCTTTTGACTAAAATTCCATCATGTTGTCCAGATTCTTCAATTCTTCATTTGTTAGATTATCCCAATAATCCTGCCCATTGTCATCACTGTTGGCTTCTGGGTTGGATTCCTGGTCTTGACTATCTTCAGATTGATGACTTAAAGTGTCCCAATAATTCTGGTATTCTTTGACTAAGTTTTGAAACTTCGTGTAAAAGATAAATGGAACTTCTTGAATAGGATCAGTGGATTTGATTTTCTGGATAGAATATTCACAAATTAAACGATACTTGTCATCAAGGAAATAATCATCATTTCAAAGATTGCTAGCAATTGACTTGGCTCTGTGATGCCTGATCTGTGTTCTGGTAGGCTTGGAACACGGCCAGGGACATTCATCTTCAATGAGTTCAATAGGTGCACATGCCCTACTGAATGTTCAATACTATGATAGATACATGGCATGTTGTGCCAGTATCACATTTCCAGTGTTGGTCCATTCTGGCATTTTACTTGTAATTAGAACTTGACATTTCATTGATCTATGTTTAGCAAAGATATTGCTAACACATACTGCTAATTTTCTGGTGACTTGGTCGGTTTGTTCTGGGTCAGTAAAGATAATTTGCCTAAGAAATCCATGATCTAGTAGGGTCATTGGGCTGACTTGGGTGGTTTGGCCTTTATATAAAAGAACAAGGTCTTGAAAGTGCTGCATATTGATACAGGCTTTGGGGATACTAATAATTAATTGGCATGGGCAATCATATCTTTCTAGTGGTGTTTCTAGACACAATGGGTTAATTTTTGGGCAGGTGACTCGGTTTTGGTCTTCATTATAGTGGGTTTCCCAAGTGATTGATAATCCTAGGGGTGGTTGACTGGCTAGTTTAGTAAGGATTTCAAATAGGAATTCTTGAAAATGGTGACCATCTTGTCTGGCCAAATGTTGAATGTGGCTGACGACATCTAATGGTAGTGACTTGGGGAGTAGGGATAGGGATTGTGGTAAAGCTAGGATTCTGAAAGCTTTTCTTTGAAAAGTTTCAGTCACACATACACTTTCACCATCATCCAGTGGGGATGATTGCATAGGTACACCTTTGCTACCATCCAATGGGGATGATAGTTTATTCTCTACTTTTACCAATGGGGTAAAAGAGGTCTTTTGTGTTGACTTATTCTGTAACATAGTAACTTCTGTCTTGAGGTGCTTATTTTCAGTCATTTGCTGGTGATACCTGCAGTTTAAATCAATAAATTTGCAAGCCATTGATTCACAATGCTTACAAGAAGGGAAGTTAGTAGACGAACTGGTGCTGACTAGGGATGGGTTTATTGAAACTCCACCCAAAGAACTAGGGAAAACAGCTCCACTAGTCTGCTGATTAAAATAAATACTTAAACAATTTAAGCTATCTAAAAAACGACGAGTATCCCCACGTTTATTCCAGAGATTATCTAGAACACACTGTTGGGTATCATCCATGTTGTCTAAGTAGTTTAGCTTCCTAAATTTTGTGCTAGCTCCTTCAGGGAATACTGGCAGAAGGATTTCCCAAAAGGAATGGTTTTCTGTTGACTTTGAGCCATATGTAAAACAATCAAGTAAATCATTAGTAGGGTAGATAGAGCAATTTTGTAGTTGACTTAATTCATCTTCTTCTGGTGTTGATAAAAATTCAAAATTGACTTGGTGATCAAAAGATGTAGTAGTAATGTTGTTACTAGTGACTGTGAATGGATAAAGCAAGTAAATAAAGGGCATTTCTAAAATTACTTTGTCAGTTAAATTTTTTACTAAAAAAATGCAGTTTCAAAAACAATCTTATTTTGGCAAATATTAACTTCTAGCAATTTATACTTAATTAACATTTTACTATCATTTGCAGAGTTTAATCATTCAGTTGTTTCTTGATAATATTTAGTAGGTATCAAACTTTCTTGTATACAATTTAGATCTGCTCCTGTATCAATGAGAGCGTTAACCTGTATTTTATAGTCTCCTATAATTAATTTAACACGAACATGTCATTTTTGTATATTTATTTGATTAATTATATTTAATTGGTTACTGTCTGGATCAAAATCTCTATCCTGACTAGGATTTTGGTTTTGATTATCATCTTCTAAGATTTCTTCAGAAGATGAACTGGTTTCTTTTTTCTTTCTGAAAAACTTGTTAGTTGATTTTGAAAGTTGATCTTTAATATTTATAATTTCCTTTTTAATAAGATTTATTTCATGTTGTAGATCATTTAAAGTTACTTCTTTATTAATTTTGTTGAATCGTTCTATGGTAGCATTAAAGTTTACTATGGGTTTATTGTACTGGGGTTGTTTCCCTTGGTGTACTAAAAGTTATTTAAGTTTTTTAATATATTGCTGTTTTAACTCGGAATCATCTATTCTACTAATAAGATCAATTAGCAATTCTTCTTCTGGTAATTCCTTGGTAAGTACATTTATTTGTTTACAACAATTATCAGTACATCCTATTTTAATTTGATTGTTACTTGGATTTTCGCTAAGAGAATGATAATCTGAGGATGTAATAAAATTCTCTTTTTCTTCAGAATTACTCAGATTTGCTATTCTAAAGATCTCCAAAATCTTCTGTTTATCATTATCAGATATATTAAGTTGACTGATTTTTGGTTGGACTTTACGTTTAGTTTTGTAATGTCCTTTTTTACCACAGTTATAACATGTAATGTTACTTTTGTCATTACTTTTCTTTTTATCCTTTCGACTTTTGGGTTTTTCGTAATATTTTTCCTTGTTTAATTTGGGTTTACTATGTCTAGAGTATCTGTGACTCTTACTATTGTTAGCTGATTTAGTATAATGTTTGGGTTTTCTTCGTGATGGTGCTATAGGTGGTAGACCATATTGTTCACAAAAGTTTCCTAACTCTTACTTGGCTTTATTTTTGTCTTTTTGGGCTTGTTTACTAATTTTCATATCAATGCACATTCTTAGACCCTCTTTTTGAATGGTACTAATAATGTCGCCGTATGTTAACTTATCATATTCAATGATTCCTGTTGGTTGACTAAGAACATCTCTAATTTTATGAGCAAATAAATTAGGAAGTCCATTAATAAATTTTTCTTTCCAAAATGATTTTGTACAATCATCTCTAAGCATGACTCTAGATGTGAAAACATCTTTGTACCATCTAAAATCGCTTAATGTTGGACAATGCAAATTACTCAGTTGATCATGTATTCTAGAAATAATGTTACTGGGTTGTCCAATAAAATGTTTAATTATGATATAAATCAGAGTATTGACTCCATCTGGTGCTCCAAGTCCAATTTCATTGTCAAAAATTGGGAGACCATTTTCATCTAATTGAACAGCATGTTTAACTTCTTCTCGTGACTCATGGGTAAGGTATTTATCCCACCATGCTTTTAACATACCAGTGAATCCAGAGGTTAATAAGTCAACTATCTGGGATTGATTAAGATCTGTATTATTTAAGTAGTTATTAGCAGCTATTGACATGAATTTTTCTAGTATTTGGTATTCACTTAATCCATCAATATTCCATTCATATAACTTATTAGAAGAAATAGAAAATTGATTGGTTAATTATTTTCTTGATATTGTAGGTCAGGGGGGGTTGGTTTGGGATTCCAATTTTTGGTAAGAGTGGTAGGATTTACTTGGGGATTGAAAAGTCGGTTGATTTCTTGACCAGAGAATTATTTTTGTAACTGCGTGATTTCTTCATCAGAAGAAGTTTGTATCATTTGACTAGAAATGCTAGTGTCACAATTTTTTGTGATCGTAGAAACTTAGGGTGATTCTTATTCTGATTTAATAGCTAATTTTGTTAATATTTCTTCAATTTTTTGAATATTTTGATTCGGATTTATGCTTATTTTCTTTCTTCTTTCAGGGAGGTGTATAAGGGGTGCTTCTATATTTTTACTAGAAGATGGGGAGGTGCAGGAAGATTTGTCCTCAATTTTAGTTTCTATTTTATCTAGTTGGCTACCTATAGTTTTTAGGCATTGATTGGTGTAATTAATTTGTTCAATAATTTGTTTGCACTCAGCCTTCTCATTTGGGAGTTTGAATGGAGATGCAGTGATAGATGTATTTTTATAATCAATAATAATTGAATCTAAAGGAGGATGACTAGAAGTGGTAATAGTGTTATCTGATTTCCTCCATTTTATTTTTGTAATGGTGTTAATTTTTTTATAAAAGGTTTCCAAATAGTTAAAAAAATAAATTTCAATTTTTGTATCTTTCATGAATTGTTCCCATTAAGCAATTATTTTCGCTTGTCGGGACTGTGAATATTTATTAGCACAGTCTTTTCTTTTTTGTTTATCATCTTTTGACTTGAATTCTTTGTATAATTTATCAAAATCAATTTTAAATTCTTTGTCTAAAACACGTAAACTTGGGTCAATTTCTTCAAAATCTGTTTGAGTTGGAGACCCTTAGGAGGTGTTTTCATCTTCAAATTTTGACTGTGTAGAATAACAGGGTTTACTAATTTGTGAACTTGACTCAACACCTTTTAATTTAATGCTCGGATCAAGCAAATTTTTGTCTTTCCTAGGTATGGTGACTGATCTGTCAATAACAACTGAGCTATTTGACCTACTTAATTCTCTGATTCTTAGAGGAGGGTTTACTCTTTGTTGATCAAAACTTATCCTAACCGTACCATCTAGGTATTGTTGAATATAGTCTAAATCAATCGTGTTATTCTGGAGTTTCTGTGGGAAACTCTCATTGTCACTAAGCCAACTGGCTGGTAACTGGATATCACGCCAGGAGATGGTTTTTGGTACTTGAATATTGGCATTTGTGCTACTTTAAATAAGGACAGTTTTATCCTTTGGACTTTTAATTAATATGTGAATATTCAAATTAGTTTTCATACATTTATAATAAAGACGGTAAATTAATGCAATTAGTTGACTACTTTCAAGCATTTGAGTGATTGCTCCGGCAGTTTGAATATTTAATGTTCGTGCTTTCAAAATATTTTTGTCATTCAAACTAAGGGGTAAATCGGGATAATAGTTAAAATAAACTGGACCATTATGTAGACTTGACTCCATTAGTCCTAATAGACTGTCACTATAGACTGTGAATCTGCTCTCTCGTAAAGACAACAGGACTGAGGAATTTAATCCTTTTCTAATAAGTGGTTTAATTGCTACTTGTATTAATTCTACATGAATATATTTATATGCTCTTTCGAGGTGTCGTTTAACTGAATGTTGACTGAGAAGAGAACACCTCTCTTCTTGCTTAGTAATAGCATAAACATGCTCTGCAATTTTTGCTACTTGATCAGTACGAAAAGTATCATCTAAAAAACTTGACTTGTAAATTTCTTTTACTGAAATTTTGGGAATATTCCAATTATTTAATCCTGTATCTAAATCTTGGCACTCATGTTCTTCTTGGTTGACTATGTCCGTTAACTCAGATAAAGAAGCCAATGAAGAACTGGCTGAAGAACTACACTTAAATAATCTATTCATTGTGTTTAATCCTACAGATTCTTCTTTTAATATTTTAACCCTAAAGATTTTTTAATTAATATTTCAATCCTAAATTATCATGGTAAACACATACCCTGCGTAACACATACCCTAAGTTTCACATCCTACCCCATTCATTGCCCTACCCTGGGACTTACTTTGGGGAAACCCAGACGACTTTCAGGTGGCCAGAGGACAAGGTGGTCGACCGATGACAACCGAATTAAAATACTAACTAAAATTTCAACAGGAGTAAAATACTAAATGAAAACTAAGCAGGAGTAAAAACAATTTACAGATTACTTGAGTTTAATTTTTCAACAATTTCCTACTTGGCTCTGATACCACGAGGGGGCGGAAGGAGGGATACAGTGAAGAACATGGGATTATCAGAGTAAGGTGTGTCGATGAAGGAGAGAAGGTATGATTTACTTAAAGGGAATGGAGGGAGTAAATACACAGTTATAGCAATTATTACAAACAGTAATGAATAGGTAAAGTAAAAGCTATTTTAATCATGAGTGAATAGTAACTTCGTGGGTGAATAGTAACTAAATAGTACTATAAATAGTAGATGTAAAAAAATTTTACTAATGAATAGTAGAAACAGTTTACTCAAAAGTAATTACAGTTCTTCTATATTCACTGTAAGTCTGAGCTTGTTCAGCTTACTTATTCATTACTAGTAAACTGTAACTGTATTTACTTTTTAGTAAACTGTTTCTACTATTTCAGTAAACTGTTTCTACTATTCATTAGTAAATTTTGTTTATATTTACTATTCATAGTACTATTCAGTTACTATTCACCCACGAGTTACTATTCACTCATGATTGTGGGCACGCGCCCGAAAAATCGCTCGATTTTTGGTTCCCTTTTTAAAGACTGGGCGCGGCCCTCTTTTGAAAATGCGCGGCGAAATGCCTCGATTTAGAGTCGCCACTCGGGTTTTAGCGGTGAAGTACCCAAGGAACCGAACTCGAAAACTTTTGCCACATTTGTTTGATTTTGAGAAGGCGTAGACCGGTCCGTCGTCACCTTCGATATCTGAGGTTCGGGAGCCAGGTTACGAGAGGGAAAGGGTTTTATGGCACCCCCTCTCGCCCAATCCGGAGATCGGTCTCTACTCGGGCATTTTATAAAAAGATTTGTATTTTTCTCTCATTTTATCATTTTTTTTAGCCAGTTAGGGTGGGAGAACAATTAATAGGGATTAAAACTGTAACAATTTGCAGTTTATGTGACAAAATGTTTATGAATAATTTGATTGCAATGCTAAACATAGATTGAGAACAAGCACTGAGCAACCCGGATAAACTGAAGTACGCTGCCCTGCAGGGACGTGAACAGATCCTGTGCTAGCATACACTGGCCAAGCCACTGCATGCTGATCAGACCTGCGCACGCCACCCCACGACTGGTGTACTCCACTTGTTTGGTTTCTCAGTCTTTGTTTGCAATCCTCTGAGCTCTGGAAAAGAATCAGCGCACACCCAAGGCAAACCACGCAGTTTAACAGAACATAATATATACAGTTACGGACATAGGATGTGGCTCCAAACCAGGGAAACGAAGCATAATACCCCAAAACAGCGTGGGGATAGGAAATAGATCGAGACTAACTAAGATACAAGGGCCAGCCACTAAATCCTGAGACAAACTGCCGTACGCCAGTCATAGACAGCCGTACGCCACTTTGTCCTTTGATTCCTGTGTTTGGCTTTGCATCATCTGGGCTCTGGAACATGACCAGAAGGATTCCAGAGGCCTTTCTATAACAGATATGAACAAATATTGAATATTACCGCTAAAAAAAAGTTCTAAATACAGAAAGCAGTAAGCTGATTGTTAGCATGCGAGGGTGATTGACAGGAATGAAAGTAAGCAAAGGGGATGATCCATGATCCCCACGCCAGCATTGCACGCACTACCTTTACTGGCGTACGGCATAATGTTACTGGCGTGCGCCATGTTTCACTTCATACGTTTGTTGTATTTCACCAGTTCAAGGCCAGGACTAGTATTGTTTACTAGCCTGGACCCTGCTGGCCCCCCTCAGGGGTCGAAAACAGAAATGAATACAAAGGTGGTATACCTTTCGTAGGGAGGTTTGAAGGTGGTTTTATACTTAAAGGTTGAAGATGGTGGCTTATATGGTAACTGAATTTCAGTAGGGTATGTGGAAGTGTGTTGCCTTCTTTCCTTTTTCAATGGAAGAAAAGAGAAGAAGAGCAAGAAGAGAGAAGGAGACTTTTCTTCTCTTAATGTGGCTAACCCCTTGCAAATGAATGCAAGGGGGGTATTTATAGAGGAAAGAGCCTGAGATCAGTTAGGGATCAAGGCCTTGTTTGGCTGGTTGGGAGAGGAAGGGAGCCTCCATGCATTAAATGCATGGGACTTGCCTTGATGGGGGGTGTAGGAGAGAGGGGGAGCGTCTCTGCCGAGAGTAATCATCAGGGGGACTGTAGCCGACGTCAGGGTGGCACAAAAATCTCGCCTATGCGGCTGAATAAAGTTGATTTGACTAGGTTTGACTGGCGTGCACCACACATGGACTGGCGTGCGCCAGTAAAAACTGGGCCAATGGTCGATGACTGACACGTGGCAGTTAACTGGCGTACGTCACCAATGTACTGGCGTAATCCAGTTGGGTCTTACTAGGGCTGTTTGGCTCTGGTTTGAAAGGTTTGAAATGGGTTTGAAAGGGGTTCGTGATGCTCAAAGCTTAAACGCACCAATGTCCTCTGACTGTTTTCGACTATAATCACCATTGGGGCAATAAGGGATCGACAAATAACGTTATCTAGACAGTCCAGAATGGGGTGTCTACAATGATTAAAATAGCTTTTACTTTACCTATTTATTACTGTTTGTAATAATTGCTATAACTGTGCATTTACTCCCTCCATTCCCTTTAAGTAAATCATACCCTCTCTCCTTCACCGACACACTTTACTCTGATAATCCCATGTTTTTCACTGTATCCCTCCTTCTGCTCCCTCGTGGTATCAGAGTCAAGTAGGAAATTGTTAAAAAATTAAACTCAAGTAATCTGTAAGTTGTTTTTACTCCTGCTTAGTTTTCATTTAGTATTTTACTCCTGTTGATACTTTTCGTACTGATCAAGTAGCAAAAACTGCAGAGCATGTTTATGCTATTACTAAGCAAGAAGAAAGATGTTCTCTTCTCCGTCAAAATTCAGTCAAACGACACCTCGAAAGAATATATAAATATATTCATGTAGGATTAATACAAGTAGCAGTTAAACCACTTACCAGAAAAGGATTAAATTCCTCAGTCTTGCTGTCTTTACGAGACAGCAGATTCACAGTCTATAGTGACAATTTGTTAGGATTAATGGAGTCATGCTTACATAATGGTCCAGTTTATTTTAACTGTTACCCCGATTTACCCCTTAGTTTGAATGATAAAAATATTCTAAAAGTATTAACATTAAATATTCAAACTGCTGGAGCAATCACCCAAATGCTTGAAGAAAGTCAATTAATTGCATTAATTTACCGTCTTTATTATAAATGTATGAAAACTAATTTGAATATTCATGCATTAATTAAAAGTCCAAAGGATAAAACTGTCCTTATTCAAAGCAGCACAAATGCCAATATTCAAGTACCTAAAACTATCTCGTGGAATGATATCCAGTTTACCAGCCAGTTGGCTTAGTGAAAATGAGAGTTTCCCACAGAAACTCCAGAATGACACGATTGATCTAGATTATATTCAACAATACCTAGATGGTACGGTTAGGATAAGTTTTGATCAACAAAGAACAAACCCTCCTGTGAGAATCAGAGAATTAAGTAGGTCAAACAGCTCAGTTACTATTGACAGATCAGTCACCATGCCTAGGAAAGACAAAAATTTGCTTGATCCGAGCATTAAATTAAAAGGTGTTGAGCCAAGTTCACAAATTAGTAAACCCTGTTATTCTACACAGTCGAAATTTGAAGATGAAGACACTTTCCAATGATCTCCAACTCAAACAGATTTTGAAGAAGTTGACCCAAGTTTACGTGTTTTACATAAAGATTTTGAAATTGGTTTTGATAAATTATACAAAGAATTCAAGTCAAAAAATAATAAACAAAAAAGAAAAGACTATGCTAATAAATATTCACAGTCCCGACAAGCGAAAATAATTGCTCAATGGGAACAATTCATGAAAGATACAAGAACTGAAATTTATTTTTTTAACTATTTGGAAACCTTTTATAAAAAAATTAACACCATTACAAAAATAAAATGGAAGAAATAAGATAACACTATTACCACTTTTAGTCATCCTCCTTTAGATTCAATTATTATTGATTATAAAAATACATCTATCATTGCATTTCCATTCAAACTCCCAAATGAGAAGGCTGAGTGCAAACAAATTATTGAACAAATTAATTACACCAATCAATACCTAAAAATTATAGGTAGCCAACTAGATAAAATAGAAACTAAAATTGAGGACAAATCTTCCTGCACCTCCCCATCTTCTAGTAAAAATATTGGAGCACCCCTTATACACCTCCCTGAAAGAAGAAAGAAAATAAGCACAAACCCGAATCAAAATATTCAAAAAATTGAAGAAATACTAACAAAATTAGCTATTAAAACAGAACAAGAATCACCCCAAGTTTCTACGATCACAAAAAATTGTGACACTAGCATTTCTAGTCAAATGATACAAACTTTTTCTGATGAAGAAATCACGCAGTTACAAAAACAGTTTTCTGGTCAAGAAATCAACCGACTTTTCAATCCCCAAGTAAATCCTACCACTCTTACCCAAAATTGGTATCCCAGACCAACCTCCCCTGACCTACAATATGAAGAAAATAATTTAACCAATCAATTTTCTGTTTCTTCTAATAAGTTATATGAATGGAATATTGATGGATTGAGTGAACACTAAATACTAGAAAAATTAAATCACATGTCAATGGCTGCTAATAACTACTTAAATAATACAGATCTTAATCAATCCCAGATTGTTGACTTATTAACCTCTGGATTCACTAGTATGTTAAAAGCATGGTGGGATAAATACCTTATCCGTGAGTCACGAGAAGAAGTTAAACATGCTGTTCAATTAGATGAAAATGGTCTCCCAATTTTTGACAATGAAATTGGAATGGGAGCACCAGATGGAGTCAATACTCTGATTTATATCATAATTAAACATTTTATTGGACAACCCAGTAACATTACTTTTAGAATACATGATCAACTGAGTAATTTGCATTGCCCAACATTAAGCGATTTTAGATGGTATAAAGATGTTTTCACATCTAGAGTCATGCTTAGAGATGATTGTACAAAATCATTTTGGAAAGAAAAATTTATTAATGGACTTCCTAATTTATTTGCTCATAAAATTAGAGATGTTCTTAGTCAACCAACAGGAATTATTGAATATGATAAGTTAACATACGGCGACATTATTAGTTCCATTCAAAAAGAGGGTCTAAGAATGTGCATTGATATGAAAATTAGTAAACAAGCTCAAAAAGACAAAAATAAAGCCAAGTATGAGTTAGGAAATTTTTGTGAACAATATGATCTACCACCTATAGCCCCATCACGAAGAAAACCCAAACATCATACTAAATCAGCTAACAATAGTAACCGTCACAGATACTCTAGACATAGTAAACCCAAATTAAACAAGAAAAAGTATTACGAAAAACCCAAAAGTCAAAAGGATAAAAAGAAAAGTAATGACAAAAGTAACATTACATGTTATAACTATCGTAAAAAAGGACATTAAAAAACTGAATGTAAAGTCCAAGCAAAAATCAGTCAACTTAATATATCTGATAATAATAAACAGAAGATTTTGGAGATCTTTAGAATAGCAAATCTGAGTAATTCTGAAGAAGAAGAGAATTTTATTACATCCTCAGATTACCATTCTTTTAGCGAAAGTCCAAGTGACAATCAAATTAAAATAGTATGTACTGATAATTGTTGCAAACAAATAAATGTACTAACCAAAGAATTACCAGAAGAAGAATTGCTAATTGATCTTATTAGTAGAATAGATGATTTCGAGTTAAAACAGCAATATATTAAAAAACTTAAACAACTTTTAGTACACCAAGGGAAACAACCCCAATACAATAAACCCATAGTGAACTTTAATGCTACTATAGAACGATTCAACAAAATTAATAAAGAAGTCACTTTAAATGATCTACAACATGAAATAGATCTTATTAAAAAGGAAATTATAAATATTAAAAACCAATTTTCAACATCAAACAACAAATTTTTTAGAAAAAAAAAAGAAACCAGTTCATCTTCTGAAGAAACCTTAGAAGATAATAACCAAAACCAAAACCCTAGTTAGGACAGAGATTTTGATCATCCAAATAGTGATCCAGACAGTAACCGATTAAATATAATTAATCAAATAAATATACAAAAATTGCATGCTCGTGTTAAATTAATTATAGGAGATTATACAATACAAGTCACTGCTATCATTGATACAGGAGCCGATCTAAATTGTATTCAAGAAGGTTTAGTACCTATTAAATATTATCAAGAGACAACTGAACGATTGAGTTCTGCAAATGGTAGCAAAATGATAATTAAATATAAATTACCCGAAGTAAATATTTGTCAAAATAAAATTGGTTTCAAAACCCCTTTGGTTTTAGTAAAAAATTTATCTGATAAAGTAATTTTAGGAATGCCCTTTATTTACTTGTTTTATCCATTCACAGTTACTAGTAACAACATTACTACTACATCTTTTGATCACCAAGTCAATTTTGAATTTTTATCAACACCAGAAGAAGATGAATTAAGTCAACTACAAAATTGCTCTATCTACCATACTAATGATTTACTTGATTGTTTTACAGATGGCTCAAAGTCAACAGAAAACCATTCCCTTTGGGAAAATCCTTCTGCCAGTATTCCCTGAAGGAGCTAGCACAAAATTTAGGAAGCTAAACTACTTAGACAGCATGGATGATACCCAACAGTGTCTTCTAGATAATCTCTGGAATACACGTGGGGATACTCGTCGTTTTTTAGACAGCTTAAATTGTTTAAGTATTTATTTTAATCAGCAGACTAGTGGAGCTGTTTTCCCTATTTCTTTGGGTGGAGTTTCAATAAACCCATCCCTAGTCAGCACCAGTTCGTCTACTAACTTCCCTTTTTGTAAGCATTGTGAATCAATGGCTTGCAAATTTATTGATTTAAACTGCAGGTATGACCAACAGATGACTGAAAATAATCAACTCAAGGCAGAAGTTACTATGTTACAGAATCAGTCAACACAGAAGACCTCTTTTACCCCACTGGTAAAAGTAGAGAATAAACTATCATCCCCACTGAATGGTAGCAAAGGTGTAAATGTGCAATCATCACCACTGGATGATGGTGAAAGCGTATGTGTGCCTGAAACTTTTCAAGAAAAAGCTTTCAAAACCCTAGCTTTACCACAATCCCTATCCCTACTCCCCAAGTCATTACCATTAGATGTCGTCAGCCACATTCAACATTTAGCCAGACAAGATGGTCACCATTTTCAAGAATTCCTATTTAAAACCTTACTAAACTAGCCAGTCAACCACCCCTAGGATTGTCAATCACTTGAGAAACCCACTATAATAAAGACCAAAACCGAGTCACCTGCCCAAAAACTAACCCATTGTGTCTAGAAACAGCACTAGAAAGATATGATTGCCCATGCCAATTAATTTTTAGTATCTCGCAAGCCTATATCAATATGCAACACTTTCAAGACCTTGTTCTTTCATATAAAGGCCAAACCACCCAAGTCAGCCCAATGACCCTACTAGATCATGGATTTCTTAGGCAAATTATCTTTACTGACCCAGAACAAACCGACCGAGTCACCAGAAAATTAGCAGTATGTGTTAATAATATCTTTGCTAAACATAGATCAATGAAATGTCAAGTTCTAATTACAAGTAAAATGCCAGAATGGACCAACACTGGAAATGTGATACTGGCACAACATGTCATGTATCTATCATGGTATTGGCCATTCAGTAGGGCATGTGCACCTATTGAACTCATTGAAGATGAATGCCCCTGGCCGTGTTCTAAGCCTACCAGAACACAGATCAGGCATCACAGAGCCAAATCGATTGCTAGCAATCTTGGAAATGATGATTATTTCCTTGATGGCAAGTATTGTTTAATTTGTGAAGATTCTATTTAGAAAATCAAATCCACTGATCCTATTCAAGAAGTTCCATTTATCTTTTACACGAAGTTTCAAAACTTAGTCAAAGAATACCAGAATTATTGGGACACTTTAAGTCATCAAACTGAAGATAGTTAATACCAGGAATCCAACCCAAAAGGCAACAGTGATGACAATGGGCAGGATTATTGGGATAATCTGACGAATGAAGAATTGAAGAATCTAGACAACATGATGGAATTCTAGTAAAAAGCAGTAATCATTTCTACTTTTGGTCGCACCAACACCGAAAGTAGCAACAGTCATCATTTTCCCTTTTGGCCCCATCTACACCGAAAGGAGAAACAGCCAGTAATCATTTCTGCTCTAGCACCGAAAGCAGAAACAGTCACCTACTTTAGTCACATGGCTGAGTCATTCAGCACTTGTAAAACTCAGGTCCTTATTCTATAAAAGGATCCGAGAGAGAAAGGCTGAAAGAGGCGAATTCAAGATAGTAAAAATAGAGTTTAGAGAGAGAGTAAACAAAGTTTGGGTTTTTAGAAATTGGTTACCCATACTTAGTCAAGATTGAAGTACTACTGTATTCACTGTAACTTTGAGCTTGTTCAGCTTACTTATTCATTACCAGTAAACTGTAACTGCATTTACTTTTCAATAAACTATTCCTACTATTCATTAGTAAATTTTGTTTACATTTACTATTCATAGTACTATTCAATTACTATTCATTCACGAGTTACTATTCACTCATGATTAAAATAATTTTTACTTTACCTATTCACTTATGATTAAAATAGTTTTTACTTTACCTATTCATTACTGTTTGTAATAATTGCTATAACTGTGCATTTACTCCCTCCATTCCCTTTAAGTAAATCATACCCTCTCTCCTTCACCGACACACCTTACTCTGATAACCCCATGTTCTTCACTGTATCCCTCCTTCCGTCCCCTCGCGATATATATATATATATATATATATATATATATATATTGCATTAGGCATCAGAGGGCAATAACATTTCAGTTTGATTGGCTTCATTAATTCTTGTAAAAATTTGTTACCTTTTTTGCTCAATATGTTAAGTAAAGCAGTTGGACAGCTTTCCGTATGATTTGAGTAACAAGTTCATAGGATTGTTTTTCTTGTAATCTAGCCATTGAAGGAACTTTGGACAGCCCCACACACTAACATTAATCTGCATATATACTTGCTTTTATACATACTAGTGTAATGCACGTGCTCATTTGTTGATTTGTTGTTTAGAAGTTTTGTTTGGTTTTCGTAGTGTATTAAGATGTGAACTTACAGGATAAGATTTGTATGCTGTCACAAAATTGTATTGCAAAGCATAAATGCTAAGTGCTTTTCTACTAAGCTGTGAACTTAGAGCATAATATTGGCAGTATTGTATGTGTCTTAAATTTGCAGTAGTTTGTTGGTATGCTGTGATGATTTCATAGGTTAAGTAAAGAAGTTGGATAGCTTTTCGTATTATTTGAGTAACAAGTTCATAGGATTGTTTTTCTTGTAATCTAGCCGTTGAAGGAACTTTGGACAGCCCCACGCACTAACATTGATCTGCATATATACTTGCTTTATACATACTAGTATAATGCACGTGCTCATTTGTTGATTTGTTGTTTAGAAGTTTTGTTTGGTTTTCGTAGTGTATTAAGATGTGAACTTAGAGAATAAGATTTGTATGCTGTCGCAAAATTGTATTGCAAAGCATAAATGCTAAGTGCTTTTCTACTAAGCTATGAACTTAGGGCATAATATTGGCAGTTTTGTATGTGTCTTAAATTTGCAGTAGTTTGTTGGTATGCTGTGATGATTCCATAGGTCATATTGGTTCCGAAGTAAGTTTTGAAGTTGTCAGCTACTTTTTTTTTAACCTGTGGAAGCAAGAGTAGTTTTGGAAGCACAGAAAAGTGCACAAGGCATCGAATTATGAAGAGATTACTTAAGTCGTACTGAAATGTTATTTTAAAGGCGACGATAAGAAGTTATTTTACAGCTGTAGAAGCTCTAAGAAGTGGTGCAGGTACATAAAATTCTGAATCCTGTGCTTTGGTCTAGCATAGGAGTGTAGAATTTACAAAACAACAAAGTGCTAGAAGTTATTAAACGTAGATAGTAGTGGTAAGTAGAATAAGCTATTGTAGATTCAATAGCTTGGCAAAAAGTTTTAGTGGGTGATTGGATTCAGTCATTTTTGATCTTGAGCCTGTGCTGTTTTTTGGGATTCTTTGATGCAGCAATTGTATGTTCCATGGTGTGACTCTTTGAAGCCTTAGTAGTTGCATCGGCTTCCATGCCAATGGTCAAATTAAGCTTGGACTTCTGGCGTGAATGGTTCAGTAGGTTCAGCATTTTGCATGGCAGTGGTCGGAGCTTTTGGTATTGGTGCAGAGGTTTGACCTTCGATTTCATCCGGATGTTATTTTTTTGGGGATGGTGCTTGTGTTAGGAGAAGCTGGAAGTCATCTTGGTCGTTTATGATTTCAGTTACAGTAGCAAACGTGTGGATGTTGAAGAGGCAGAGTTCAACGTCTCTTGGTGCATATTTGTAAGCTCGCAAATGGACAGCGTATTCTATTCCTATTGCCAATTTTTCCTTATCTGCGGTTGATAGAATGCCCTATATTTTATTGCAAGATTATTTATCATTGTTATAAATTATAAAAGAAAGAAGTATGTTGGCTTTGTTTTTCCCAAACCTCTTGCATGTTGTTCTTTAAGTAATCTGTAGTGATTGAGAACATTGAGTCAGCTTATTCTCCAAATGCTGTAGCAATGATGAATCCTATGGAATCGCTCAATTGTATTTTGGAACCTGCATCTGTTATAAAGTCAAAGGACCAAATGTATTGAATGTCGCAGATTTTTTATCTTAAGAACATATGTGGTATGTTGTTGTCTTTTTACATTTTGAGCACGACATATAGTAGAACCTTTGGTTCCAATCGGTGACTTTGCACACAACTTTAACCCAGTGTGTCTCTTGCTGTATTTAGAAACTCCACAGGCTTTAGTAATGCGCAAATTTGTATAAAGTTTTAGTGTCTAGGAATGAGAGAGTATCGTGTTGACAATTGTTGGTAAGCAGTTCACTAAAATTATTTCACTTTGGTACGGCCTGGATGATCTACCCTGTCCCAGTTGGTACAGTTCGATAGGTGGTATTTTTTTGAGTGCAGTTGAATGTGCCATTCACGTGTTTGTAATTTTATGGTAAATATAACTTTCAGTGCATTCTTTTGTATTATTATGTTGTGCGGTATTATTTGTGTTTTTTGGAATTGAGATTACCAGGTCTTTAGCATGTTTGCCTCTGGGAGGGTTGGGTCAAAGATGAATGTAGTAGATCCCCTTGTTTGCATTTTGACACCTGCAAATATATCAATAACAGTTACTTTGAAGAACTTTCAATGTTGCTGAGTTTCTTATATCATTAATCAGTGAACCCAAGATGCATGTGTTGGTGCATGTAATTGTTTAGGTGAATCCCTTTTTTTGGCTATCGGTTAAAATGTGTTGTTAAAATGTTTAAAACTGTGCACGAGAGTCCAAATAATAGTAAGGATGTTTAGATGATGTGTAAAGCAAGGTCGATCTGGAATCTGAATAAGATAGTTTCACGGCTGCTACCATTTTGCGTGTCAACTTTGAGTCTGACCCCAAGGACGATTGGGTATTTTCCAGAGAGCTTAGCGAAAGCTCTTCCTTCATGCTCAACGAATTGATCCCATAGTGTCAAGACTGTCTGCTGCATTCTATGGATACATAGGTTGTATAAATGCATATGTGGTAACAATAATTAATAATGATGCAAATAAGGAATAAGTGGCAATGTTGTGGGAAATATTACCCTTGATCAATGACGAGAATGTTTTGGACCCATGACTCCCTGGTTTTTTTAGGAGCGCCAACCTTGAGAACAACAAATATTGCATCTATTTTTTGGGTGAATCAATTGTATTAGGTTGCTGGATCTAGAAGGAATTCTATTTAACTTTGGTAGAAAGATTGTACCTATGCCTTCTCTTGAGTTGGTATGGTCAGTAAGATTAGCAAGAGGTACGAAGTTATACTTCAAAGCTCAAACGCTAAGTGACTTAACTTCAACCTCTTTGATTGGGGTCCTTCTATATAGCAACCATTGGTGATCATTGTCAATGACTCGGTGTTTTGGGGGAGTGTCATTGACGACAACATTGTTAATTGTGTAAATGTGGTAGATCTTCAATGTGTCTTTGAGCACACTCATGTCTTCTTGGAAGATGGTGCCTTGTATTTTGGTTCCCTGGGTTGTATTTTTGTAGTGAGGTTATGTAGCATGATTATTCTGGAGAGGAATTGAATCTTGGAATATAAGTTTTCTTGATGGTGAGTTTGAAATTTTAGTTACCTCAGAATCAATAAAGACAAGCTTTTGGTAAAGCCTATTCTTTTCAGTGAGTCTTGGAAACCTCTTTTCAATCACCATGAATTCGGCCGTCCAGTTAGAGTCGCCAGTAACCATGTCCTTGAGCATCTTGATGTTGGAAGCCATCTTACCTACAGAAGACTTGGATAAGCATAGTAGCGACAGTAGCAAACCGTATCTTTTACTTGTCGGAATCTATGTCAAAGTGAGAGTAATTTAAATGAGGATAAGTTTTATAACTATAGTAATAGAGCTGAAAGTATCTGTTGAATGAAAGAATGAATGCATTACCTTGAGGCCTGCAATCAGAGAACCATAGAAAAAACAAGTTCAATGCAGGTTTTTATAGACTTACATATGACCACCAGGTATTATAAATGGTGAATTGTGTTTGGGCACTGGGCTAATGAAATGATAAAGAATCCAATAGTTGAAGTTTGCCATTAATGCTCATTAAAAGAAACTGTACTTTATTCATTTTTGTATTAAATGCAGCCGTTTAGTGCTACGAATTCACTACCGGAATGCACATGTGAAGAATACAAATGATTCTTAGTTTTGACAGTATATCATCCTTGATTTCAGGAGGTGCAGTCGTTAAGTGTACCATATCAACCATGATTTGAGGAAACCTAGCTGCTAAGTGTATTCTTATGTTGTCAAGCATTTATTGAAACCACTGTTTTAATAACATAATCGATAGCATCAAACAGTGATTCCACTATTAAAGTTTACAATCCCATGTGAATGGGCTCAAAGGCTACGTTAGATATGTCTCGTTCATCAGAAGCAAGGGTATAGTAAGTTTTTTAATTAAGAAGGATTGGCTCTATGCAGATTCAGATATATGAGACATATCCTTAATTAAAGCCCCTTTCAACACCCATGTAACATATTAAAACCAATTTTAAGTACAAGCTACCTGTCACATGTTATATACTTCGCCAGACAAATAGACAAAACTAAATAGGAAATTTGAACAAAAGATACATTATTATCAAAGATCCATTAGGCCTTAGGGGACACGTTTAAGTATTTGTTTTAGACTTGTTAACTGTGGGTGCTAATACAACTCGTTCAAACCAAAGTTTGTGATAGCTCGTATGAAAGCACTCAAATTTGAGTGAGAAACAAAAAAAAAATCAAAATTAGGAAGTACACATCCAAAACATTGCTCCAGATATCACGAAAGTATATTGACAATCCTTACAAGTTTATGAAACCACCATAATTGGCAATTCACCAAGAAACGAATAGTTGAATACATATGATAGGATCCTGGATACCAGTTGATTGCAATTTTAAGCAATTAAAGCAAATTATAACCATGCAATTAGTTGTTTGCGAATCATTGAAGATAAGGAAACTTGATTTTTAACTGCATTAGTTTTTGACTCAGCATATTCATTTGATTAAATTTGGTTGGCCATATGCCACCTATTTGCAAATGATCATGTTAATTTTGAAAAGGAGTTTACGTAAGTGGCTGCCATATAACATTATGGTGCTAGGACCATGAGACTAAAGGTGAAATGAAAATATTTGGTGCAAAAGGAAAATAGACATCGTGAATCTTTTCGACTCTGTGTCCTATTTTGTGTGCTTGTTGTTCACTACTGGTGGATGGCATGGCTTTGGATGGAATTGAGAAGAGAAATTACAGTGTGCCAAACTTCATGAACTTCACTAAGTCAATTAAGGCCAAGCAGAGAAATTTGTCTAAGCAAATTCAAAAGCAGCCCATGGATGAGTTTCATTTTCTGAGAAAATGGGCGGTATTTTGTAATGGGGACTCAAAAAGCATTTTTGGTTTTGATGCTTCTGTAAATCTGTCCAGGCCATTTTGCACATGCTTCTTTTTCAGTTGCACATGATATGCTTGATTGGTGAGCATGGGAGATCGCTTGCATGTAGCATTTCCTGCCATACTGATAGAATTCCTTTTTTCAGAAGTTGGAGATTTTCTGTATGTTTTAGTTGTAGATTTGAGATGGTGCGGAATCTTGGTTGGCAATGGCAGGTTGTGGTTCCCTTTTTTTAAGTGAGTGCAATTATGTTCTTCGTGCATTAAGGCAAGTTTTTTCTTCTTTTGAAAGTTCAGAATAAGCTGGTCGTGCTTGTTTTTGGCTTTTCATGTATATAAACAACTACATCTGTGCACTCCACAAATATTTATAAGGCTTTTTTTTTTCTGCCAAGAGGTTGTACAATAGCTTGGATAAAGCGTTTAGTGTTATGGAGATAAACTTACGTGGAAACCTTAGTTTTGGGCATATGCATCTATGAGTGTGTTGCAACGAAGGAAAATATATTAGTCGAGTTCAAGAATAAGATATTGAAACAAACTGGTAGATATGGTTGCAATGGAAAGAAGCTGCATCATTTTTTTCCAAACTGAGCTGAAAGATGTGTAGATGATGTACTTGTACTACTATTGTTCATTAGCAACATTGAATTTAGTCTACATCATCCATTTTCATAATGTAAATCATTGCTAAGTAATATGAAAAAGGCCATTAGGTAGTGGATCCAAAAACGGACTCTGGTCCTTAGTACACGAAAAGAGGACTCTTGTCCTTAGTACACCAGAAGGAGGTCTTTGCAAAAGCTAGTACAACGCATTGCTAAGTAAAGGGTTCAAAAGGCCTTAGGAAGGGCATTAGCTACTACAGCAAAAAGAGAGTTGCACCTATCATAATGTAAACCATTGCTAAGTAATACAAAAAGGACTATTGGCTAGCAGATGCAAAAGAGGACTCTTGTCCTTAGCACACCAGAAGGATGAGTTTCCAAAAGCCAGTACAGCTCCTAGTTAAGTGAAGGGTTCAAAAGGCCTTTGGAAGGGAATTAGCTATGACAATGAAAAGAGAGTTGTGGTTTTTAATATCAATCATATGTGCGTTCCCTTCTGGCTTCATCGAAGATCAAGACACGGAGTCTTAGATGTGAATCAAGACTGAAGATAAGAGTGTCATGGCATTTGAGACTGTGTGCAGCAACATATGCATTCCAGCTGTGCCCAACGAGGTATCCAGCAATATGTTGTATTTCCCAGATTCTTTGCCTCGTCACCAGAATGAAAGTCTTCATCTTGAGCTCTTTTGCAAATTGCTTAATTGATTTGCACAGTTCCTATAGTAAGATTAAGTGTGCTTATTAGTTGCCATTTCATATATGGTATTTTGTGGTAGGTAATAATAAAATTACTACTAGAGCCACTAAATCTCCATTGGTAAATTTTCTGTGGAATCTCAGTTCATGTCCCATGCTTCGAAACGCTGATGGCATGCATCCAGTGAATATAGTGCATGTTCATTGGCAAAGAAAATTTCATGAAAGTTTATTGGGTGCCTGTGTTTTGTAACTTTGGGGTTGCACTGGTAGTGTAAAACTTACAACCGATGGCGTAACTTTGGGCTTCGATGGGATCCCAATTAGGAGGTGCGTTTGGATGATTAATAGTTGCAGTGGTTATCAATGGATATTTAACCTGGCATCCTTCTTCATCGAAAACATATAGGTCAAATAGAAGATGACCTATTGAGGCCAATAATATAGTGTAGTCGCCTCCGAATTTGTGGTCAGCAACTATGTCATACCAACCCAAGGTGAGTTCGTGATTGTCGATCCTGACATAGTAAACCAGGACGCCACTGTAGATAATAGCAACTCCATGTGAGCACTGATGGATGAAAGAATTTCAGAAATTTCTGCATAAGATATATTGAACTTGCAAGCAGAGACTCTGTGTGGAAGTTGGAAAGCAGGTGACAAGGCAATAAAGGGAAATGCTCCAAGTGAGACCTCCTGACCACCGAGAAGGAGCAGATTCAAGCCATCCCCTACTACTGCTACGATTTCAATTTTGATCTCTTCAACGGGCATGATAAACGTGCCTTGCACATTGCAATTCACCTAGTCCTTATATTACAAACTGGCCTTATGGTATCCACCATTACAATCAATCGTGTCGTCGCCATGGGCATATTCCCATTTTTACTTCCCCAACTTTCTTTATCGATTGCTATTCTTACGTTAGGGATTTGGTTTTTCCACATAATGAAAGATTGTTGCAGTTTATGCAATATTAGTTTAGTCAATAATTTAACTTAGTTATCCAAAAAAAAGTGAATCTATTGCTATTTGCTACTATTTGAACTTTTTTTTTTGGTTGTCAAAAGTGAGAAGATTGTATTGATAAATGCCCAGCGACACTTACAAAACGGAGATCATTGCAAAAAACTTGGACAAAGCCAAACTAATCGTCTAATAAATACAAAACAAGTAAATCACAAGGCAATCTATGTCTTTTATCCTAATCTAGATATGGCTTGACGCAAAAGCGACACTTTTAAACTGCCTAACATTTAATTAGGAGTCTCAAACGAGAAAAAAATGCAAAGTTATGGATAAAAGACACCAAATACCCAGACGATTAGATGCACCCCACCCAAGTATGAACGCACCAATGAACTCCCAAGAACTACAGATCTGCCAAGCCGTCACAGGTTGCCTCGCCAAAGACATCGTGTGGGGATAGGACGCTGAAGCACAGACATCATTGTGAAGCAATCTCGATTGAGAGAATCCAATCTGTAAACAAAATTTGTCCGAAGACGAAACCAATAACTCTCGTTGAACAAGAGACAAAACTCCCATAGATCAGACGACAAGTCGTAGATCTAAAGAGACGGAAGGAAAAAAGAAGAAGAAAAGAAAGTGAGTTAGTAGTACCATGGTCTCTCCCTCCCGCCGCCGCACACGGGTATGGAACCCTCAGGGAAGAGGAGAAGGGAGAAGATCGAGGAGTTGTGGTGGCTAGGTTTGAGAGAAAGGGTTGAGAGAACATCTCATAAGAAGTAGTTACTATTTGAAATTTAAAAGGGAAGAATATGTATATCTATTTTTGGATTCTATGAATTAATCCTTCAAATCTATTCTCCGTGGTTCCCATATATAACTACATACAATCCCTTTTTTCAGCAAAAGAAATTCAACTTACAATTCTTTAAAGAAGAAATATGAAATCCTGGTTGCGTAGAACATGAAATCCAAGGCAACCATTGAGGAAAACTAATAGCCACACCAATCATTTTGCAACCAAAAAAAAAAAAAAATGTTCAATCGCATTAACTAAGAGCTTTCCATGTGTCTGAGAAATTTCCTTTCTCTGTTGGTTTTTTGCCAACGCTTTCTGTTTGGATCTTAGGTTGCTTTTGCTTGCCCTTGTCCCTTTTATAATCTTTTTATCCTCATTCGAGATTAATAAACTTTCTTTTGCTTAGTAAAGTACTTTCTTTTGCCAATCAGCTCTGGTTGGCAGATGGCTAGCTGTGGGGTTATTTTTGGATTTTGTTGGTCTTTGACTGATTGAGTCTTGGGTAGCTGTGAAGATTAAGTAATTTCAAATTTCATCTGCTCTTGTCCTTTTAATCTTTGTAATTTTCGAATTTGGAGATTAATAAAAAAAATGCTGATAAGAAAAAACATCTTACTTTTGGTAGATCTGTCAGAGTTTGTATTGCGGGCATTTGTCTTGTCATATATATCCAAGTACTAGCAGATGCTCGTGCCTAAAAGCACATCTTAACGAAATAAGTTGTCTGCTCTATCCATTCAATATAACCTACTTACTCTTTGCTTCACTTTAAAAAGCTCATGCCAAGGCAAAGAGAAGAAATGAAAAAGGAAATAATTTACAGGTTAATTATCAACCCTCTTGAAATAATATCAACTTAAAATGAAAAAACAAAAAAACAAAAGGTAATAAATTGAAAAGGAAAGTGTACATTAACAACATATCAAAGTATAACTTAAGGAAACATTCTCTTAATCGGACGGCTACGATCTTAGCTTGAAAGCGATAACGGTTGTAGAGGTGCTCATGTTTGTATGTGTAGACAAAAACGGCTTTGTTTTATAATATAGATGATGTAGAAGGAACTTATTTCTGGTCACATAATTTAACTTAGATTAATCCACCCTCTAATTTAAGACCACAATGCGACTAATATTCTTTATTAGGTAGTGCAAGTAGTCCTTCGTTGTTTGATTGCCAGTCGAGATTATTAGCATGGAAATCTCATATTCTCGTAAGGCATTTTCTTTGGTAACCGAAAGAATGGATGCTATTTCCGTTTGACAAAAAAAAAAAAAGAAATCCAACTTGATATATAACGACTAGTATTAATTTGTTCTAAAAAAAAATTCCAGGAAATCATGAAACTTTTATTGTTACTACTCTTTACAAGTGAAACGGGAAAAAACACATACTAGTAGTACTACTAGCTAATAGATAAGTGAGCACAATAGTTCATGATAAACAATCACGCAGTCGCCATGCTGCGGTGTACTCTTGCAAACAGTCAGGACATCTAAATGATGCTGGATGTCATCAACTTGAGAAGGCAATGATGATGGTAACTGTGTTTACAAATCGGAAGTATGCTTACTCACTCTACCTCCCTCAATGAAAGTTTCTAGACATATGGTACACTGAGTGGCACCAAAGCCAACCCCGACATCAGTGGGTAGTGAACTATGTGAAACGAGTTAATTAATCGCCGATTAATGTTTGATCGTATGCGTTTATAACAATATCCGGCCAATAAAACAATAATTGTTAGGGAGACGAGCACTATAACCATTACAATTAAGTTTATAGCATTCGCATCCATCAATTGATCAGCCTTTTTGGGATCTTTCACTGCTTGCACCGATATGTGGTCTGAGATGCATACTGTGGCGCATAGAACAAACGTATAAAGTTGAACCCGAATTGAAAATTGGAGAAACAAAATATGTGTTAATTAGAAATAAATTGGTACTATGTTCTCAACTAGTAATACTTTCTTTTGTTTTTGTTTTTTTTAAATGCAACTGGTAATACTTACAAATTTATATAAAAGGATTCTAATATTATCTTAGATAAGCAATAATACAACGAATTCCCGCTTAGTAAAGAGAGCTCCCACGTTTCCGAATTCCTATTTGTATCAACGAGATTTTCGATGACTACGTACAGTGTTTAATTTGTCCCTCATTACTATTTAACATTACCTTTTTCTATTTGTTTTAACAAAAACTACCAGCAGCCACTGCACCTAAGATTAAAAACTTATTCTCGTTGTAACATTAGACAGCTTGACTTCAGTCATAAGTACTCTTCTCTTGAACCAGATTTCAAAGAACAAAACACGAGTAATTTACACAAAATATTAGAAAATAAATGTAATTGCTTGTCCCTTTATGTTTACTCATGTCGCTCCATATCCGTGCTTTTTTCGTGCGCGTGCTACATTCGTGTTGTTGTCGTGCCCATGCCCCGTTTATATTCCATTCTTGTTATCTTTTGTATCTCGAGGATTAAGTAGCTTTGGTGGGCTTTTAAACTTCTAAAGTTGACACCCACAAATCCAATGTCCTCAAATTCAACATCACAGACACGAGAACCTCTAAATCACCGGAGTAAACCAAAGAATAATTTCTGCAAAATGCGATTGGTAACATTTTTAGTTTTCAGTTTTTTGTTTTTAAGAAACTAGAAGTAGAATCAGGATTATGTTTTTATAAAAACAAAAACAAAAAATATATTTGGTAATAATTTTTGTAAACAGTAATGAAATCAGAAAACATGTTTGGTAGTAGCTAGTATCATTTTGTTTTTGTTTTTCTTTATTCTTCGAATTGAAATCTACTTTAAATTGTAACCCAAATCTGCTTCCGCACTCGTTATATATTGTTTAACATAAACTTTTTCGAAATCCACTCATCTCATAAATAAGCTTAAGCCTGGATAATTTTTAAAAGCTCGATAAGCTTTCAATGAAGCTTGAATGACTAACCGGCTTGTTTCATTAAAGGTAATTTGATAATTTCACGAAACAAACTAAGCCGAACAATGTCTACGCTATGGTTGCAATCTGTCTGTCTTCCACGTTTTAAACTAAGCATTTTTCCAGTCACACCTTCGAAGATTCAGCTTCCATTCATAGCTTGTACAAGCTTACCCACAATTAACTTCTGGAGAATGAGATTAACGATTTCCTCCTGCTTCCAATAGGGAAAACACAAATTACCCAAATTTATCGAGATCGTTCCTGAAATCACAAAATTCGCCCTAAGCAATTATTCTATCCCTTTTGAAAAACTTCAATCAATGGCAGAATTCTCAGGGCCACCCCATATCCACTTTAAAGACTAACATGCTCCCCCATCCCTCACTTCGACAATAACCTCACAAACTCGCCCCTCACATTCCCACCTCTTTTCCAGAAATAGAGACCTCACAAAACCGCCTCTTATCCAAATATACACCCCCCGTCGATCCCACCCTTTTTGTACACAGATCACTTACCCTCTCCCAATTGCAAACTCAGACCTCTCATACCCTCTCAATTTTGACTCCCCCGCCCCAAATGTAGACTCAAAGCCTCTCAATTTTGACTCAATTATGGACACACGTACCCCATCCCTTTGAACGCCCCCGTCCCCTATTTTGTGTACTGCCCCTATTTTCATGTGTTCCAGAAGTGATTACACCCCCATTAGAAGAAGAATGCGCCCACCTCCCCCAACCCCCCCCCCCCCCCCCCCACCCCCCCACACACACACACCACCTAGAAATGAGAATACATTGGACCCAGAAGAGAGAACACACGCACCCATATATTGGGCACATTCACACAAGAGAACTTACCCCTTTTCACCCCCAAACCCAAGCCTCAGATGTTCCATTCATTGAGGCATTGGAAGGACACCCTTTAAGATTTTTTGAATGGAAAATTAGAGATGGCATGCAGCCCTCTCCTCATCTTGTATTTCCATTTCGAAGATCTTGCTTACAACTTCATCAATCTTCATCACCATCATATTTTAAGCCCATGATTTTGTTCAAAGTCCACGCTGCTTGAGCTTCATTAAGCAGAATCCTATTTCGATTTTGCAATACCACCCTCAGATATAGAAACTGAGAGTGCAAGGGTTGCAACAGCTCATATGTAGATTTCCTTTTTTCCTTTTTTCCTTCTTCTTCCAGCCAATGGAGAGCTGACTTGTTTTGAAATCCCAGATTCTCTTCAATGGGTTTCTTCTTGAGAGTTGGAGACCTTTCAGCTTCCATGCAAACATAGCCAATTCTGGGAATAGGTGGGCTAGGATGTAGGGCCAAACTTATGGAATTGCATTGAAGCCCATTAAAGTTGAAATTATTGTGTTTAGAAGGCCCAATATCACCCAAAAGGCCCATAGTGAAATTCAAAGTTTGAATTTTGTGGTAGCCCTCCATGCCTGACTTGAAGCCACCAGTCTACTAGTCTACTATAGTTCCCTGCTTCTCATCACGTGGCCTTTTTAAGTACTCCACCCTACATCACGTTTACTCTCTCCGTTCCTATTTGATAATTCACCTTTCTTTTTTTGGCTGTTTCAAAATGAAAGTCCCATTTGCCAAGTCAACACAAAAAAATGTTCAACTTTCCTCTTTTACCCTTCTTTAAAAAGAACAAAAATGAGTGTGTATGTGTGTGAGAGAGATAGAAAGATAGTTGTATTCAATTTTGAATTCTTGAACTAACTCTTGAAATGCCAGCCAACTTTGCCGCCCAAAACATCTTGGGAGTTGTTACTTATTTCTTAGGAAACTGGTTTCCATTTAAAGTGTACAAAAACAATTCCAAAATTGAGGGGCAAAATTGGAAAGTTAAAAATCTGTACATGTAATAATAACACTCTCTTAACAAGTTGGAATCCCGGAGCGGAACTCACAAATTAAAATGGAGGGAGTAACATTTTTTAAACAATAACCACTTTTCAGTAAAGAACGTAAAAAAATGTGGTTTTTTTTTTTTATAACTAAAAGTGATATTCCCCCAAATATTTGGATAAAATTATAATTTGTTTACTTTTTTGATTCCTCTTATCGAGACAAATTAATAATTTATATAAGTTTGACACAAAACTAACAAATGCAAAAACAATTGAATAACGACAAAACGTGCACTTTTCTAAAAGTAAAAAAAGTGTTAGTGGAACAGCACCTTAGTCAAACATAAAGATACCTAAATCAAAACAAAAAGTTCCAAAACTGATAGGAGTATTTTTTTTTTCATTATTAACGAAGAGAACCCTAAGAAAGTTCCGCAGAAACCCTCTCTCCCTTTCGATTGAATGTGAACCAAGGAATATGAGATGTTTTTTTTGTTTTTTTGTCATACTTTTTTGTTTATTATTTTCTGTATTTTTATATCGATAGTGTCCACTTTATTGTATTATTTTCTTATATATATATATATATATATAGGGGCCGGTTCCGTAGACACCCAAATAAAACACCCAAACAAACACCCCATCTCAGCCCTCCATTTCAAGGGCTGAGATTAAATCCCACTTCATCCCCAAAAAAACTATCACCTCTGCCCCCTTCTCCCGTTCTTCTCTTCTCACGTCAGATGTGTTCTGCCGACTCACCCCCATCCCTCCACCTCCCTCCACTCCGACAGACGACCGATGAGACCCGGCCGCCGCCGACCCACCATCTACCTCTCGCTCGCTCTCTCTCTCTCTCTCTCTCTCTCTCTCTCTCTCTCTCTCTCTCTCTCAAGGAAAGGTCGAAGAAATGTAAGGGAAGGTCCAAGCAAGGTAAAATCACGAAAATCAAATTCGCCCACCACCGAAGCTCCATTGTCAAGGTCTCTCCTCCTCCTCCTCCTCCTCCTCTCTCTCTCTCTCTCTCTCTCTCTCTCTCTCTCTCTTCGTCTCTCTCTCTCTCTTTGTCGATGAGCCCTAGATTTTCCATTTTACGGTTCCAAAATTGGATACCCCAAAAATTAGGGTTTGTGTACACTACGAAATTGGGGATTTTTTGCGGCCAGTTTGATTGGCTAAATTTGATGAGTTGATTGTAAAAATAGATACCAAGTAAAACAATTGCCAAATTTCCTACTTGCATTTCCGATATTGGAGTTGGCGCCAACTGCCAGTTCACATGTAGCTGAACTTAAATGTTTTGGTTCTTAGTTCTGTAGCTCCTGCATCGATTAAATTGTTTTTGGATGGATAGATTCTAAAATGAATGGGCCTAAGTATTGTCATTGACAGTAGAATCTGATGTTTGCATTCATTCGTACTATCTCCTGTGTTCACATTCTGATGTTTCAGTTAGTTCTCCCCTTTTTAAAACATTTTTTTTGATCTAATCTACATTTTCCATTTCAGTAACTTTACATGATCTGAACTGGTAGTATGTGGTTCTAAATTAATTTAGGAAGTGTTAGTCACCTTTCTGACAACAATTGACTCCACCAGGTGTTTTAGGTCGTCAAAAAGATTGGCAGCTTTCAAGATGAATTACAGCATGATACACATTTAACTGAGCTTTGTGTTTTTTGGTGGACAAAATTATGGTAGGTCTGCCATCTGTGGAGAGCAGGGAAATGATCTTGAACACTCTTTTAGGGAAGGAAAAAGTTGAAAATCTAGACTTTAAGGAGCTTGCAAACATGACATAAGGATTTAGTGGAAATAATCTAAAGGTTCGTACCTTTAAAATGGCATTGTTGGTTTGGATTTCTACGCCAAATATTGTGTCTGAAGGTTTGTATTACTCTATTCAAAGCAGAATTTGTGCACCACAGTAGCGTATCGTCGACCTGTTAGGGAGCTAATACAACAGGAGAGACTAAAGGATCTGGTATTCTCTTCTATTCCAAGATCTTGTCCCCTTTCAGAACCTTCTTTTTCATGTACTTGCTTTCCATTTTGTCCGATGATATATACTCAGAATTTATCCTTTAAACTAACTCTCTACGCAGAAAAAGAAGAGAAAGGATGAATAAGGGCAGAGCAAGGAGGATGCTTCAGATGCAAAAGAAGAAAGTAAAGAGGAAAGAGTAATTATTCTTTCCTCTTTACTGCAGCAAGCAAAGAGGCCAGCAAAGAGGCTGTTTGAAGATGCACCAACCAAAGAGGACTGCCTGTTGTTTTGGGAATTATTTTTTTTTGTAATCTAGATGAATAGAGCTGTCTGAATTGGATTGGATGGAGCTAGTTTTTTGTTGGGGCTGATAATAGAGCTATGTTTTTTGTTGGCTGTATTTTGACACTTAATGGTTGTTCCACTCAAGTATTGTTCTCCGGAAAATCTGGGCAATTTGGAAATTTTTTTTTTTTGATCAATGTGTTTCAGTTGTTATACCATAGCATGTGCATATTGAATGGTTGAGACATGGCTGCTTGATAACTTGGCAATGGATTTTATGGTTTTTGTTGTGAAAGGTGATTAACCACTTATGAGAAATGCCAGGCATGGGCTTATGCGTAATTTGATGTTATTCCTGTTGTTCTTATTGTATTGACTAAGACGCGAGACGTCGGGCTAGGACCAAAAACAAGGGAAACTCTGCCAAAATTTTTCATGAATGCATTGCTATAAAATTAAAACCATGAAACTGATCCATAAAAATTGATACATAAAAAAGTGATCCATATATCTTACATTGAATTCTATCCCAAAAATTGGTCCATAAAAAGAACTTTCTTACAGTTAACCTAAACAAGTGTAATCTGCAATTTCAGTTTTAACTTCCTCAACTTCCTACATGAAAAAAACAAGTTCATTCGGAGCAATCTCTCTTACATTCAATTCCATCCCAAAAATTGATCCATACAAAGAACTTTCACTTAACCTAAGAATAGATCATTACAAAATAAAGCCAACAAGCCAAAATATTCCAAGATCATTCGAAGCAATCTGATCCACCCTCTTGGTCACTATCTGAGCCTTCCGCATCCTCTTCAAAACCTATTGAATAAAATTGACAATTAAAAAAATAAGATTAGTAAATAAGAACATCTATGTCAATAAGAAGAATAGGATTAGTAATTGAGTTACCTTTGTTAGTTTTACTCATTGGATTTGAAGGACAAGTTCTCTTATCATGTCCAAATTGAAAGCAGATGTGACACTTTCTTTTCTTCTAATTTAATGACATCTCAATACTGCTTTTCAATCTTTCGGAATGTGTAGAAGCGACTTTGCCCTTGACATCCTTTTTCCTACCCTTGCAAATTGAGATATTCGGATCCAACAGCAATATCTGAGACGGCGACGGCTCGGTAAATTTCTCGTTATCTTTTTCAGCACAAATTTCAATTGGAGACACCTTAGAAACTTCTTGGATCTTCTCGAATAAATTATTCATACCTTCAATAAAAATTGTGTATGCCTCATTTGATGGGGCGGCCAAACAAGCCAATTTGTAGCTTCTTGACACATATGGCTAAGCCTTAACGCCTCAGATTCTTCTTTGCCGTCGTCATGCACCAATCCTTGGAAATCAATCATCCTAAATTTGTTGGCCCTTTGCCTCCATCGTGGAAGAATAAAGTGTTCCGGTATTTCATCAATGTCTAGTCGGACAAACACTTTCAAAATGTGCGCACACAATATCCCAACAAACTCAAATTGTTGGCATTCACACTTACACTCATGGGTTTGCGAATCCAATGTCACCTCAAACTTTTCAAGTTCATCATCTTTTGACTTCACTATGAAAGATTGAAAACCATTGGCATTTCTTTCATTTTCAACTTTGTAGTGAAAGACTTTACTCCATTCATCCTTGAACTTGTTGAAGGCGTTTCTAGTATACACTTTTGCCGCATGCTTCAACAAAAATTCATGGTCATTAGCAATCCGAAACTTGTGTTCGGACTCAAAATCTTCGTCATTTTCCCTTTTCACAATCCTCTTCAAGGCTTTCTCATACTTCACCACAAATTCTTTGAGATTTGAAGTGTGAGTTACAAAACCATCAAAAAATGAGTTGATGCCCTCACTACGTCCGGTAGTATTCATACCGGCGAAGAATGTACCACGATTATAAACGGGTACCCATGATTCGCGAATATCAAACAACCCTTGAAGCCATTCGTTGTTTTCTAACCCATTTTCCTTCATAGTAGGTCCGTGCTTCTTCAATTGTCTCAAAATACATCCCAATTGTCGGTGTTTTTAACCCTTCCACAACGTTTTCTGGAGTCTCCATATCATCTGCTTCAACATCATCTAAACTCACTAACTCCATTGTTCACCATTCACTTGCCTGCAAAAAAAAGTAAAGAAATCCATATGCAATGTTCACATAAGAAATCAAAACCTTATTCGACATAAGAAATCCATCACAGCAAAGTAATTGACCACAATTGGATAACAAGACTCTTTTCCAAAAAAAGAACAAGTAGACATAGACAATGTCGACATAAAAAATAAAGTCCAGGTTAAGTTAAGAATTAGAAATCCAAAAAGGGTGATATTGATGCAATGACCTTATTCAAATTTTTTTTGCAACGTCAAACTTTTATAGATTGTTGGTTCATCTCGATGAAAAATAATCGGATAACTAAAAAATTATGACTTTTACTCTATTTTTTTTGGAAGCGTCCAAATTTGAGCACTTTTGGGGAAGAGCCCCAGGTTCTCAAAATGAACTAATGTATGAATCCAAGAAACACTAATCAAACATTATAGTAGAAACCCTAGAATTAGAACAACAGGACCCACAAAAACCGGTCCAAACCTTTTTCATCAATCCTAAATCCACCCATTGGCGCCAACTAAACATGTATTTTCTCCACACACAAAAAACAGAGTACACCACAAAAAACAGAGTATAGATAATGCATTATTTGCTTGCAAACCGTGTATAAATAAAATGCCCCTTGAATTCTTGAGTAAAGATGGGTCCAACAAGAAAAAACTTGGGAAATAAAACAAAACTGAATTGAATCCATGAGAGGAAACTGATCATGAATGTGAAGTAAAGGAATTGAAGAATAAAATCTTTTGATTAGAGTAGTAAGCCACGGAAAGAGGGAGAGCGTCGGTGGTGGCGGCTGGGCTCGTCGGTCAGAGTGGAGGGAGATGGAGAGATCAGGCAGCGGGGGGTGGGTCTCTCAGACGTGGGAGAGAGAGAACGTGAGAGAGGTGGGGGCTCGTCGGCGGCTGGGGCTCGTCGGTCGGATTGGAGGGAGGTGGAGGGGTGGGTGTTGGAGTGGAGGGAGGTGGAGGGTTGGTGTCGGACTGGAGGGGTGGGTGTCGGACTGGAGGGAGCTGGAGGGGTGGGTGTCGGACTAGAGGGGACTGTAGAAGCAGAACGGGAAGTGAAGGGGTATTTGTTTGGGTGTTTTTAGGGGTGGAGTGGATTTAATCTCAGCCCTTGAAATGGAGGGCTGAGATGGGGTGTTTGTTTGGGTGTTTTATTTGGGTGTCTACGGAACCGGCACCATATATATATATATATAATGCAAAATCTAAAATTTCAATAAAAAGTAGGGCCCAAACTATCCAAAAGTACTTACCACTTCAGGAGGTGAGAAGCTGAGTAACTTGAGATGAACTTGGTTATACATAATACTATGAAGAAGCGATTTAGCCAAGTGGATATTGTAGACACCCTATTTTGGACTTTCCAAATTAGTTTACTTACGGTATTTGATTCCGCGATGATGAAACGGATCAAGAACACCCCGGAAATGTTAGTATGTTTGAGTTTTGAGCATTTCAAAACCCTTTTTTTTTACCCCTTTCAAAACTCTCTAAACCATAACCAAATGGCCTTAGCAAAACCCTACTTGCATTCGCTTGTACTATATTGGCGTGCGCTGGTCCGTTGCCACGCGTCAGTCATCGGTCAACTTTGACCGTTGACCAGGCTTGAATTGGCGTACGCCAGTTACCTACTGGCGTACTCTAGTCAAAGGTAGTCAAATCACCACTATTCAACCACGTGCACAAGACTTTTGGGCCCCCCAGAATCTTGTACATTCGTCTGGTGGGTGGATACGTGCAGGGGATGTTCCCTCCTTCCCCCACATACCTTCCATCACCTCTCATCTTCATTAAATGCATGGGAGACTCTCTCTCAAGGCTAACCAGCCTTTAACCCAGCTGGTTACACTCCCCCTTCAGTCATTCCTTGCCTATATATCCCCCCCCCCCCGGCATTTGTATACAAGGGTTACACTCATAAGGAGCTCCCAAGTTCTTCCTTGGTCTTTGCTCCTTCTTCTTTCATTCATTGAAAGAGTAAGTAAAAGACACTCTCCCACACACTATCTATATCCTTTTTGCTCATCATCTATCCCTTAAACTCCAAGTTCAAAGCTCAAACATTCCATCAAGCTCTAAATCAAAGGTATACCAATCTTTGTAAACTTTCTGTTTTGATCCCTGAGGGGGCCTGGCAGGATCAAGGCTGGTAATCAATACCAGTCCTGGCCCTAAAACTAGCAAGGTTTCAAAAAAAAGCCGTTTCTGACTAGAATCGGCGTGCGCCGGTCATAAGCATGCGTACGCCGATCCGTGGCAGTACGTACAGTTTTTAACTTGATCTGTTTGGGATCTGTCTGGAATTGGTGTACTCCAGTTCGGAGCCCTTCAGAACTGGCGTACTCCAGTTGTGAACAAGGTCTGGATCTTTGTTTTATGCTTTATTTCTTGTCTATTCATCACTGTGAGCATGTCTAACAACCAGTTTACTGCTTTCCATATTTTTAGAGCTGTGTAGTTATCATTCGTTATTTCTGCTTTAAAAGGCCTCTGGGTTCCTTTTGATTGTGTTCCAAAGTCCAAAAGATGCAAAGCCAAACACTGGACAGAAAGGTATAACTGGCGTACGATCCCAAATGACTGGCGTACGACAGTTAGATCTCATCTAGTGACTGGCCCTTGCATGACAATTAGGCATGAGTCTTTGTTTATTTTTCCACACTGTTTATGGGGTGTTCTGTTTATTTCATTTCTCTAAAGTCATTTTATCTGTCTGTAATTATATATATTCTGCTCTATAAACTATGTGGTTTGTCCTGGGTGTGCACTGGTTCTTTCCAAAGCCCAGAGGGTTGAAAATAAGAGCTGTGAGTTTAGGCTTACCGAAGTACGCCAGTCTCTGTGTGGCATACGCAAGTGAAGCCTGCGTGCAGTGGTTTGGCCAGTACATGCAAACTTCTTCTTGCGTACGTCATTCTGGATCAGTGTTTTCTAGTCTGTTTAAAATGCTCACAGAGGTCTACTTTTAATCTATACTGTTTCAATAAGTCATCCATAACATTTTGTCATATAATGTAACTTGTTACGGTTTTAATCCCCTTTAACTGCTCCCCCGCCCTAACTGGCTAAAAAGAATGATTATTGAGAGAAAAATACAAATGTTTTACAAAATGCCTGAGTAGAGACCGATTTTCGGATCGGGCGAGTGGGGTGCCATAAAACCCTTCCCCTCTCGTAATTTGGCTCCCAAACGTCAGATATCGAAGGTGACGACGGACCGGTCTACGCCGTTTCAAAATCAAACAACGTAGCAAGCATTTCAACTTCGGTTCCTTGGGTGTTTTTACCACAAAACCCGAGTGGCAACTCTGAATTGTAGAGTTTCGTCGCGCATCCTAGAAAGGGCGCGCCTGATTTTTAAGAAGAAAATTGAAAATTTTCGGGGCGTGTGCCCACAGTGGCGACTCTGCTGGGGAACTCATTGCATTTGATTGATATTTGGAAATTAATACATAAATGAACAATTTTTCAGAAGTCTGTCAAAACAATACGCTCCGTGCTGCTGAAGAACGGAATGGTAACGTAACAGGATCTCCGTATCCGACCAATCCGAACTGGGGCTTTTACTATTGTTCACTCGTGTAGTTTTCTCCAATTATCGATTAATAAAAGTGAGCCCAGCTTGAAAAAGGCATTTTTTCCAAAATATTGCATTTCTCTCTCATTCAAATCATTCTTCGGCATTCTCCATTTGCACCGATGTTGGCTAGCCCCGTTGAGGTATTTTGGGTAACCGGCACAGTTTACTAGAGCCCGGGGTCCTCAAACGCCTAACAACCTTGGACGATGATGAGTCGTACTACCGTTCGACCATTGCTTTGCTCTACGCATTGCAATGGGAGGTATATCGCGGCTCTAGTCAGAGGAACCCCCTAAACCAAAACCGGCCTTAACATGCATACAAAGCACTAGAACCTTTTAACCTAGGACAGGAACCCACAGGGCAGGATTATTTGCATCTAACCCCCATATGTTGTCTATATGTTGCCGCTTTCCCTATTGCATGCATGTACATACATTCATACCATTTTACGTAGGAGCATGCTAGGGCAGCTTTTAGGTTGTCTCCTGTCGAGCTTGTCTTATGCTTATTAGGACGTTGCCTTGAACCGATGAAGAGTCGTGCATCTTGATGGTGCGCGTTATAGAATTTCAAAGTCCTTGGATCAACGAGACTTTGGGAAATCAAAATCTTCTAAGTCCTTGTCTAAAACCCGGTCGAAGTTTCAAACAGAAAAACTATGAACAACGAAAAGAAAGCCGTGATACTCACACCATCCAGGTTAAAAGTGCTAATCGCTTACACCACTTAGGCTCCGGCACAGTGCTGCTTACGCTGCATCGGTTAAAAGTATCACGTCATCTATACCGAGTTGTTTCGATTCCAAAAGTTGAAACTTCGAGAAATGAATTGTCAAAGGCTTAGTCTATTTTGACATCTCTTAGCACGAGTCGATTCAAATAAGGATACATTGTCGAAAAAGAATATCCGAGGATTCTTGGCAACGTCCAAACATCATGAGACAGACTCGTCTTTCAGTCTAGAGTCTAGGGGGACACCGACGACGATGACGTGCTCATTGCATTCCTTTAAATTCTTTCAAAAAGCTTACTGCAGGAACCTCACTGAGTTCTCATTTACTTTGCTATCCAAAGTTCTAGGACATTTCACCGAAGGAAAGAGCCAAACCTACTTGGGAGTGTCTGCCAGGGTTATTTCACCGTCACTTCCAAAGCCATATCACCCTCCTCAATCATCAATCCAAAATGGCAGCACAAACAGAGCTGGCTGAGCTGAAGAGGGCTATTCAAGAAATGAACTAGAAAATGGACAAACAAATGGTTATGGTTCAGGGGCTAGTTGACCTTTTTACCTCTATCATGTCAAAGTCGGATTTGGGACTAGTCAAAAAACCTCCTCAGGCCCGCCACACTCTTACGGTCGGAACCAAATCGTGCCCGAGAGACATGTTCAAAGACCTGGCTGAATTTCATAAAGCCAGGACTCACCCGAAG
Organism: Rhododendron ovatum; assembly: GCA_019656835.1. Lineage (NCBI taxonomy): Eukaryota > Viridiplantae > Streptophyta > Magnoliopsida > Ericales > Ericaceae > Rhododendron > Rhododendron ovatum. The sequence goes on along the minus strand of CM033798.1, from coordinate 32,841,190 downwards.
GAGGATGCTGGATCTTTGTTCAAAGCCAATGCTGAAATGGAGGATATGCGCGACAAAGAAATCAATCCCAAAGGCAAAAGAGCGCATCTTGTTGATGGTGCAATGTTGTGCAACTACAAAACAAGCAAAGGTTCCACCTTGAGCTCCCAATCCAATCGCCGGAACCCACCAAGGACCTTTTCCCGCTTCTCCACGCCTTTGTCCTTGGTTTATGAGAAGCTCCTCGAAGCTGGTTTCCTTAAGCCACTCATTCCGACTCCTTCACCTCGAACATTCTCGGCATCCTACAACCCAAACGCCTATTGTGCTTTCCATCAAATGCCTGGCCATCTCACCGATGCCTGCTTCCGCCTTTGACATGAAATTCAAAATCTCGTCGATAATGGCACCATTCAAGCTCCATTCCCATCAAAGCCCAATGTCATATCCAACTTTATGCCTCAACACGGTTCCAACCCATGTGTTAGCCAGATACCCATCAGCTCCACTCAAATCCAACCTAGCTCCACCATATTCAACCCAACCCTTTTCATCATCCCAGAAAATCAAACCAAGCCAATCTTGTCTCTCCCATCCGAACCCGAGGTTAACCTGATGGCCATAGGTGCAGTCGAGCTCCTCACTGCCAACACCTGGGTTGACAGTGATGAGGAGCCTACAAAGGAGGAATTCAAGAGGAAGTTTAATCAATCAAAGGAGAAAATGGGCTAGCTGAGATCCTTCAATCATGAGAATTTGAGGCTGTTGTTCAAGGAATCTCTCAAGTGGGTCTGGTCGAAGAAGCTGAGGAAGCTGAAGTGCTATTGCTTAGGCCTGTTGTCCTTTAGATTCGACCTCTCTGTGAGGAAGTCAAGGGTAACTATAAAAGTTGCATTTTCAAATCGCGTCTATTTTGCATTGACACTTTCGAGTCTAAGTCTGACACAGTGTATGTCAAGTCGTCTAAGTCTAGCTCTAAGTCGGAGTTTGTGCCTCTTGGCCCTCCATGTCGTAGCTTCTATTCTCAATTCGAGTCTTTTTGCTATACTTGGCAACCCCGAGGGTTCTTATGATATGCATTATCCTACTTTTAAGTACTTTGCTGGCTTTTGAATAAATTGTATTGACCTTGACAACGAAGGGATAGATTTCAATGGGAATATCCCCAAGAAAATGTGTTCCCTCACCGAAAGGGAAAACAAAAGGCATGCTCAGCCTCTAAAAGAAGAAGTAATTTTCAAATAAACTTGAAAGATGGGGCAGACCCTCGAATGGTTCAAATTGGTTCAGCGCTGTCCCCATAAGAGCATTGCGCCCATTCAGACTTGTTTAAAGAATTCAACAATATCTTGGCATGGTCTCATAAAGAAATGCCTGATGTTGATCATGGGATAAAAGAGTATCAAATCCCCTGCTTTCGGATGCCAAGCTAGAAAGCAGAAGCTTAGAAGTCTCCAGGCCTCGTACCATGTTCAAAATAGTAACAGCAAAGTTCCATCAAGCACGCATTAAAGAGGTACAAAAGCGGCCTAGAGCGAGGCATTTTCAAATCGAAGCAGTCAAGACCCTTCATTATCAAAGTTGTTTCATTTGGGGTTGTAGTCAAAGATCGCCGACCTCGGCGGCAGCGAATCAATACCTCAGTCAACATTAATCAACACAAGTGTTGCTTTTTCCTAAGAGAAGCTCGTTGGGCTGAAAACCCCAAGGGTGGGCAGTTCCAAGCAAAAGTTAGAGCAACCTGCTAGACCAACAACCTATGAAGGCGGTCTAGGCAAAAATGAATTGGCAAAAAGTTGAAAGCTCGCTAGACCGAAAACCTGAAAGGGCGGTACTAAGCAAAAGTTAGAGCGTAAAAGAAGAGGTAGAACACACGAGTAAACCTTTGCCTGAACTATGTTTTGACCTAATTCCCAAAAAGGGATACGTAGGCAGTCTCTCTTCGAGGCTCGGTCATACTCTATCAGTTGGATCCATGGTTGACATTTTGGTTCACATCAAGGGTCAAAAAAGGTCGAGAACAAGACAAGCTTCATTGGAGAAACAGACGGGGGAAACCATTCGTCTTTCAAGTTTAATGCAAGCTGCTACTTCAATTTCAAAGCTGAGCAAAAGCCTTAAAATATTTTGAAGCATCAAAAACAGAATGAAATGCTTATGAGGCTTAACAGCTCATAGTTTATTCTAAGTTCAGCAATGTCTAGTTTAAGCGGCTGCAGCAGCTTTGCAATCTTGCGTGCTATTTTGAGGCTTACACACCCTCATACAAAAGTGATGCGCGTTGGTCTCAAGCCTGCGCGTGCTTCTTCAATTCTTACATCAGACAGCAGTAGGCAGCCATCACGCCTAACAAAGATTTTTGGACCCTTGGGGGCACATTTCAAATTCAAAGCACCTCGAATCTCGTTCAAGGGGCTTTTGTCAAGTTTTGTCATGCTGTGCAGGTCATATGGTCCTAATGTGACTGCACAGGGGTGTCGGTTTCAGTCCAGGCCTATATGAGTCATCATTTGCGTCTTTTGTCCATCTTTGTGACACTTTTCAAGTTTTTCAATCCATTGTCATATCGGGATGCTTTTCCTGGTTGTACCGATTCGTACAGGTCATTGTATATTTATTAGACCTTATGCAAGTGTCAGTTTCACTTGTCTAAGGGATATTGTGAGTTTTGGCACATTAATGCCCAAAATTTCATTATTTTCCATATGTCTAGGAGTTCGTGACATATCTGGGGCTCTCTTTCCTTTCTCATTTGAGCTAAGTGAGTCTGTACATATATGTATCTATTTGTCAATTTAGTTTTCTTGTCAATGCAAATTAGATATTAGTGGTGGGTTTATGCGCTCTTTCTCAAAGGAGAGTCAATAAACTGAAAAATGCAATTTTTACATTGCTACCCTAGCATATATAATCCATAAGCAATGGAATCTTGTGAGCAGCGAGGGCATGTCAGCCCAAGGCCAAGCAAATCATATCTATGGGGCACATTCGCCCAAGCATCGAGGAAGGGGCACGTAGGCCTGATACCGCTACTAAATGTCAACTGGGGGCACGTCGGCCCGCTCAATGCCCCTCTATTTTGGCACACAAGCCCGAAGCTCAAAAGCAGAAGGCAGTGAAGTAAGGAGGCTCAGTGGTAGTCCTCGGGCATCGTCGTTGTCTTAGGAGCCGCCCTTAGCTTACGTCTGCATTTTCAATTTGTGCATTCAATTTAGTACATATCATTGCATATTGTATATCAAATGTTAAAAATAGGAAAAGTCTGTCAAGTGCCAAAGCACGCCTATCCAGCATCGAAAGCAACAAGTAATCAGGATTTTGGGGGTTCATACGTGGAATCTAGTCACTACTGGAACTGGAGCTGGAGCTGCTACTCTGGGATAGTGCAATTTTAAGAGGGGGGGGGGGGGTTGCCACATGCTGTTCTCCCTATCCATTTCTCCATGGCGAATATCAAGCACACAACCTCACCGTCCCACTCCCCTAGCACCTAGAGTACACTATGGGGATCAAAATACAATTTCAAGTAGCAATGGCTCATACTACTCAAATCCAAGTTCACTGATGAAACGTTCATCCTGAAGAATGATCCTTCGGTCCTGTCCAAATCAATGGCGATCAGCCATATCGTCCTTTCAATCAATCAATAGCGATCAGAATATCGTCCGCTTCAATCCATCAACGGTGATCAGAATATTGTCCGCTTTAATCCATCAACGGTGATCAGAATATCGCTCATTTCAATCAATCAATGGTGATCAGAATATCGTCCTTTCAATCAATCAATGACGATCAGCCATGTCGTCCTTCAAATCAAATCAATCAACAACGATCAGAATATCGTCCTTCAATTCAATCGACGAGGGTCTACCCGTCCTTTAAATTAATTCAATCAATGATGATCAGCCATGTCATCCCTTTCAATCAATCAACGGCGATCAGAAGATCATCCTTTCAATCAATCAACGACGATTAGCCATGTCGTCGTTTAAATCAAATCAATCAACGACGATCAGATATCGTCCTTCAATTCAATCGACGAGGGTCTACCTGTCCTTCAAATTAATTCAATCAATGACGATCAGCCATGTCGTCCCTTTCAATCAATCAATGGCGATCAAAATATTGTCTTTTCAATCAATCAACGACGATTAGCCATGCCGTCCTTCAAATCAAATCAATCAACGACGATCATAATATCGTCCTTCAATTCAATCGACGACGGTCTACCCGTCCTTTAAATCAATTCAATCAATGACGATAAGCCATGTCGTCCCTTTCGATCAATCAACGATGATCAGCCATATCGTCCTTCTCAATCAAAATCAATCAGCCATGTTGTCCCTTTCAATCAATCAACAACGATCAGTCATATCGTCCTTTCAATCCATCAACGACGATAAGCCATGTCGTCTGTTTCAATTCCATCAATGACGATCAGCCATGTCGCCCTTTTCAATCCATCAACGATGATTAGAATATTGTCCCACGGTCTGTCCGTCCGCAACTAATTGTTCCCCTGGAGAGTCCACCTCGGCTTGCCCCGAACGAATACCTTTACTTTAGTCTAGCTTCAAGCACATCTTCCAGCAGCCTTATTGCTCTGTCTCGGATGGTCTTTGATAAGAAGATTGGCTCTGATTCCCAACAGATGGAATTTAACCTACCTGACACGACCTACCCGTGTTTGTTGGAAATTATGTGTGCCAAGGATAGCTTGATCCCCTCAATGACGGTTCGCCCGTCCAATTTAAAATCAACAGCGGTTCACCCATCCATTTTCAAATCAATGACGGTTCACCCGTCCATTTTCGAATCAAACGACGGTTTGCCAGTCCAATTTCAATTCAAGCAAGTGACTTTAAGTTGCTTTCAATTAATTATTCCCCAGAAAAGTCCACCTCGGCATTTAGTGATGGTCTGCCCATCCAAGATTGTCTATTTAATTCGTCAATGACAAATCAAAACATTCAATCCATAACGCTGGTAAGAATATCGTCCGGTCAATCTGCAACATCTGCCCACCAGTTCTGGTCCACATCGGTCTAAATTATTAGCGCATCTTTCAGCAGTCCTATTGCTCTGTCTCGGATGGTGCTTGATAAGGAGATTGGCTTTGATTCCCAACAGATGGAATTTAACCTCCCTGACGCGACCTACCCGTGATTGTTGGAGTTCTTTGTGTGCCGAAGAAGGTTTGGTCCCCAAGCAGTGATGATTCATCTACAACTAATTATTCCCCAAGCGGCGGCCTATCTCGTCCATTCAATCAACAACGCGGCGGTCTATCCCATCCACCAATTCAATCAGCGACGGCCAGCCTGTTCAATTCAATCCATCAATCAGGTTCTTTAAGTTTAAAGTCTATTTTGCTAGAATGCTTTGTTCTGGATAGCCTAGAGGGGTGTTTAGAAACCTTTGACGTTACTTGTACCAAGACAATGGTGCTCCAAGTGCCGTCAAAGGGGGGCTACTGTAGACACCCTATTTTGGACTTTCCAAATTAGTTTACTTACGGTATTTGATTCCCTGATGATGAAACTGATCAAGAACACCCCGAAAATGTTAGTATGTTTGAGCTTTGAGCATTCCAAAACCCTTTTTTATTACCCCTTTCAAAACTCTCTAAACCAGAACCAAATGGCCTCAGCAAAACCCTACTTGCATACGCTGGTACTGTATTGGCGTGCACTGGTCCGTTGCCACGCGTCAGTCATCGGTCAACTTTGACTGTTGACCAGGCTTGAATTGGCATACGCCAGTTACCTACTGGCGTACTCCAGTCAAAGCTAGTCAAATCACCTCTATTCAACCACGTGCACAAGACTTTTAGGCCCCCCCAGAATTTTGTACATTCGTCTGGTGGGTGGATACGTGCAGGGGATGTTCCCTCCTTCCCCGACATACCTTCCATCACCTCTCATCTTCATTAAATGCATGGGAGACTTTCTCTCAAGGCTAACCAGTCCTTAACCCAGCTGGTTATACCCCCCCTTTAGTCATTCCTTGCCTATATATCTCCCCCCGCCCCTGTGCATTTGTATGCAAGGGTTACACTCATAAGGAGCTCCCAAGTTCTTTCTTTCTTCATCCTTGGTCTTTGCTCCTCCTTCTTTCATTCATTGAAAGAGTAAACAAAAGACACTCTCCCACACACTATCTATATCCTTTTTGCTCATCATTTATCCCTCAAACTCCAAGTTCAAAGCTTAAACATTCTATCAAGCTCTAAATCAAAGGTATACCAATCTTTGTAAACTTTCTATTCTGATCCCTGAGGGGGGCTAGCAGGGTCAAGGCTGGTAATCAATACCAGTCCTGGCCCTAAAACTAGCAAAGTTTCACAAAAAAAAAAGCCGTTTCTGACTAGGATCGGCAAGCGCCGGTCATAAGCATGCGTACGCCTATCCGTGGGAGTACGTACAGTTTTTAACTTGATCTGTCTGGGATCTGTTTGGAACTGGCGTACTCCAGTTCAGAGCCCTTCGGAATTGGTATACTCCAATTGTGAACTAGAGTCTAGATCTTTGTTTTATGCTTTATTTCTTGTCTATTCATCACTGTGAGCATGTCTAACAACCAGTTTACTGCTTTCCGTATTTTAGAGCTGTGTAGCTATCATTCGTTATTTCTACTTTAAAAGTCCTCTAGGAAGGCCTCTGGGTTCCTTTTGATCGTGTTCCAGAGTCCAGAAGATGCAAAGCCAAACACTGGAAAGAAAGGTGTAACTGGCATACGGTCCCAAATGACTGGTGTACGACAGTTAGATCTCATCCAGTGACTGGCCCTTGCATGACAATTAGGCCTTAGTCTTTGTTTATTTCCCCACACTGTTTATGGGGTGTTCTGTCTATTTCATTTCTCTAAAGTCATTTTATCTGTCTGTAACTATATATATTATGCTCTATAAACTGCGTGGTTTATCTTGGGTGTGAACTGGTCCTTTCCAGATCCCAAAGGGTTGAAAATAAGAGCTGTGAGTTTTGGCTTACCGGAGTACGACAGTCTCCATGTGGCGTGTGCAGGTGAAGCCTGCGTGCAGTGGTTTGGCCAGTACATGCAAACTTCTTCTTGCGTACGTCATTCCGGATCAGTGTTTTCTAGTCTGTTTAAAACGCTCACAGAAGTCTATTTTCAATCTATACTGTTTCAACAAGTCATCCATAACATTTTGTCATATAATGCAACTTGTTACGGTTTTAATCCCCTTTAACGGCTCCCCCGCCCTAACTGGCTAAAAAGAATGATTATTGAGAGAAAAATACAAATGTTTTACAAAATACCTGAGTAGAGACCGATTTTCGGATCGGGCGAGTGGGGTGCCATAAAACCCTTCCCCTCTCGTAATCTGGCTCCTGAACCTCAAATATCGAAGGTGACGACGGACCGGTCTACACTTTTTCAAAATCAAACACCGTAGCAAGCGTTTCAAGTTTGGTTCCTTGGGTGTTTTTTTCGCAAAACCAGAGTGGCGACTCTGAATTGTAGCGTTTCGCCGCGCTTCCCAGAAAGGGCGCGCCCGATTTTTATGACGAAAATTGAAAATTTTCGGGGCGTGTGCCCACAGGTATATGAAAGCAATTAAAGAGCTTGCCCCTAAGAGTTTGCAAGTTCGAATCCCATGAGATCCAATGTTTCAAACCTTAGGGCCATAGGAGGTTTGCATGCTCGTTAACTTTAGGGTTTCGAAATTAGTTGAATTGTGCATAAAATCGTCCGAACATCCGGTTTTAAGAAAACATATTGGGTCAATTCACTAAACTACGAATGTTCCCCTACCAACTAACGTAGTTAATGAAGAACTAACTTAAAATGAGAAAAGGCTTATTCAAAAAAGGAAAGATGCTCTTTGAGTTTTTTTTTTTTTTTTTTATCGACAAATTTTTTACTAAAAAAGGGGAGAGGGGAATCCAACCAAAAGTTAGAAAATACAACAAATGAGCCGAAATCCAAATGCCTGAGGTCTAACATGGGAGCCCTAAAAATAAACAAGCAAGCATAGCCCGTAATCCAAATATACATATAAGCCCAAACAAAAATAACGGGCCCAGAAAGGACCCGCCCGACAAATCCAACACTCAAACCCTAACTACGCTTCCTAATCGCCACCGCACAAAACCTGGAGATATCACCGCTTGGACTAGCACCACCACCCAACCAGCCTTGCCGTTTTTTGGCCCTCCTATACACATAAAAATAAATGCCATCAATGTTATGAAAGTGATGTATATATGTCTGACCACTTGGCAATTAAGCCACCACAACGCCAATTAGGCAATCAGGAGTCTCAAGTCACATTCCTTAAAGTTTTGGGCATCAATCAATTTTCCCTTTAACTTACTCCACATAGCACATGTATAAAAAGATTCCTACTTGGATTACCTACATAAAACTTTTAGCCCACCTAGCTCCATCAAGTTAGCATTTTCAAACAAAACATTTTAACATTCTGAAAGGTCCAAGAAACTTATAAGGTCTGTTTCAATAAGATTGTCACTTGTTAGGCTTCTCATATTCTGCCATGTCTGACATGTCTTCTTCCTCCTTAACCCCAAAGTGTGAACCAATAGACTAGAAACTATTTTTCTTGCTGATCTCCAACATTTTCATTGGAGGAAAGTTTTGTTCATCTTCATATTTATTATCTAAGCAATATAAAGTATAATGTCACAATGAGTGAAGATTAATTTCGGATAAAAACAGGCTGCAACATAACATACTTATTGGATTCTCATGAGTTGCCAGTCAACCATCATTGTCGTCATTATCGATAAGAACTTTACCTCCAGCAGCTTCATATTCTTCTTATACTAATGGAGCTCTACGTAGACAAGAAACTGTGTAAAGGATTTGTAGTTGCCACAGTTAATTGAGAAAGTGCAGAGAATTCATCAATTGCTGGAAAAGGATGGATGCATATTAAGGGAACATAAATTAAGCTCTTTGGTAACATAATTTATTCCCTAGAAAATTAGGAAGAACCAAAAAATTAAAGCATAGTCAAGAAATTTAACAGGCAACCACGTGAAAAATTATTTTCATAGCTAATCAATATAGAGCACCTCATGAGCCAACAACATTCTAACCCATTCCTAGTCTTAAAACCCAACTACCTATACTTCCGATTCAATCTTCCTAAAGATAAAAGAGAGGAGAAGATGGAGAAGCGGCTTGACGACTTTTCTGTTAATAATCAAACTAATCCTTCCCTTTCTTTAATCAAGCTTGCTCCCTGCATGTCATTACTAACTTCATACAAAATAGAGCAAATTTATATGATATAGAAAAGAGTCACATACATGAAGAAATTGCGTAGGAAAAATAAGAGGGGTTTTTTTCAGTAGTGCTTTTGCCTTACCAACCAAAACTATTTTCCCATCATCGCATTGGGAAGAAAGCCAAAATGACAAACTATGACTATTAGTAAAATTATCATTAGTTCTAACTCCTCAAATGGAAATAAAAATGCAAGAAATAAAATCATACATCCCTCAAATCACCAAAGCATACCTGGACAGGACCAAGAAAAAAGAAACTAAAATTAGTTGATCACAAAGCTAGATTTCTGATATAAGGAGAACTGACTATTAGAGCGAACTTTTTTTTTTCAATTCCCAATTTGTGATAACAGCAAAATAAGTGGGGGTGGTATTGGCCAAACCAATCAAATCATCTTCCTATCATAACATGTGAGGGAAAATAAAAAAACAACCAATATCCATAGAAACAACACACACTATATATTTTCAAATAATTATGTAATTACTTGAATACTATGCTTGCAAATATCTGTCCGTCTTAGTTATTTTTTTGAAAAAATACATCAGAACACCCGTAAAGCCGAAGGGCGTGATTTTTTTCCGTCTTTTAGACTTGTTTAATGACATCTTAACAAGTATTAAGACATACAAAAGGGGAAAAAGTACTCATAGCAAGTGTGAATTAGACCAAAACCAATAATAAAAAGAGAAAAATGAAGTCACTCACAATTTGCACTTTCTTATTTTTGTTTTACCTTCTTCTTCACCGACCCATCAAAAATATACAAAACCCACCTGAATCACAACTTGAATCCGGTCGAAATCATGAAAAAATAACTCAGAAAATTACCTTTTGGGGGCTTTAATCCTTGATCTGCATCACCCAAATAACAATAAAGCTTTCGTGATAGAGAGAGGCGCCAACCCGTTGAAAATACACAAAACCCACCCCAATCACAACTTATTGCAAACAAAATAATGGGAAAAGAACTAAATCTCGAAGGTCAAACTGAAAACCTCATAGAGATTCTACAAATCAGAGCAACTTGAAACTTCCTTTACTTGTTTTTCTTTATGGGTTGTTTGGTTGGCGATAAATGAAAATATGGAGAACGTATCCATATTTTGGTCGGATGGTGAACAGACATCATGTATCATTCTAGACCCAAAAGAAGAAGAAGAAACCGTTAGAAAACAAAGAAGTAATCAAAGAACAAAAACACAAAGGAGCCAGATAAAGACATCCAGCCACCCTAAGCATGGTTTCTTTATTGATATGTCAATTGCTACCCAAATTATTCAATCATAATCATCCTAACATTATTCAATCACCTTTCAAGTATTTACAACAGCCTAACATAATAAATGTAGTTCGTAGAGAATAATTAGAAACATCAAAAACCAGTGACGGAAACCCGTAAAGAAAAATTGAGAAATATATTAACACAAACTGATTAATCAACACAAAATTCAAGAAGCACAGAGGCAAAACAACCAAATAACATTCATACCAAAGTGAGGCAGCAGCTACTCAAAATCTATAAATATGTTTTCCTCCCCTAACCAGATTCCTTCAAGATTTCTTAAATTCCATATTAGGCCCAATGTTTAACTCAAAACAAAACAAAACCCTAATAGGAGTAGATAAATGGTGATAATATGTGAGAATATTTAGACCTGTGCATGGCCGTGGGCACCGGGGTCCCCTTGTGTCAGCCCCTGCCAAGAACAATCATTGTTTATTACATGCGCATGGGTACGGAAACGAATAAGTATTGCTCGATATTGAATTAGACAAACCAAATCAACAAGTGTAGCTGCCTTCTGATAAGGTGATCTTCAAAGGAAGTGCGCCAACTCATCTCTGCACCCGTTACTGCTTCTACAGCCGCCGCCTCTTCCTCTGCCTCTGCTTTCTCCACCGAGGAGAGATTTCTCCATCTTTTCTTCACAGACTGAACTTAAGACAAAAACGAAAGCATACAATCACATGTGAGTGGATGAATTCGTTGGGCCTATGGCAAGAAGTTGAATCAATGGATCAGAACTACATAGATAGATAGATAGATAGATAGATATATACATACATATATATATATAGAGAGAGAGAGAGTCGTACGCTTTAGTAAAAAAAAAAAACCCTAGTAGATAAACGTGAATATTGTGGTGTGCGATCGATGGAAGTTTGGAGTGGCGGTCTAGGGTTACAATCCACAATTCCCAATTACTCTGTAAACCCCATCCTCCACTCCCTGCTCCATCACCCTAATGGGCGGCGCGTCAACATTCACAATGCTCCTCACCACTCCCTCCCCATTCTCGTCCTCTACCCCGCCTCCCGCCGTCACCCTCTCTCCTCTCTCTCTACTCCCTCACCTTTTCCACGCCCTCAACTATGCTTAATCCGGCCCCGTACAACCCAAAGCCAGCATTCACACCCAAACTACCACCACCAATCAAGACAACAACAACAGAGACTCCCTCGGCTTTTCCCCCACCTCTCCTCCACCCCTCGCCGCCCACCCGTGGCCGAAGTGGTCCACACTCGTTGATGCCCTCTCCTCCGGCGGGTATTTCGATCCTCCGACACGAAGATTCTCGTTGACAACAAATTCGTCTGTGCAAACTTCCATGGGAGATGGGGAGGGAGAGGTAGAGAGGAAGAGGTTTCGCATGCTGGGGGTTTTCGTGTGTGGGTGTGGCCGTTGGGGGTGTGTAGGTGCGTTTGTTAAATAGTCAAAGTTAGGGTTCAAAGTTAGGAAACAAGCCAATAAGAAGTTTTATCATTTATGTTAAAAAATGTTGGAGTTTTTAAATATCCATCCCAATAAACCATCTCACATAAGTATTCATCCCGGCCACTTTTCGGAGTTATGTTTTCATCCTTTCAGATGGTGAATTACCTATCTTACCCTCTTAAAAAGATATCCAATATGGATGTGTAGATTGCTTTCCTAAATTAAGGGGATTGGATATATCTTCTATTACAATAATTAAGCGATACAAAAAGGAAAGAGTTAAAATTTTCAAACATTTGAAACAACCAAATCCCACTAATTTGGTTTCCATTTTTTACGGATGAAATTTAAAAATCAAAACATTTTTTTGGTTATTCATATTATTACCATGAAATCTGCTTGTTCAAGTCACAACTTGTTCATGCAATGCACCATGGTGATAAAATACACCATGAATACATGAATCATACCATTCGACCCATGAATACATAAATACACGATGATCATGAAATACAAATCTGAGTTGGAAAATACACTATGAATGTTTCATAAATACACCATGATGAATACATGAATCTATTTTTTACGGATGAATTTAAAACTCAAACATTTGAAATCATTGTAGATTATTCGTACCATTTACCATGAAATCTGTTTGTTCTCATGGCTTGTTTAAGAAATGCATCGTGATGGTAAAATAAACCATGAATACATGATCATAAAATACAAATCTAAGTTAGAAAATACACCGCGAATTTTCATGAATACACCATGATGAATACATGAATCTATTTTTTACAGATGAAATTTAAAACTCAAACATTTGAAATCATGGTAAATTATTCGTACTATTTACCATGAAATTTGGAGGATAATAATCACTAAAGACCATCCACCACCCCACCCCAGCCCAGCTTGCCGCCGTTGTAACCCCGCCCACGTTCGACAGTGCTTGTAACGGCAGAGTAGGCTGCACCATCGCTTGCGATGGCACTATGCAATTCAAAAAAACTCCGTATAGCACTATGCAATCTATTACTACTATTTTTCTCCATTGCTTCGTATAGCACTATGCAATTCTTCAAGAAATTATTAAGTAGTACATGCAAGAGTAGTGGTTTGAATCTTTAGATTCACATATACACGGGATCCTACCTATTAATGGCAGACTCTTGCGTAATTGTGGATCCACAGAAAACGAGTTTGGATTACTTACGAACTCGCAGGTAATGCAAAAATTGTCCTCTTCTTCATTGATAGTGTTTTCCGGTGATGTTGACTATGGCGGACAGCGACAGTGGAGGACGATGACAGAGTATCGAGAAGACGGAAGTATTGAGGATGCGATGGGGGACGGCGAAAACGGAGGATTGGAACGTAAGTTTTGGGGTTTTGTCTCATAGATGATTTCTGTAACGACCCGGATTTTTGCCCTATTTTTTTTTCGATAAAGAAATTATTTTTAATCAAATAGTCTATAGTAATCGAGTAATTTTTTTAAAAAAGTGTTATTGATTAATTCTTTTCTTTAATAGATATATACAAATATAATTATAATTCTTTTTCTTAATGGATTTATACAAATATAATTATCTTAGTTTTAATTTTTATTTTTTTTATTTACATGCGCACTCCTTCCTTCTCTTCGTCTCCTACTCAGTCTCTACTTGCTCCCTAACCATAAAACCAAGCCAAATTCGTCCATTCCAAATCCCATGAACCCAACCCCATTAAATTCATTATTATCTTCTTCCACCGAAATTCTCCTATAAATACCCCACCCCCATTGACCACGAAATTTACATCACAATAATCCCCACGCGCCCCACCAGTCCAGAAAAGAGAGAGAAAAACCAGAAGAAACCCAAGTTCCAATCAATGGAGTTTTTAGAGAGAGAAAGAAAGAGAGAAAAAAGTGGGTTTCGTACCAAAACCCAACCGAAACTCAATCCGACCATTCCAATCTCTTCCTACGAATCCTAGCATCATCAAGCGTCGTCCAATTTGATTTCAAAGTCTCCCAATCAAAAGAATCCGAAGTTTTCTTCCCCAAAAAAATTCAAGATTCGTTTTTAAATCAATTCGATTCGATTAAAGGTACTATAATCCTATCCAATCTCTTCTCTAAGTATATTAAGTGTTTATATGCTTAACCCTATGTCCCGAACGAAAAAAATATAGTTTTCCGCGCGTTTTCTGCCGTATTTATCAATGTGATATTATTTTTGATCTCGACATCTTACTTGTAATTATTTACGAAGAAGACGACCCTTATGATATTTATTTTACAATCTTTCTGATATTAATATTATAGAAAACTACTGACTTGATATTATTTTCTTACAATATAATATCCTATTAGTATAAAACGTATTAATTATATCAGTTTAATTTATCTGGTAGATCGAGTTTGTTTTAAATGTTTCGAAACAACTTTGCGACCTTCCAAACCTCAATTTTTATGCCCGGACTATTTTTCCTAGAATTTTCACACCTGAAAGATTATAATTTGTTAAGATCATATTTTTTTTAATTAATTATCTATTTATTAAATTATTTATTCGTTATCTATCAAAGTTTACAAACGAAAAATATTTGCGACCTTCCAAACAACGTTTTAACACTCAAACTAATTTTTTCTAGACTCCTTGCATCTCAAATATGATATCTTGTTAAATTAATAATTTATTTATTTAATTTACCATTTATTGTTATTTCTATAGCATTTTCGATCAAAAATTCTTTACGACCTTATAACCTTACTATAAATGCCCGAATAATTTTATTTAGACTCTCTATATTCTGAAGATGAAATATTATAACAGTAACATATTTTAAATTTGTAAATTATTTATTATCTATTTACTTCACTTTCGACCACTTTATTTAATGTCTTTATTTAAATTAATCCCGTAACCCTCCGAACCCAACTTTTGACACTCAACTGGTTGCGTAGGACCTGTAGGACTCTTATTAAGGTCATGATACATATTTCAATATTTTTATCTAATTAATGTATTTAAATTACTTTTTAATTAATCTCTTATCTTAGAATTAATTAATAAGAGTTCAGAAAATTTTCCTTTTTAATTCTTTTTAAAACTCTTACTTTATTATTGACATTGTGACCATACAAGATTAAGGGCAACGGTCCATTCATAATAAATTGCGTGATTACATTGTTTATTAATTGTTTTAATTATTATTGATTTGTTGTATATTGCATCGATACTTGATTTGAGTGCTAGATTGGACCCTAGAGACATGGGGTGGTATGCGAATAGAATTCACTTAGACGGTGCTAAGTAATGGATGAAGTGAAAAGTTTTTATTTCTAGATTGCCTGCAGGCGTGATTTTGAGATGTGATGAGTTGGATGTGATGATTTGAAACTGGCAAAGTAAGCCCAGTGTTGATTGATGAATGATGATTGGCAAAGTAAGCCCAATGATGAATGATGTATTGATACTGGCAAAGTAAGCCCAGTGATGATTGTGAAGTGGTATATAAGATAAGCGAACCCTAGTTATGATTCGGGCATGATAAGTTTTCTTTTGTTGTAATGAGAGGGATACACGCTAGGTACATAACTGAAGTGCAATCCGCGACAACAAAGGAAAGTGAGCTCATGGGACAGGGCATAGCTAGCGGTTGAGGGAGGAAAGATCTCGCGGAGAGATCTTAGATTTCACATTAGGTTATGGATAGTAATGAACTGACTTATGTGGAGAATATTTGTTTGGCTTCTTCGATTCAATATTATCTTGTTAATGAACTGACTTATGTGGAGAATATTTGTTTGGCTTCTTCGATTCAATATTCTCTTGTTACCTGCTAATTGTAAAGTAAGAGGGGTGGTTGGGTTGGATTATTTTACTGGGTGATTTATCACTCACGGATACGTCTGTATCCTGGCAAATCGTTTGCTTCGGCGATCAATTTGCTAGTGGGCGCAGGATTCAATGGAGAGGATTCAAAGATGTTGCAGTCCAACACGGAAAGAATATCAAGAACGAAGATCGAGTATACTTCGAATTTGTATCAAGTCTAGAGTCAGCTCTGAAATTAATGTATTTTGAATCAGTAAATTTATCTTGTGACTGTAATAGCTAAACTTTATTTTGAAAAATTATATTTATTTAGCAAATTTTCTTAAGATTTTATTTTATATTACTTCCGAAAAGTCGGGGCGTTACAATTTCGATGCACCTCTTTGGTATTTCCATTCTTTTCTTAAATGATGAATATGAGAACTATTTGGTAATTGTAAATTTTGGGATTTGTTATCAGTTCAAATAGGAAAAAATTGCAATTAGGACCTCAAATTTTATGTTTCCATCCCGAAAATCTGCGCCCTATATGGTACTCAAAACTAAGGGAATTAAATCAAATAAGGGAAATTTTGGGTTTATTTAAATGCTGGATGAAAACATAAATGTTCAAATTGAGAGGATGGAATCATAAGTCCGTTTTGGTCTGAGGATGATTATTTAAGTCTCCCAAAAATGTTTAACAATCAATTTTTTTAATGCCAACAGTTATATTTTTTGTTCCCAACAGCTTTTTTCACGTTAAATTTATATATTTTATCAAATACAAGGACTATTCATTAATAAGCTTTTGATACACCTTTCATATTGAACTAATTTCTTTGATATTTGTATATTGGGGCTTATCTACTTATTTGGTCCAAGAGTACAAAAAAGAATTGCTAGTGAAATTTTTGTTTGCAAAAGAAAAATAAAAATCCCAATGGAAACGTTGATGATTTATCAAGAAAATATATCTAAAAATATTGATACATATATTTATTTGAATGGCCTACTCTTAGATGACTAACCTTTTATCATTACAATTTAGCTAATATATTATCCTATCCAGCGCATTCTAAAAATGCCCAAAATATTAGTTGGAAACTTAACATGTTCCACTTACACCTATCTTGTTGTTTAATAAATGATAGAAGATGCTTTATGAGATTGCCACACACTAGGGCTACACAAACATCAGGCCGGGTTTGGCTAGGCTTACAGTCTCTACATACTAATGAGACTTGCTCATACCCAAGCCTACCAATTAATTTGTCACGACCCAAATTCGATGGGTAGAAATTCGTGACATGGCCAATGATTTAAAAATTACCCCAGGCCTAAATATCACACAACAAAAAAAAATATTATCATTATTCTTTTTATTCAAAACTCCCAGGACCATACATTAAAAATAAAATATTACATTCAGAGCTGTCTAGCGTGCTCACCGATTTCAACTTTAAAATTACATAATTGTGGCTCGCACACAGAGCGCCGCTCACTAACACGTTATTTCCTTATTTAGCCATGACAACTGATATCTTTCACTCGCACTGATAGACCTTCTTTAACCCCAATTTTCTGGAAAGGTTTTATGAAACACAAAACCAATCCAGTAAGTTATGATATACTAAGGTCACATAATAAACATGGAATTAAGTAGGATAAAAACATAGCATAATAATCCATCAGCTTGCAAAATCATAAGAGAGAGAACAATCTTGTTTAAGTTTCAATCACCACAAATGAGACAAAGAGAGATATATCAATCATCATCGTAATCATCATATTATCATCTTGACCATCATCTTGGGCGGTAATCCGGTAGCTCAGGGAGCGACCCCAGCCAAACAATGGAATTGATATCAATCCAATGGATACCTGGCCGTATGCTTTCCACAATCCATAGGCGCCAATTCAAACATAGCTCATCAGAGCTCTTCGCCCAGATGTTACACTAATATCCATTAAACTTCCTTTTAAGAAAATCAATCCCATGTATTTTTATAAAAATCTTTTTCTTTTCACAATTATACTTATATAATTTATTTTTTATTCAACATAAGATTTAATAAAACAATCACAAAACAAGTTTAAGAAAAACAATATGTAAGTAAATCTAAACATATTGTTTAATACAATCTTTCCATATCTTTTAATATCTAGCATAATCTTATATTATCTAAGAAAATCTAAACATAATCTATATCAAATCTTAGAGAATCTAATAAAATCCAAGTGTATCTATATCAAATCTTAGTGAATCCAATAAAATCCACAAAAATCTAGGGAATTTAATCCGATTCTTTCCGGATTATTCTTTTCGCCTCATGGTGACTAGTGCCTTATTCTAGTACTGCGATGTTATTTAAAAGGTTATGGCGATATCTGTAAAGTTTTATAAAAATTGACAGATACATCGGAAAATACTCTACTTTTATAAATCTTAAGTCATGAATTAATATATTCTCTAAATCTCAACGGTAAGTGACCAGTTAAATGTTAGCTCAGTTGGCGGTGTCGGGGACGTGTAGATAGAGAGTTAAGAAAATCAGTGTGATTGAGCGGTGAATCACAAGACGCTCAAGCGGTATTTATAGAGTAACTCAGTGAGCCAACTCAGTCAATGTGTCCAGACAACCATGGCCCAACTATTATAATTTTTAACTAATTCCTACCAATCATTATTAAAAGAATTAAGAAGAATCGAAAAATTAGACAGGAAAATTTTATTTCAAGAATGGCTAGCTAGGGTGACAAAATTGAGAAATTTTTTGGAGTATCGTGTTTTAATATTAGAGGTTTAAATTGGGTTATTCACATCATCCCCCACTTTTCCTCCAAACTTGACTATAATCTTTAAAAATGATTTATTATATATATATATATATGACCTTTGATAGAGCATTGCTACTAAATCATGAGATCCTTACTAGCTTCATAACCTTAAAAAAAAAAAATCGAAGTCAATAGTTTACTACTCTAAGGGCTGTAGTGGCTAGTAATCTCCTCTGCCTAACAAAAATTACCAACTCCATACCAACTTACCCAATATAATAATCCTCCATATATACTTCTTAAATTTTCTATATTCAATGCTTAACTCCCCCCAGACCAATAACCTTAAATAATATACCAGCGTCTCAAAATTCTCAAAATACATTTGAAAAAACAATTTGACTAGATAAAATATTATCCTTTGAGCTCTTTTGTTTCATTTGCCAATAACTCTATCCTAAACCTCAAAATAACGACAGTGACCATAGAATAAGTAGGTCTTGCCATCACAATATGCCAAAATTCCATAACTTGTGGACTTGAATTCGGTGTGCATCGTCATATTTCCATCTTCTCCGCACATGTACACACCAAACTTCGTCATCAAAGGAATTACTTTGCAACAGCCCCTATCCAACAATAGACATGAAGAATACTCCTATTTCTTTTTCCTTCAGGACTAAACTCCCTTTGACTAAAAATTGACTCCATAGAGAATTTTAACTTGTATGCATATATCAATTTGAATTTCCACCTGGAACTATATAACCAAATTTCACCAATACCATTTACTTCTGTAGTTGTCACCTAGAGCAAAACCTTTCATTTCTTTCATCCACATGTGCACCCATGCACCACCATAATACCACCTATAGAAGAATTTTCCCTCCTTTTTTTTCTTTTTGCAAGACACACCGTTCCTCACTGTTTCCTTCTAGCATAAATAGAGCTATAGAGGCATGATAAACATTCCATACCATGGTCCACCCAAAGAAGTATAGCTTTTACACTATCTTGCCACGCATTAACTTCCTCCTATTGTACAACTCTCCATCTAATAAAAATCTTGTACTAAGTTTTGTTATCCGTCAATTCACACCACGCCTCTAATAACCAACTAACAATTTACTAGCAAAACCATAACGAAGTAGAATTACTTCATTTAAAACTCGATCAAGGTTTCACACTACAAAACCTTCTTGTCCAATTTCAGTTTCCTCAACCCTTATATCTTAGGTTTCTCAGTAATGACATCTAAATAATCTTGATTTGCTAAAAAGTGAATGTTAACAACCCAAAATTTCAACACCTCAAAAACAAATAATCTTTTTCATTGAGTTCCTCATTGCTCATTAGCGCTTCTCATCTAGAATTACGATAGTTGTGACGAGTAACCCCAAGACCCTTTGTTCCTCAATTTACCTGATTATGAAAATATGCAAATGCCTATTGAATACAAGGAATCAAATGTCCATATGCCAAGATAATGTTCTTGAGCACTCTATAACTTTGCCTCTCATAATGTCTCGTCAATCAAGATTAAAATTCTCATAATGTCTCGTCAATCAAGATTAGAATTCTCATAACCTTAGTGCTCCTTTACAAAACATACGCCTCTAAATATTCCAATACCCCTTAGTTCCTCCATTGCAATTCGTAAAATATAGTGTTACTAAGCAAAACAAATTTCCTAATCATCAGAAGTTGACCTCTCCAAAACAAATTCTTACACATCCATGGAAAATCATTGGCCAATACATGAAACCGTTATCCTACTATTATTTAGGCAACTCTAACTCAAAACTCACATAATCTTTTATACTCATACTCCAAGTTTAAGGGCTCCTCCAATGACACCCTCAATCATACCAACAATACTCTCACATCTTTGACCCCTACTTCCTTATGTATACTTTGTTGTTTCTTTGACTGTCACCCAAATAAACTTATCCCCAATATAATTTCTTGGTCACGTATAACACCTTTATACTATACAATAGCCTACAACACTTCCAAAACAATAAGTAATTCTTCAACCTAAATGCCTGGTACATAAATATAGCATAACACAGTCCCCAATTTCCAATAGCAAAAACAACACTTATAACACTCATAATAAAATAGTTCCATGTCTAATTACTTCCTTCAGCACCTTCAAAGCCCAAAAACTTAAGGCATCAAGGGTCACTAAAAAAAAGTCAATAACCTCAAAGATATCATCTTGGTGCTAGCCCCAATTAACTAACCATTATTAAAATTTTCTTATTAAACATCAACACATAACCAAAAGAAATCTCCAACATATATACCCTATATCTAAACCCAATCACTACAAAATAACTCCAACCGCTCATACACTCCATATCGCTAAAAACTCAATAGGCATACCACTTTATCAAGCCATCCATCCGAAATATCTAAAGCCCAAATGTTCCATCAACATTTTTTTTTCATATAGTGCCCACTAGTTATTCTCATCTCCTATATATTAAATATCTTGACCACCTATAATAACAAACCTACTAAGGCAAACTTCATTATCTCGTTGTACCCCATTCTCTAACAACCTACATATCTACAAAGCCTCAAAATAAATGTCTAGCACAAACACCCTTCCTTTTCTATTTTTTTTTCAACTACTAGATGAACACCAATACTATACAAACTACGAAACCCCAATTTATGCAATACCTCCAAAAATGAATGTCTCCATACCAACAAATAGTTCTCCATAACGTTAACCCTCTGAATTACCAATTGCGCCCTTTTTCACCAATTATCTTACTACCTATACTCTAAATTATAGGAAAGAACTAAAAAAATAAGTAGCACAAATAAATGAAACGGGTACAAGCTTCAATTTTTGCATCCAAACGATATGGTATTCAAAACTACTTTTTTTTAAAAAAAAATCACTAGTAACTAACCTCCGCATTATTAATACAATATTCCTATTTGTAACTAGGTTAGTAGCCCTACTATAGAAATATGATCCAAAGGTTCTACAAATTTTCAAGTCCAAACGTTCATAAAATTCATAGATCAATTTGGTGGTTTGGTTCAATCGTCCGCTAGAGTCATGAGGTTTGTCTCTATTCACCTCATCCTAGCTATTGAGAATAATACAAGAGAATAACGCTAGGATATTTTTGGAAGGGACACCAAACATTTGACCAAAGTTCAAAATAGGAGAAACAAATAGAATTATGCCGTCATGATACTAGAGATATAGAGTGTTTCATCAAGATCAGTCAGGAAATCATTGAAACTTAGATGTGGGGACTAATCTAGATATAGATCTTGAAATTGTGCCAGCCAAACGCATTTTCAAAATAACATGCAAGATCAGCCGTCCAATGATGATTCAAATGTGGCTTGTACAATGATCAAAGTGAAGGGATTCAATCAAAGAGTCGTGACGAAGACAGATGACATAACAATTGACAAAAAGAATTACCAAACTTCAACACGGAAATGACTTAATACTAGAAATATTAAGCATCTCTAGACATAACCGATATACACCCTTCTCATTTACTGCCCTGACTATCTCCTCTTCTATTCATAAATCAGAGAATGCAATATAACTTTATTTTCGGTTTTGCCATTATACTTTTCTTTTTCTCACCTCCTTTTAATTATACTAGTATTTTAAATCTAAGCAATTAAGTCAGTCCAATCCAGTCTACTACCACCCAGGCACACTTCAAGTCTAGTGCATCAATCCTGTGTGTGTTCCTATAGCTCTGAGTTTTTATAGAAAAACGTTTTACGACCTGGGCTCTGATACCAACTTTGTCACGACCCAAATCCGATGGGTAGAAATTCGTGACATGGCCAGTGATTTAAAAATCACCCCAGGCCTAGATATCACACAACAACAAAAAATATTATCATTATTCTTTTTATTCAAAACTCCCAGGACCGTAAATTAAAAATAAAATATTATATTCAGAGCTGTCTAGCGTGCTCACCGATTACAACTTTAAAATTACATAATTGTGGCTTGCACACAGAGCACCGCTCACTAGCACGTTATTTCCTTATTTAGCCATGACAACTGATATCTTTCACTCGCACTGATAAACCTTCTTTAACCCCAATTTCCTGAAAAGGTTTTATGAAACCCAAAACCAATCCAGTAAGTTACGATATACTAAGGCCACATAATAAACATCGGATTAAGTAGGATAAAAACATAGCATAATAATCCATCAGCGTGCAAAATCATAAGAGAGAGAACAATCTTGTTTAAGTTTCAATCACCACAAATGAGACAAAGAGAGATATATCAATCATCATCGTAATCATCATATTATCATCTTGACCATCATCTTGGGCGGTAATCCAATAGCCTGGGGAGCGACCCCAGCAAAACAATGGAATTGATATCAATCCAATGGATACCCGGCCGTATCCTTTCCACAATCCATAGGCGCCAATTCAAACATAGCTCATCAGAGCTCTTCACCCAGATGTTACACCAATATCCATTAAACTTCCTTTTAAGAAAATCAATCACATGTCTTTTTATAAAAATCTTTTTCTTTTCACAATTATACTTATATAATTTATTTTTTATTCAACATAAGATTTAATAAAACAATCACAATACAAGTTTTAGAAAAATAATATGTAGCCAGAGTATATTCGTAACTCACCTTTTCGCATCCGAAATTTACCGCAAAATCTAGCGAGGTATAATGGTCCTTCTCGTTTTAATTCTTTTTCCCTTCCTTTCCTATTTTCCTTTCTTTCCTCTCTTCTTTTCTTTCTTTCTCTCTCTCTCCCTCTCTCTCTCTTTTTTTTTTTTCCTTCCTTCATTTCCTTTAGCTAAGTGCCGTGTGTGTAGAGTGTGTGTAGGTGTGGTGTATGTGTAGAGGGGAAGGGAGGGGAGGCCTATTTATACTAGTATATAACAAGATCTAGAATGATCTAATACAATCTTTCCATATCTTTTAATATCTAGCATAATCTTATATTATCTAAGAAAATCTAAACATAATCTATATCAAATCTTAGAGAATCTAACAAAATCCAAGTCTATCTATATCAAATCTTAGTGAATCCAATAAAATCCACAAAATCTAGGGAATTTAATCCGATTCTTTCTGGATTATTCTTTTCGCCTCATGGTGACTAGTGCCTTATTCCAGTACTGCGATGTTGTTTAAAAGGTTATGGCGATATCTGTAAAGTTTTATAAAAATTGACAGATACATCGAAAAATACTCTACTTTTATAAATCTTAAGTCATGAATTAATATATTCTCTAAATCTCAATGGTAAGTGACCCGTTAAATGTTAGCTCAGTTGGAGGTGTCAGGGAGGTGTAGATAGAGAGTTAAGAAAATCAGTGTGATTGCTCGGTGAATCACAAGACGCTCAAGCGGTATTTATAGAGTAACTCAGTGAGCCAACTCAGTCAATGTGTCCAGACAACCGTGGCCCAACTATTATAATTTTTTAACTAATTCCTACCAATCATTATTAAAAGAATTGAGAAGAATCGAAAAATTAGATAGGAAAAATTTATTTCGAGAATGGCTAGCTAGGGTGACAAAATTGCAAGAAAATTTTTGGAGTATCCTGTTTTAATATTAGAGGTTTAAATTGGGTTATCACATAATTTGGGGGGGGGAGAAACCCTGCTAGCAATTTTCATTATCAATTTGATGGATTTAAACGGTAAAGGTCTATTCAAATAATGAAAGAAAATTTTAGGTGTAAAGTTGAAGTATTTAAAGTTCGGGGGTCTATTAGACATTGAGTTAAAGTTTGGAGGTATTTAAAAAAAAAATTCCCATTGTACATGTAAGAGATGATGATACATGGTCTCATTCAGTTTGTTTTGCCAAAAAAATTGTCTCAATTTGGTCTTCATATCGTTTTATCCATATCAACAAAATGTAAAACCATAGAGTGTACATCACTCACTGTCGATATAGTTCAAAAACTGACTTTTTAGGCTTTTCTTTGGATATTTCACAAAATACTTGTGTAAAAGTCATAATTTTTTACTTTTTCAATTCCTCTCATCGAGACAAACTTATATCACATAAAAGTTTGCCGTTAAACTAACAAACACAAAAAAAAAAAAATTAAAAAATTGAATAAAGACAACCAAAAAATTATTCTACATAAATTAATCACTAGCGTAAACATCCTGATTCAAAAGAGCACAAGAGTTTAGGCAGCAAAAAGGAGAATACCGGATAATTAAATTAACTCCTCATCTCCTGCAAATGCGTTAGACGAACCCTTACCAATTTATGGAAAAGCTGCAAATACATATACCTAGAGTGAGGTTAAGCATAACTGTTTGATTCAGTTTTTACAGTTTGGGGTGTTGGAATTGGAAGATCATCATATGCTGTTTTCTTTAGTCATTTCACTGGAGTCTCAAAAAAGTAACCTGTTGGAACCTTTTTGTCTTGCTCCAGACCAATTACCCTAAGGGAGGTGAGGTAACATTTTGGTGTATCAATGTCATTGTGTCAAGCGGTGGTGTGTTATTTTCTCGTTGCTTAATTAACAATATGTTCTTGCTTTTATGGTAATGGGGACATACTCTCTCCTATCCCTTATGTTTTGTCCTTCAATTAAAATCTACTACAGTACTACTATTTTGTAATAAAAATAATAAGCTCCGGTGATTTTTTTTTTTGCGCTAATTTTAAAATTAATTGAGATGTTTTGAATTGATAAACAATAAAAAAATCATGCATCGATTCTTCAGTTTTTAAAATTCTACAATATTGGACAGGGCAAAACTTGAAAGAGTACGTTTTCATTAGGCAAATTGGGAGCACCTAGATTATTTTTGCCAGATTTGATATCATTTTCTGCTATTGTGTTCACAAGAGTTTCTGAATAACCTTCCCTTATTAACCAGCTGTCTACTATTTAGGAGGGATGGATTCCCGGCATGAACCCACAATGGAAAATACATAAATTCTCCAAATGAACCAAGAATAACAACCTAGTATATATATTTTGCTTATACCAGTCATCATGCACACGGATTGTTTTGCAGTAAAGAGATTATACAAGAAAAAGGGCATCGAAGAAGATGAGGAGTTTTGACGGCTGCTGAATCCGATATACCACCCATCAGATTCGTCGAAGAGAGGCCAGCCTCTTTTCAAGATCGTCAACATCAGCAGACTGCGGGCTGCATCAAAACAACAAGTTTAGAAGCATAAGGCACTCCTACCAATAGAAAATAAGTTGGATATGATCTAATTGATCCAGTTTCCTTTCGAAACTAAAATATTTTTGTAGCTAAAAATGCAAGAAGACTGATCTTTAAGTGATTGTTTTGAACTTTTGTAATGATAACAAGACTTGAAACCAAAAACCTCCTTGAACCATCTAATGGTCTGATACGAAATGGGGGAGAGAATCCCTAATTTTCCCACAAGCTATGCTTAAGCAGCTATGAAATGGACCAAACAATGTACAGCAAGGTACAGACTACAGATCCTACACATGGAGGGGAGGTGGTTTCCGTGTTTCAAGCCCGTGACAACTACGCCACAAAGGAGCAGACTTGCATCAAGGCATGCTAGCTAATATGCAGTACACAATGATGGGCAAAGGGAATGCATTTTCTCTTGCAGATCAACAGTCACAAACCATGTGGGCGGAGAGATGACAGAGTGGGACAGTGGGTCATTGGTGCCAAAAAATAGTCTCATCAACCATTTGCACTCAGTATTTTGGGGCTTATATCACGAGGTTAAAAATGTACTAATAAAGTTTCTAAGAAGAAGCTTTGAACATCTGCTGTTTCTTGCAGTGAGCACGCAACGGAATGTTCAAAGCTTTGCCTAGATCTTTCGTAAGCAAGCAAAAGAATAGTAAAAGAAGGTAACCGCAAACATTTCTGAACAAGGCTAAATAGAAAGCATAATTCACCAGCAGGAGAACTGCATAAATTGCTCCCAGTTTTTGATGTCCCATACATGTCTGTTCAGCATAGATTATTGCTTCAAAGTCAAGTAGCACATACCTAGGAACAACTGCTTCAACTTTCTTTGATGCAATCCGGCCTTTTGGTGCCGATGATAACTGATACAAAAGCATGAGTCGGGTCAGAAATTAATTTGAATTGCTGAAAGATTGGAAATAATGCAAACCCTAATGCCGGAAAATCCAGTCAAATGACGAATCTCAGTGAAACTAACCTGTGAAGCAATATCCACACCAATCTCATCAAGGACCTATGAATGGACAACGCAAAA
Source organism: Rhododendron ovatum (assembly GCA_019656835.1). NCBI lineage: Eukaryota > Viridiplantae > Streptophyta > Magnoliopsida > Ericales > Ericaceae > Rhododendron > Rhododendron ovatum. The sequence continues at coordinate 32,814,377 of CM033798.1, read as the reverse complement.
TAGAGATCATGAGCAAAGATTTGGCACACAGCCATAACAGAAAGCTACTACTGAAAAGGCTCATTGAATGATATTGCACCTGGTTGGTGAGCTCCTCTGTTTCCTCTTCAGCCTCATCTTTGTCCAAAGTTTCATCAATTGATTCTGACATCATCTCAATCTATATAGAGAATTCATCTTTAGATATTTTTTGCAAGCATACTGACCGTTCAACAGCCAGACATAAAGAGCACCATTTAGGGGAAAAATTTGTTTTAAATCTGCAAATAAAACCAGTCAAGGACCAGAAACTACTTCCAATTTTTTACAACCGGCCATGGCGACTGAGACAGAACACCCAAATTTTAGATTGAACCTAATTTAACCTAGCTAATCAAAGGAAGATGAACTAAGAGATTGAATGAAGCAAATTTATGTAGTTGGAAACATACCGTCATGTCCATTTGTGCTGATTGCTTCTGGAATTCTCTAATTACTTTCGCTTGTTTTGCAGGGGCCATTTGCTGAAATGGGGAAAAAAGAAAATAAGGGAACAAAAGCAAATTAACAAGCTAGGAACAATCAACTACTTAGGTCCCCGTCCACCATATAAAGCAGGGAAATCTTTTGAAGTAAAACACGTGTCATGATTTAGACACCATAGCAAGATTGGTGGCCTCCAAGATTACAATTAAATAGTTCAACTATGAAACACGTGGCAAAAAAAGCCAATAAAGGTGATTCACTTAACCAAGGAAAAACATTTTCTTATTTTTTACGATACACCTCTGCAGGATGGGAAGGCTAGACTTCAGAATAATTTTCATGAGGTACAGAACTTGTGAAGGATGTTGGATATTTCTTGCACCCTTCAACCACGTACCTTGTTCATAGCAACCATTGCTGTAGTTGCACCTTTCATCCCAGTAGAAATAGAAGTGCTGGCATACAACGCCTGTTAAAGTAACCAAAGAGGGATGAAAATCTAGGCAAACAGTTCCGGCATTTCCCCCTTGTTAAAGCCGTCCATAACAGAAGGAAATAAATTTATTAAACCAAAGGGTTACCCATAGTTTTGCTCGTATTGAAATTACCTGCGTATGAGTCGCGACACCTCTGATTTGGGCACGACTCCCCTGTAAATTTGTAATTTGCTGCCGAAGTCGAACTAGTTGACGAGCTAAGATTCTGGTAGCAGCCTGAGGATAAAGGTAATAGAAATCACAATTAAAGATGAAATACTAATCTGGATAAAAACTACAAGATGCAAAGAATAGTGACAAACTGACAGTTACAAGGCAATGACTGCATTTTATTTGTTCATAATTTGAGCCATTTCATAAATACACAAGTACTCCAAAAATCCAAAGTTCAACCGCATGGAGATTTGTTTCCAACCAATGAACAATTCACTTAGAAGGAGCATCATACTGATTCTTTATAGCTCTCGGAAGGAAAAATGAACTTCAAAGTCCTTCACATTTACCACATCATTTTCTCAAACTGATTACCGCAACTTAATCACTGATCTATATAAAGCAAGCTAAATTTATGCCACAATTATTATAAAATCCACAATTTGAAGTTTGGAGAGGCATGCTCCAAGACTATGACCTATGAAGAAATCATGCAACCTAAGTCTCTTAACCATAGGAAAGCTTGAGATTAATACTTCCTATATCAACAGTTATGAAACTTTTACGCATTAAAGTAGGAAATCAGTCCTCTATTCTTTTCTTACTCCAGTTCTAGCCTCTCACTCTCATACTCCCTTTTTTGTCTATTATCCCCTCACGGAAGGGTGTGAGAGGACAAAAGTAGCATGCATATTCCAATTTCCCTTAAACATTGATAAGGTAATAAAATCTTGCTAAGCACAACGTGGTCACAACTTACAAGTTATACTAGCCATTTTATGAAATTCGCAAAACCTATATCTGCTTGCAAATTAAAGCCGTACATTTAAGGTGTAGAACTTGTGCGGGTGGTTGTACAGCTCTTGCTTGCCTCATGATTGTAACCTTGGGGCAAACTTGTGAGGTGACAACTGACAAGTCAGTCCAACTTGTAAGGAAAAGAAAGGCACAAGTTTTCTAATTATAGTGTTCCTCAGCCAACTCAGAATATCATCTATGTCATTGAATTACAACTAACTCCATTGGTGTAGGTAAACTTGAGCACCCTTGTACTATAATACCTGGATGCCTCAAAGCAACACATGCCCAACACAAATATTACCATTGAACACTAGGCATCATTAAAAAAATAACCGTTCGGTTTTCCAAACCCAACAAACAAATCATCATGCCACCTTATCATGCTGTTTATGTCATCAATGGGTAACAATTTACATCCAATATGGTGTGCTAAAATAACATCAGAAATGAACTTAGACTTGCCTCATTTCCAGTTTTAGCTGTTTTCTTAATCTCTGCAACTAATTTCTTCTCCTGAAATCCCAGGTAAATACATTAAGATCGCGGACAAAGTTCAATTCATACAATTAGCTTGCTCATAGTAGCATACCTCCATCTGTAGCGATGCAATCTCTCGCTCAATGCCTGCAATGGGCACACAAATGTTATACAAGTGATATCCACACACTATCATATGGATTATTTTTTCTTTCTATTTCTGGACAATCACAATATAACGACCAATATGTTGAATTCTATCAGTGGAATCATATGATAGTCAGAAAGATTCTTGTAACTCATACGGTAATCACTTCAAATGGAAGTCTGGGCGGCCAGAACCATAATCAAAAACTGAATGCCCCCTGTTTTTATTGGAGAACATTTGTAGCCTAGTCAGTTAGGGGCACTTGCTAACCCTCGTAGTAAGATACATAATAGAAAAACTGACTTGTATTGAAGGAAGAAACTAAGTTGGAAACCAAACTGTGGGTCCTGGGCTCACATATAGCCTTCTCTTTCCTTGGTGTCTTTCACTCAAATGCTCAAGTTGAGTACCAGATGGAAATCACACTTTGACGAAAGATTGAAGGGTTAGTGGGCAATAGTGATAATTCGAGCCAACTTGAGCCCACATTGTACTTTCATATACCCAAAAGTACACATTCTATATATGTATGGGGGTATTCCACGGATGTATGGAGGTATTCCATGGAACCAAACAACACTGAGAGCAATCATAAACACCTCAATAAATTTAACAGTCATAAGAGTCTGTATATCTAGATTTATTAGCAGTGTCCTAATGGTAGCTGACTAGTCACTCGGCGGTGGCCTGCCACCGCGATTATACCCCTCGGCGGTTCAATCGGTAGCCAGGGAGACTAGGCGGCATTTAGCGGATTTGGGTGGCCGGCTAGTCAGAGCTAGGCGGCTGGGGCCTCAGTGTTGTGTTAAGATAATAAAGGGCCTTTGGTGTAATTTTTATTAAATAGAAGTCAAGTCTTCGGCCTAATAACCCGTTACCCAGTTGCAAGTCGAGGACAAGGAGAAATCGATCGCCGTTGCCCGTCTATCTCTTGTCGTCGCCCGTCTCTCTCTCTCTCTCTCTCTCTCTCTCTCTCTCTCTCTCTCTCATGCACACGAACACATCTGCCATGATTGTGTGGTTTGGGATGAGTTGGATTCAGAGGAGATTGTGAGGGCCGAATGTTTGGATAACCCGTCAGAACCTCTTTTTATATTAAAAAAAGAAGGACAAACCTGCCAAATTGCTCAGCGGCACCTAGGTGGGCTAGGCGCTTGGCGGTGGGCCGCCGCCCAACTAGCGCCGAGCGCCATTTAGAACACTGACTATTAGATGAGAAATAGGGGTCCAGCAAAAGCAGTAATTGCAATTACAATCTGAACAATCTTTGTAATTACATCATATATCTCCATGCCAGAAATTCCATTAAGTCACATTATTCTGTGCCAACCTAAAGAAATTGTCTCTGCTCAATGGGACTGGAAGTTTCAAACATTTTCAAATGAAGCTCTCTATTGGCTTCTATGTTGTTTTCTATAAAGGACCTAATTTTACTGAACTCTGCTATTTTTTTTTATTTTTTATCTTGGCACTCAATCTTCAAAAATACTGGTGGCACAGTGGTAGTGCTTTCACTTTAGTTATTCTTCCAACTTGGGATTTACAAGGTGAATTTTTTCCTCGGTTGCTGAGCTCATTAATTTAACAGGCTTGGCTAAGTGAGAAGCTTCGGCTTTGAGCTGTGGCCCAACCTGGCAGTTGCAAACCTAAATATACCACATGACAAGGTAGCAACCCTAGTTCGTGGAAAATGCAGCCCTCTAGGACCTGTCTTTGCGAACCTGAATGTATACCCACGACAAGGTTTAACCATGAACAATACATCTATAAGAGAAAAGTCCTCGTGAAATTCGTACTCATACGAACTATGATGTACAGCTTGGCTTTGATGTTGAGCCTTGTCGTGTTCTAAGCATTTGATTACTTTGGTTGCAGTTTGTGGTTGGTACAACTAGTTGTTTTGACTGAAATTTAGGCTGCAAGCTGCGCAACTGACTATAGGCGGTAAGGCTAAGGAAAAAACTGCATTGGTAGGGTGATTTTCCATTGAATATGTTAGAATGAATTGCATATCTCGGACAGAAAACCCCCAAAGAAATCATGGGTGCATACCCGAATGTGGTCAAAACCTGTTGGCCTGCGTTGTTGCCTATTCTCTCAGGCTTGACTTGTTTTCTTGAGTAGTCCTACGTGACTCAATTGAGAAATGGAGCTGGTAACTTTTGGGTTGTGTATTGAGTTTCAATGTAGATATCTTGTGTTTTTTTTTGTAAATAAAAGTCTTAAAAAAAAACAATCAATTTGGTCCTGAGTTGGTTCCTTTTGTGACAAAAAGCGGAGGAGGAAATCTACCTAATCCTTATACGGGAGGAAGTACAATGCCGTGAGATACATTGCATGATGATGATATGGGGAATGAAAACTTAACAATGATACAGGGAATGGAAACTTAACTCAACAACTCCTGATTGCTATTACGCGAGAAAGTGGGACCCCGCACTCTCAGCCTAAGTATTCCTGAATGACTGACGCATATAGAGCAAAAGGTTAAAAGGGCATGATGTTTCTTGGATTCGCTTATCACGTATAGGTTCAACTCCTTCAAGCACATATCCGCCCTTAACTGTGTCTATCTAGGGGAAAAAACACGCACAAAACCTTATCTAAAACATAACACGAATATATGAGAGAGAGGGTAGAATGAGAACATAAATAGACACAGTAGGTGAAAAGCTTCATGCCATTATTCAGGTAAAGTCCCAAGAAATATATTTTTCTTCGACAAAATCTAACCAGAAAGAGGAGAGAGGTTTCTGAAATGGAGGAGAAAAATTTGAAGTACTGGAGATCTATGAACGCAAGTGAGACGAGAATGAGAGGTAGAGAGATGAGGAAGTCGACGTGTGAAAGAGGACATGGGGGAGTCTGAGATAAGAGTGAGATAGCAGAGAGACGAAAGGTTGGACAAATGATCATTGATGTGGCAGATCATTTAAACCGTGATTAGGCTTTCAGTTGGGGAGCTATATTCTTCCTGAGAATAACGGGAAAAAATTAATTTCTTGTCCGAAGCCAAATTGGATATAAACATTGGCTTAAGATCGGAGAGAATGAGCACGCTATATTTTTCCAGAGAATAACAGGAAAAAAGTAAATTTCTTGTCTGCAGCCAAATTGGATATAAACATTGGCTTAGGATTGGACAGAATGAGTACTCAAATCCATGCCCTTGTCAAGACAGCAGATGACAAAGTTTTACTCTAAAGACACATATAATTAATCAATCACCACAACTATTTTGGAATAAGAGGAGAAGAGATGGGCAGAAATAGAACCAGTACACGATTCACAGTCAAATATGACAAATCCTTTTAGTATAGCTCATCTTGTCGATATATCTACTGATTCGGCATATACAATGTTCTATCATGTATCATATTTTCAGAGCATTACAACTCCCACAATTCCAGAAACACAAGAGATTAGCTGCACATATATAGCTTCAGAATTTTTAACCCCCGCCAACTGTCTACTGCCTCAATAAATTTTATTTCCTACAATTCTTGTTGCAATGCAAAACTGCCTTATGCGTTTGGCATCTACGATAATGTTCATTTAGCAATAATGTTTCTGTCTAACCAAACAGGCCACATATCCAATCCAAAAACATCATGGGGGAAATCAAATTTACCTCTGGTGGCAACTGACATTTCTCTTTTGCTTGTACGGAGTGCATCTGTGATTACAACATCACCAATATGCTCTCAGTTTAAATCTTGTAAATTCTAATTAGGGTAATTACATTAATCCTCACTGCAAATATAATGAAAATGGAAAACATTAAGTTGAAAAACTTTCTACCAGAAAACATGTTTAACTTATACTTGTTGTACTTTTCTACTTAAAATGTAGAGAAAGTTTTGGCAGTCTAAGTGAACTTCAAATTCTAGTACAATTAGGTTTAACAAAATCCAAGAAATTCAGTGTAAATATGGTTATAGGAGCCAAAAGAAAATGCCAAAAGTTAGGAGCCAAGCGGTAGTGACCCAAGTGGATAAGATCAAAAACCCTAGAGGGCTACAAGGTTTTTTAAAATTATTTCTTATATGGACACGAATTTGCTCTCATGTAATCCCACTAGTCCATCCGCTATAAATACAGTTCTTTTTTTAAAAGAAAACTGCTACCATCAACAAAGGAAAGTGCTTTCAAAGTTGCTGAAACTAAGGAGAAAAGACCCAAATTTAAGATCTAACAGACAATGTAGATCCAAAAGGGTAAACATCAAAAACCCTAGATTAGTGCAAGTTCTTTTCTTTTTTTGAATCATCAAAAAGGGTGGAGGAGGTGGCAACCCGGCATAGCAACTCTCCCTCGGGCATGACGTGGCAGCCTCCGGAAGGGACCAAAGAGCCATGGCAACTACTGCCCCACAGAGGACTAGTGGAACCCAGCCGGCTTCACAGGAGGGCCAAGTTCGAGAAGACGTCGTTAGCGCGACTTGAACCCGTGACCTCCTTGGCCACCCAAAACCCTGGAATTACACCAGTCCAGACTCCAGACGGAAAACAAAAAGTTCGATTTTTTTTTCTTTTTTTTTTAAAACTGCTAACATCAACAAAGCAAAGTACCCTCAAAATTAGTGAAACTAAGTAGAAAATACCCAAATTTAGGATCTAACAGACAAATAGACAATGTAGTGATCCAAAACGGTAAACCTCAAAAAAAACCCTAGATGAGTACAAGTTCATTTGATAAAAAGAAAAAAAAAATAGAGAAGAAATTAACTCACCTTTGGGTGAGGTTTTCTTCTTGAAGATGTTCATTGCTTTGCTGGCTTTCCACGCTCCGTATCGCAATCGGAAACCCTAAATCCGAGATGACTGTCTCTCTCTCTCTCTCTCTCTCTCTCTCTCTCTCTCTCTCTCTCTCTCTAACTCTTAAGTGGTCGGAGTGCGGCGATGGCCTAGTGGAGCGTGCTCTGCTGATCCGCGTATCCAACGGTAAGTACTCAAGTAGCCGTTACAGCTGCTTGTATTTATACTGAGAGGCCCATCTGGGATGTTTAATTTACGACTAGAATTGATTAGTAGTTTGACTTTTGTGATGCCTGGTATTTGGCACTTTTTTATGGCCGAAGTTAGTGGTTTTAATGATTTTTACACTTCATTGTCTAATACTAAATTATTTGTCTTTTAGTGTTCAAAATACACATAATATGAGCACTAGAAGACAAGTATTAGAGTGCGGTTATCAAAATAGAGTGTCAAAATTATTTCCCAAATTAATTTGTTTCAAAAAATAGTCGGGATTATTCAGCTGTAGTGATTTCTTTACTTTAATTTTTTTTTTTAAATTTCACAAATTAATTATTCATCCCGATATGAAAAATTAGAAAAATATAAATTACAAGAGTTAAATCACACTCTTGCACTACCACTATTTGTATAGTATCCTCTCGTTTGCAGAGCAGATAAGTTTCAAAATAGCCGATGAGAGTTTGGATGGATAAGGAATGCAGAGACTCGTATTTTTGGGGAAATTTTTTAAAGGTTTTATAATATTAGAAATTTAGGAAAATGTGAAATGTTTGTTTATATGATTTGGGATTCGAATGAAGGGATTGGAAGTTAAAGGAGTGCAAGTGTGATTTGTGTATATCCTAGTATATATAGTGTGTGTAACCGTAGAGGATTAAAATTCCAAACCCACTCTCTCTCTACTCTCACGTCTCTCCCTCCCTCCCTCTCTCGCGCTCTCCCTCCCTCCCTCCCTCCCTCTCTCTCTCCACCACCACCAAAGCTCGAAACCCACACAAACCCACCTCCATTGTTACATTCTATCCGTGTTATTAAGCTTGAATCTCGTGAGTTTTGCTTGGAGAAGGAGTATTTCGGTCGATTTTAAGATTTCGGAGTCAAGGGCTTACGTGGGCTTGATCTCCCTTTGGGTTTGCTCTCCAACTTCGAGATAGGGATTTCTTACACTTGTTATATGTTTATGTGTTGATTTTGCACATTGATCGTACTTTAGATTGTTGGTTGTTGTAGTTGAAATCTCGAAAATCTGCAGAAAATTTGTTCGAAACCTCGTTGTATCAATGCAGGCTTTCTGCCGTATCGATACCATAAGAAAACAGAAGCTTCAGAATTTTTGATTTGGCTGCTGTATCGATACAGCCATTGTGGCTATATCGGTACCAGGAGCTTATGGACAGTTTTTGCTGCTTTGTTCTAAACTTTATTGTTTTGACCCATGATCACTTCTAGCATCTCTTAAACATCTTTAAACCTTCTCTAAACTCGATTGTTTGATCTCATTGACTCATTGATGTTTTTCATTCCCTAGACACTTCTTAAGCTCAATCTTAGTGTCGTTGTCAACAAAGAACGTATCGTAGAGTGTTTATGAGTACTGAAGGTTGTATGAACATTGTGGTGGGTATAAATGGTAGATGAGAGCGGTATAATGACTTTAAGGGCAAAGTAGTAACTTGTCACGACTCGTTGAACCTCTTGATCTTTCTTTGGTACACTTGCTACGGGATTCAAGTATAGGAACTAGTATGTTGAATACTTTAGAAACCGCTTGTGAGTAGCACATTGTGTTGGTGGGGGGATATACTTAGAGGTACGATGAGGACGCATGTATTTGCTTATATGCGATATGGTAGATTGTTGGTCTTGTAATGTCATGTGATTGATTAAACGGCTTTTGGATTCGATTGAATGACTTGATGTTTGTGAAATGGGAACGTGGAATGAATGTGGATGATAAATGGACACAAAGAGAACTTTCAAGGCTCTTGAATGAGTAAATGCTTGGCAGGAGCTAAATACTCATATCATATGCTTTCAAGGCTCTTTAATGAGTAAATGCCTGGCAGGAGCTAAATGCTCATATCATTTGTCTTCAGGGCTCGTTGTCAAGTAAGCCCCTGGCAGGAGCTTCGACTCAGACTCTTAACAATACGTTATTAGTTTATGAAGTTAATGAGAGGATTTTGGTTTTGGTTAAAAGATTTTGATGAAAATCCTCTGGTATTCTTGAGCGAATCAATAGTTTCCGATATTTGGACACAAATCAACGAACTCCAGTATTCGACCCGAATCAACGGAGCTCGGCCTACAACGGTCTTGAGTTTTCTTGAATTGATTTGAAATAAAAAAGATAGGTTTTGTAATAAAGGGATTGATGATGATAAATGTGGGCACGAGGAAGATTGTAGTATCGTACGAAGGATAATAAGATGATTTAGAATTGGTTATAGACTAATGTGGATTGACGTGAGTTATTAATGCCTCTAGTCTAAGAAGTAACCAGTCAATGACATTTATGCGAAGTCTAGAACCCTTTTGACTATAGCGTATACCTTGTTGGTAATCATTTGTACATTGGGCGTATCTGTCATCATTCATGGTGCTTGATTAAATACATTTTTATATAATTTGAGCATAAAATTCTCTACTGGGCACGAGGTTTCCTCAACCCTTCATTATTTCAGGTACAACACAAGGGCACAAGCATGAAGTGTTTGGTGTGCATGCGAGCATCACCGTCAAAAGCTATTTTCAAAAGTCGTCCTTGTATCATTGTAAAATAGATCGTATTGCACTGTATCGTTTATTTTTGGAATGTTGTAACTGTTAAACAGGTTTGCTAAATTTGGGAACTGTAATGTCTTTTGGGATATTATTTATATTATCGCGAGAATTTGATTATCTAAAGTTATTATTATTTATGTTGAAAATTGAGGGCGTGACAAGAAAGAATGGTGGATAAATTATAAGGTGATTAGTTAAGGAAGGGATTAACTTATAGTTGGTATAAGTAGTAGTTGATATGGGTGAAAATGTAAGAAATTACTTGGTTACCCTCATTAAAAAATTGTATTGCGTTTAAAAAAAGATTGAGGGGTAATTAAGTATTTTTTCCCACCGAATTAGCTAATCTTAATGTTGGAGGTGGTGTTAGCAACCTTTCCAAAAAGATAAGTTCTTCCCCTCCCTTTTTCCCATTCCTTCCTCCCAAACATTAATTTTCCCTTCTCTCCTCATTCCCCTTTCTTTCACTACATCCTTTCCCTTCCCCTCCGCTCTCTTAAAAACGGGCGCACTCTTTCTTTCTTATTTTTTTTTGAGCTGAGCGGCTTTTCTTGTATTCCATGTTGTTTTTGTTCTTGTTTTTTTTTATTTAATTTTGTTCTTGTTTTTTTTTTAATTCTGTTCTTGTTTTATACTCTCCGTTTCCATTTTCCCCTCGTTTTATCCTAATTAGATAGAAAATTGGTTATACTTTTTAATTGATAAACTTTTAACGTACAATATGGATTTTGTTTGATAAATCTCAATTAGTTCTTTTAAATGAAGTTTTCAAATTCACCTAAAAGATTATAGATTACAAAATATAATCAGTTGAATAAAGGAAGAATTTTGGGAGGTTCACTATAGCATGTTTCTAACCCCACTAGTCCACTTCTTAAATTCCTAACCTCTCTAGTTCACTAGCCTTATAAACAAATTCCTATGATAAAAATACTCATCCTATATAACCACCCATAAAAAGAGAAACCCTAATCATTTCTAGATCTGGAGCACAGTCTCTCTCTCTCTCTCTCTCTCTCTCTCTCTCTCTCTCTCTCTCTCTCTCTAGTTCACTAGCCTTATAAACAAATTCCTATGATAAAAATACTCATCCTATATAGCCACCCATAAAAAGAGAAACCCTAATCATTTCTAGATCTGGAGCACAGTCTCTCTCTCTCTCTCTCTCTCTCTCTCTCTCTCTCTCTCTCTCTCTCTCTCTCTCTAATTACTCGCCACCGCCATTGCCGGTGCACTCCTCCTCCTTCGTCGTCGTCGTCATTTACTCCCTCTCCGTCGTCATTCACTTCATTGCCGTCGTCGTTCCATCAGTCGCTGTCGTTTTTTTCCGCCCTCCATCGCCGCCATCACTGCCTACACCTTCATCATCCCTCTCACCACCGCCAACGACCTTCCCCGCCACCATACGGATCAGTCCGCCGCAACGGCAGCGCGTGGAGTTCCAGCCAAAGCATAGTCGTGCTTTTTTTCAATTTTCCTTGCCGTCTTTGACATCAGTCGTCGTCGCCTTCCCTCCGTCGTCATTTACAGGTACAGTTAGCATTGCTTATGGTTTAGTTAGGGTTTTGGTTGTTTGAGTGACATATATGGTTATATGTGAGCATCTGTGCTTTGTAAATCCAAAAAAGAAAAAGAAAAAAGAAGAACATATAATCTTTAGGGTTTCGTTTGATAGTTGTTACCTGCTTATGGTTTGGTTAGAATTTTTATAAGGTTGTTTATGCATATAAGGTTGTTTAGGCATCATATTATTCGATGAATTTGTGTGTTTGAGTGGCATATATGGATGTCACTACGCCATTTTTTCCCATTAGCGGCATTAAAAAACTGCCGGTAATAGTCTCAAAACCGCCGGTAAAAGTACATTACCGCCGGTAAAAGTTTCGTCAGCAAAACAATTGTCGGGAATACAAAAACGGCAGTAAATTACCGCCGGTAAAGGTTTCGGACTATTAATGGCGGTTTTTGTACCGCCGCTAATAGTTTCGGAAAAAAAAATGACATTGCCGAGATTCGAACCCGCGACCCGTTGATTACTACCCGAGCACTTACCCACTAAGCTACATAAAATTATGTGTTTTATTAGAAAAATAATAATATTTATATTATAATGTATTATTACCAGCAGTTTTTGCTTACCGCCGTTAATAGTTACTTTTACCGGCGGTTTTACATTACCGCCGGTAATAGTTACTTTTACCGGCGGTTTTACATTACCGCCGGTAATAGTTACTTTTACCGGCGGTTTTACTAATGCCATTAATAAACGGCGTTTATAATTACCTTTTGCGGCGGTTTGTCATTACCGCCGGTAATAAGACTCTTTTCCAACGGTTTTATTACCGCCGGTAAAAAAACCGCCGGCAAAGGCAATTTTTGGCGTAGTGTGTATATGAGCATTTGTTTGAAGGTTGTTTTAGTTAGGGTTTTGGTTGTTTAAGTGACATACATGATCATATGTGAGCATCTGTGCTTTCTAAATCTAAAAAAAGAGAACATATAACGTTTAGAATTTTGGTTGTTTAACATATATGGTTATCTGTTTATATATTTACTCGAACAACTTTGATCTTTAACATATATTGTTATTTATGCATCATACTATTCAATGAATTTGTTTGTTTGAGTGATATATATAGTTATATATTAGCATCTGTCCTCTGTAAATCCAGAAAACGAGGACATATGAGCTTCTATCCTGAGACACATATGGTTATTATATATGAGCTTATTGAAGGTTTTTTTGTCATAATGCAAGAACATATAATGCTATTTGTTTAACTCTTTGATTATTTGTACATAAATAAAGACGAAGAAGCTAGTGATGTGGAGATGCAAATCCCACCATAGAAAGTGTCAAAAATCAAAATTAAGATCAAGGATAGCCACAACACGGCAGAGGTTGAGAAGGATAGTACAAGGAAGAGGAGAAGGGCAAGCAAAGAACATGAAGAATTTAGAGATGTGAAAACCCCAAGAAAAAGATCAATAGAGTCTGCTGAGAATTTTGAGCGCACTTTGTTATAAATGCTACAAATATTACTAGGTTTCTCTTAGCTACTAACTTGTAAATGAAAGTACAAAAGTACTAGTTGTGAAACACGTGTTTTGATTAGTGGAGACTGTAGTGGTTTTAAAGATTGTTACCTGTTAATGAATCATATAAATCTCCCTTTAATGGTCTTTTACACTTTGATACAAATTGGATTAGGCACTTCATGAAACCATACTCCGTTGTCCATCACTTATTGAATTGGTCCACGCAGCAGCCTCACTATGTGTACATCTGAACCTTGTATCATGTCATCAGTTCTTAACATATATGGTTATATGTACAAATCTGTTGTCTGCATGTTATCAGAAGCAAGTCAGTGAGGCCACTGCGCGAACCAATTCAATAAGTGATGGACAATGGCAATGCGTGACGTTGACCGCCTCGTCGCAAGGCGTTGGCATCATCTTGGACGGCATCGGCATCGTCGCACAAGCCGTGGCTTTGCTAACCGGTGAGGGATCAACGATGGTGTAACGCCCCGATTTTTCAAATAATTTCAAAGGCATTAAAATAATACAATTTTATTGAAATAACTCGAGAGCGACTCTAGTCTTATACAGATTCCAAGTATACTCGATCTTCGTTCCTGATTTTCCTCCTGTCTCAAAGCCGCTTCATCATTGAATCCTGCACCCGCTGGCAAATTAATTGCCGAAACAATCAATTTGCCAAGATACAGACGTATCCGTGAGTGGTAAATCACCCAGTAGAAAATTCAACCCAACTACCCCTCTTACTTTACAGCTAGCAGGTAACAAGATAATATTAAATCGAAGAAGTCAAGCAGAGATTTTACACATAAACTAGTTTGTTACTATTCATTAACCTAAGTGAAATCTAAGATCTTCTCCACAAGATCCTTTCCTTCCATAATCACTAACTATGACCGTGTCATGGAAAATCCCCCCCTTGCTTGTCCTGCACACAGGGTCCTAAATGAGTATACCTAAGTTATGTACTTAGCATGAATTCATTTAAGACCATAACAATGGGCACGATTACCCTTTGGAACTTCCCATGGCATACCATACGTTAGGGTTGCCACTATTTCTAAGCCACTAACTATGACAGTGTCATGGGACAATCCCCCCTTGCTGGCCTTGCAAGGGCGTGATTACCCTTTGGAACTTCCCATGGCATACCATACGTTAGGGTCACCACAATAACATCACTGGGCCCCGCAGGTCACCCTTAGCCATGGCCAAATCATAATCCACAATCTCACAACTTCAACACTTTACCATTTTTTCATTAACTTAGTATCATCTAGATGAAATCTAATTACATACCACCCCATGTCTCTAGAGTCCAATCTAGCATTCAAATCAAGTATTGGAACAATATACAATTAATCAAAATAGTAATTAAAACAATAACAAGCAATGCAATCACATAACTTTTTATGAATGGGCCATTGCCCTTAGTCTTGTATAACCAAAATGTCAATAATAAAGTAAGAACTTTCAAAAAAATTAAAAAAATTTCTAAGCTCTCATTAATTATTTCTTAAGAAAATAGATTGATTAATAACTAATTATATACATTAAATAGGTAAAAGTATTAGAAAAATTATCATGACCTTAATAGGAGTCCTAAAGGTCCTACACAATATGTTCGAGTATCAAAAGTTGGGTTCAGAGGGTCGCGAAATTATTTTAAATAAAGAGATTAATGAAAGTTACTGAAAGTAAAATAAATAGATAATAAATAATTTGATAAGTAAAATATATTGAGGTTAACAAAGTTCCATCCTTGGAATGTACAAGAATAAAAATAAATAAAATTACTCAGGCATTAATAATATTGTTTATAAGGTCGTAAAGATTTTTCGTATATAAACTTTTGAATGAAAACAAGTAAATAATTAATAAATGGATAATAAAATAAAAATTTATGATATTAACAAGGTATGATCTTTGAGGTGTGAGAAATCTAAGAAAAATAGTTCGGGTGTCAAAAATGATGTTCGGGAGGTCGCAAAGTTGATTCAAACCAAAACAGACTTCACCTCAAGGTTGGACTGAGTGGAACTTGCAGGCCGCAAGGTCAGAAGGCCTGGTTCTTGCGACTGAGCAACCAGAAGGTTGTGGCCGCAAGGCGCAGCTAGAATTTGTTTTTTTGTTCGTTTGGCTTCGGTTTCGTGCATGGATTCGCATGGGCTATATCTAAGGCCTAAAAATACATAATTATACATAGAGTAGTGGTTGGAATGGATTATAATACCTCGAATGGATCGAATTGATTCACAAACCAAAACTTGAATTTTGGGGAAGATGACTTCGGTTTTGGCTATGGAGGAACCTTGGGACCGAATTGAATGTTGTTTGGTGATGCTTGGGGTTAGGGGAAGTGATTGGGACGGTCAATTTGGATTTCGGTTGGTTTATGAACACAAACCCACTTTTCTCTCTCTAAAACTCCATGGATTGGAGCTTTGTTTTCTTTTGTTTTTCTCTTCTTCCCTTGTCGGTGGAGTGTGGAAAGTATCGTGGTGTGCTCATGGGTCAATGGGGTGGGGTATTTATAGGTGAATTTTGGTGGAGTAGGATAGGATCGAATTTAATGGAGTTAGGTTCATAGAACTAGGTATGGACGAATTGGAACTATTTTTGGGGCTAGAGAGGAAGCAAGGAATGGATATGAATGAATGGAATTTCGGATTTTGCTTGGTGATGAAGGATTTTTTTTCAGTTTTAGGCAATGGGGAATGAACTTGGTTTTTCTTAGAGGGGAAGAAATAGAGGCATGGAGAGAGATGGAGCTGTGGGAGGGAGAGATAGGAAGTACGGGAGAGAGAGTGGGGTGGCAGAAGGAAAAAAAAAGTTCATGCTTGTATGTGTAATAATATATACATATTATCAAAAAAAATGTATAATAAAAACTTAATATGAATTCTATTAATAATATTAACTCTCTCTCTCTCTCTCTCTCTCTCTCTCTCTCTCTCTCTCTCTCTCTATATATATATATATAGGGTCAAAAATCCAGGTTGTTACAGATGACATCGTGGCGACGGCGGGAGGGATGATCGGCGGTGGAAGGGGGGAAGATCGGCGGCGGCGGGGAGAGAGAGAGAGAGAGAGAGAGAGAGAGAGAGAGAGAGAGAGTATTTTTGTCTTGTACGAATTTCCTTTTTAAGTAAAATGGATCTTAGACCTTACAATACATTATTAGTGGACTAAAGGGGTTAGGAATTTAAGAAGTGGACTAGTTGGGTTACAAACATGCTATAGTGGACTCTAGACTAATTTTTTATTGAATAAATGACATGAATTCCAAAAAAACTAAAGAATTAAAACAAGGGGAGTATATGAGATAATCTGTTGTCAACCGCCTAAAACTACTACACAGAACACACATGCAAACATATATAGAAGCTTGGCTTATAGTAGCTAATATTGTAATACAGAACGGAGATTTATTCTTCGCCCTTGTCATTCACTTATGCCGGGATTTATTATTTTGACTGAAAATAAGGTTTACCACTTCAGATTGGACATTCGGGAAGCGGTTAATCCAATCATATTTGTCATAAGAGAAATGAACCGTTAGACGTAAATCATTCATTTCGCTTGTGATGACAAATACGCCTTGTTCATGTCACTTACTAATTACTGTGTTTGAACAATTTGATTTTTTCCTTAGATGATGAATGCTTTATTCGTGTCACTTACTAATTACTATGTTTGAACAATTTGATTTTTTCCTCGGATGATGAAGACATTTAGACGTACAAATTGCACTGCTCCAATTATTACCGCATCTTGCCTCCAAATCAAGCTTGTATTTCCCGTTTTTCTGATCCGTCCTTTTTTTTTTTCCCCCTTCCGGTATCCCAGTGGGGTTGAATCGTTGATTGAGTTGATGTGAACTGAACAAGTTTGTCACTCTAATATAAGATTGTACCAGATCAAGTCCTAGATATGCTTGCTTTGGCAGCTGGTGTTGCCTTTGTTATTTCTTGTTTTGTTGTTCGAAAAATAAAATTTATGCTCAATTGGAAAAGTGTAATCTTGTTGACTACCCAAAAAAATAGAGTGAAAATATCACCTACTTTGTGTGGAGCTTACTTTGATGATCAAACCAGCCCATTTGGTTTTGCTCTTTAGAAATTTTGAAAAATTAAAACTCGATAAGTGAATCCTTCATTCTGCAAGCACTCAATTTGAAGTTGAAAAGTTCAGGTCCAAAGTTTTGAACCAAAACTAAGTGTTATGATCACGTACTTGCGTTATGGAATTGAACTGATTTTTCATAGGATTTCCTAAAACACGTACCAAGTCCTAAAAAAACGAATTCGGACAATGAAGTAGAGTTTGTACGTGCAATCTCCAAGCACAAAGAAAAAAAAAATTGCATTCTAATTTGAATATTAGACCTGTGAAACAAAAAAAGAAAATTATTCTTCCTGATCACATGCGAAAAGTAAATGCATGGATCGTAATTAATTTCTTACCTTTCTTATTTCCCTGTAGATACATTATTTCGCAATAATTCAAGATCCAAACAAGAATGCTAAATTTAAATATTATTGCAAAACTATAAATAAAAATACAAAACATTCCCCACTTCATCATTAGCATATCACGATTCACCCGCACGTACATAGATACAAAAGTGATCCAACTAGAACACAGTACAGTACACACAGAGAGAGACACACGAGAGGACGGAAATTAAGGAGGTACTAATACAACGCACGGCTAATTTGATTTTGGAATTCCATTTTTTGATAACCACATTCCAATAATTTGTCTTTTAGAGTTCACATAAAATACACAGAACACGAACATTAATTAATTAATTAAAAGACAAATATTAGAGTGGTTATAAACATCTGGAGCGAGCACCAAAATCATTTCAACAGAGCGATCGATGTTGTTACTATTTTAAAGATAAAGAAAAGAGGTAATTATTGACTAGTCCGCGAATACTTAAACTTCCTCTTCTCACACATATACATACTCTAAACTTTATGGTGGGGAGGGGGACCAAACCATTTGCAAAAGCTCTGGATAGTTATTTGATCAGATGAAAGATTTTGCAAATGGTATTGAAAGGCTTAAATATTTGATCGATCATGCAGGAGGAGGAATATTGAGGAAAGGAATGTTGGGAATGTAGAAAGGAGGGAAAGGAGGGAGCACAGGGATTGTATAAGCAGGAAGTGGAGGAATTCCAGGGATTTGAGGAATTGGGGGTGGAAATAGAAAGGGAGGGAATTGTGGGAGAGGAATAGTACTAGTATCAGGCAGTGGAGGTACAAATGGGATGTTCAAATTAGTTGGCAAGTTCTTCATCTCATCATGATCAGTACCATTAATGTTCTCCCTTGCAGCTGCCTTGATCATCACCACCTCCTTTTCTTTGTTTAATAGATGATGATTGTCTTCCACAACTACTGGTGTTGGCATTCCAAGTTGGCGAGCAGCATCAACATGGGAGGGGAGGTTGAAAGCCAAAACCAGGCTAAACAGGAGAATTAAGCTGTTTGGTGAATCCATTGTTGTAGTTTTTTGAGGGAGGAAAGCAGTAGAGAGCTTGTGTTGCCCTTCGTGGGGCTTTATACATGGAGACAAAAAAAGCTCCGAACATTAGTCTGGTTGGTTGGTTGGTGGGTTTGCTAGATCTACCACACAATTTTTGTTTTCTCATAAGCAGAGTATTTGATCTAGGCTACTCACACCTTGACTTATCTTGGGGCTATAAATGTCGACCAACGGCCCCATGTCAAAGCCGGATCGAATAAATGCTCCGTACGGAGTGGCTCCATCAATATGGATGCCATCTAAAAAATTTCAAGCCTGAGATCTTAATTAGGAGGGAGAAAATAGATAAGCCTTAGGCCTTAACCACAAGGTCAACTCCTTGAAGTTTTCTTCTCACACAATTGACCAGCCTTTGATCTTTAGGGTGGGTCATGCCACAAGAAAGTAATTAATTTCATGTGAATTTCTTAGTCCAAGTGTGGATGATCTGCGTTTGACAAAAAGAGAAAATTATAATGACGGAAAATAAGACCCTTTGTTTTTTCCTTATTTTTGTTTGAGTAATGTGTTCTAAACTTAAAAATAGTGTATTTACAAAAATAATTTTTTTTACCATTCAAAAGATATCATCGAGATCTGCACAAAAAATTACTATTTCTGTACGTACATTATTTTTAAGCTTAAAAATTGCACGTACGTAAGGTCTATGAATTCTATATTTTTTCAACTCCTTCTAAGTTAGTATACCGAGAAGTGAGAATACAATACCCAACTTTTTGGTTGATCCGTTGAGGTTCAATTTAACTGAGGATAATCAACTATGAACTATTTATACATTAAAGTATTTAATTAAACGGAAAAAAAAAATCAATGATAATTCCAATGTCGGAATTAAGATCAATTAGGACAGAAATAAAACATTGAAAAAAACTCTTCTTTGGCGTGGTGTAAAGGCATAATATGTAGTTGAAAGCTATGGAAATTTTATATCTATCTCAAAATTAATTGACACTGAATGGAGATGTCTCAAATGTTATTAAGTGATCATCAATTCTACTCCCAAGTAATGTAAGATTCTATTTCCTAATTAACATCCCTCCTCACGTGCAACAGCGTTTGAGGTATGTCACGTGTGGCCAATTTTTAGGTCTCTATCATCGTGCAGCCTTTTCGTTGGTCTGTCATCTCAGTATATGGATTGTAAATTTTTTAAAATATGGGGTAGAATGGATCTTATTCTAATACTATATAGAAACTTTATATCCATCTCAAAATCAATTATGAGTGAAGAGGTCTCCAATCTTATTAAGTGATCACTCATTTCACTATCAAAATATGAGACTCTATTTTCTTAATAAAAAGGCAGCAAGTAAAAAACTCCTTAAAGCATCTCCAACCAGGATTGGGGGTTGCTGCTGCTGCACTACACTGTGTAGCGCGGTTGATCTGGCCATCCATTTCGGCAAGGATGGCTTAGATTTAATCTGAACTCCTATAAATCTTAACCGTCTATTGTTTGGATGAAAATCTGAGCTTTCCATTGCCGAGATGGATGGATGTATCGGCCGCACTACACCCTACATGGTGTAGTGCGGAGAGTGCACTAGAGCACTCCTGGAACCCTCCAACCAAGGATGTCAAATTTGACATGGCATGCCAAGTGAAAAATTGGGCATCTAAAGCCACTGCAACCAAAATGTCAAATGCTTACGTGTTATTTGACATCTCATCTCTCATGTTAAATTTGACATGTGTGATGTCAAAAATTTTCTTTCATTACTTCACTCCAAAACTACCTAAAATAATATATTTGACAAGTTGGTTGGAGTGGGCATCTTATAAATGTCAAATTGTCACGTGAGCCTTAAAAAAAATTTGAAGTCAAAGTTGGAACCTTAAGGCATAAATCAAATTATGAATATTGAATATCATTTAACTTGTTATCAACAAAGCTCAATAAAAGAAACATTTTCAAGTAGCCGATCATAATTAATTGTGAAAACATAAAGTTTTGATTTGGTTTGGTTATACTTGCATTTGTCACATACATGCCAATCCCACTTTCCATAAATAACATTTTTACATTTTTTATTGGGGGAGAGAGTGTTCGAGTCCGGACCATTCATTCATAGCACGTTTGAACAGCTCAAATTAGTGCTTTGGGTACCAGGCAGACAATTGAAATGAGTGCCAACCCTTATCGAAAGTTCTCCTTTTACTCACACGATCTGCATGCCCACTCTTTGATGAGAGGAGTAGTAAATATTGTTTCAGATCAGATGTATCAATTAATGCTTTTACTGGAGTAATTACTTCATGCATGCATGTACAATTAATTAATTGAAGATTAACTCTGCATTGCGATTTCCAAGACATGCATTTCCGATCGATGAGATGTCTACCAGAGAAATGCTAAGTGCAAAGAAAATAAGCAAAGAAAAGATCCTTAAAGTGTACATGAACAGCTTAGATTCACACAGAATGAATCTGAGCCGTTTATGTATACTTTAAGGGTGTGAATCTGAGCCGTTCATGTACACTTTAAGGGCATTTTCTTTGTCCATTTTCTTTGTCCCTAGCACAGCCCTATCTACAATTCGCATGCAGTAAATATAGTGCATGCATGCATTCTTGCATGTGTCTAAAGTATGTGTACAACGTGTTTCTTCAGTGACGACGGTGCCTGAGGCCAGCCAGCCCTCAACATACTGTCTCCCGATTTAGGCTGCATTCTTATACACTTAACTTAAATCAGAGAATTTTATTTTTATTTGAATTTTTTTTTGCATTTGTTAATTTTGTGCTAATAGGTTATTGATTCGTCTTGACGAGAGTCGGATAAGTGACAAACTTTTGCATTTGTTAATTTTTTGCGCTAAAAAGTGGTTATTTCTCAAAAATACTTTGGTAAAAATAAAAAAAAAATTAACTTATCTAATTCCTTTCGTCAAGATGAATCAATAACCCAAAAGCTTGGCACAAAACTAACAAATGCAAAAAAAAAAAATTCAAATAAGGACAAAATTTCAAATTTAAATTAAGTTTAAGTTAAATTCATAAGAACACAGCCTTAAGATGGCTTTCTTTTTTCTTTTCTTGTTTTTTCCCGCTTTTCTAATCTTTCAGATATACTACTATAGTTATATGGGAAATGTTTCACATTCCCCTTTTTACGATTCACACTCTTTTTCTTTTTTCTTTTTTATCTTTATTTACTTAAATTTACTACAGTATCTTACCTTTTATTCAATACACTTTTTGACACATTCAGGGACGATATTGTAAATTCATGTGGATAAAAACCACAAAAAGAGTGTGAATGGTTAAAAAGGGAGTGTGAAAATCATTTCCCAAAAAGTATATATACAAAAATATGGAAAACTGCATTTAGATGTGTACTTTAATTCTTACATTTCTGTGAATCATTCATTATTATCCACCCATTAGACGGTAATTAAGTATAGCCATCGAGACTTTGGAAAAAATAAGGGGTCAATTTTAGAAATAACTCATCTAGCTTGCATGAGGTTTTAATTCCATCCCTCCAGTACCAATTGTGTCAATTTTACCTTGTAAGTTACCGTCCTTAATTTGGTCTCACTCGCTGAATTCATTTCATATTGACTAGGGGCCGGTGTTTTAAAAACCGGAAAACCGGACTAAACGTCCCATTTTTCGCTTTTCAGGCAGAACCGATTTGGTCCAATTTTAAATATTAAGAAAATTTTAGGGATCATGTAAGCGTCACTGAGTTGAACAGACTTGGTGGATTTTAGACGGGATCCACACACCAAAAAGCTCATAGCAGCCATACAGGTTTCTTAGTTCAATATCATCCCTAGTTATCTAACTAGACGTTGTTTTCTTCCAATCACTTTAGCCATTAAATGCAAAGTTCTCGTTTCTTTAGCACTTGTTAGTTTAGTTTATATTTCTGTTGAATTTCTAAGTCCTCTTCATTGAGGCAAGTTGAATCCAGTTGTTACTCTATTTTTCTCCTTGAGTTCATCCAGTTGCTTGTAGGGGGTTAGATTAGGCGTTCATTCCTTGATCAAATTAGAGTAGTTTTCTACTCTTGGCACGCCCACGCATTTCCACTCTAACACATGCTAACTCTGGTCGGGGCTCTTTTTCTCCTGCTTCTTGGAGAAAAGTGTGCCATCAGTGTCCTATACGCACCTCTGCATGTTTTGTCGTTGTCGTGTCCGGCATGGACTATGAAGCACGGATACTCCGAAACTAGCCACGTACATGTATCGGATACTTCCCGGATATGGATATGCGCCCGATACGCCCCGACACGTATCGGATACGGCAAATAAGTATCCTGTAATTAAATTAAATGTTTTTATTTTCGGATACGTTTCGGATACGCGAGCGATACGTGAGGGATACGACCAGATACGTTTCGGGATACGGCGGGATCAAAAATGAAATTTTTTAAAGATTTAAGTAGAAAAAAATAGAACTATAAGAAGAAAAGTGTAATAAAATTATAAATTAGAAGGGGGAAAGCGTAATAGAACTATAAGGAGTATAAAGTACTTACGTCTGTTGGCAGACATACTCGACAATCGACATCCAAGCCCTAGAACTCGATCGATTCCTTCTCTCCCTAGATCGATTGAAGGCAGGTACACACACACACTCTCTCCTCTCTCTCTCTCCTGAGTCCTGATCGTACTCTCTCTCTCTCTCTCTCTCCTGATCGTATCATACTTACCCGGTGGTCATATATATATATATATATATATATATATATATATTGTTAAGGTTGGTTTTTCTTTTAGGAAAAATTTCATATTAACACCTAACCTTTTACACAAATTACACATAGACACACGACCTTAAAGAAATATCACATAAACACCTGACGTATTAAAGAACTCATCAATTAAACCCCTATCATTAATCTCCAAAAAAACAAACATAAAACATGTTTCTCTCTCCAATTTTGCTACAAGCACTAACTTTTTTTCACAGATTTTGCACATTTTTTGTGGGGCCCATTTTTTGGGTCCCACACATATTATCCGATCCATTGATTATGTCAAAAATATTTTTTTGAGAACCCTTGCAAAAAATCAGCTCCATAAATGTAAGTGTATGATCCAATCGTACAACTTTTTATTCAGAATTTCGGATTAAAATTCTGCATAAAAAGTTGTAAGATTTGATCTAACACTTATATTTACACCGTTGAGCTGATTTTTTATAGGCTCATGCAAAAAAATAAAAAAATTAATGAGTGGATCGGTTCACTTTTGGCCGGATTCCGACAAAAAAAATTTGTAATACAAATCTTTTCTTCAACGTTATTATTTTTCTTTTTTCTTTTCCGCATAGTGCTGAGTTGTTTTTTTTAATTTATTTTTTACCGGAGCAACTAACACTACCCAGTATACCCACACAAATTAGTACTCCATTACGTAGATTTTTTGTGGGGCCCACTTTTGGGTCCCTAAAAATGATCCGTTCATTTCATTAGTTTTAAAATATTTTTTGCGTGACCCTATAAAAAAATTAACTCAATAGGGTAAATGTAAGTGTTTGATCCAATCTTACAACTTTTTATTCAAAATTTTAATCCAGAATTATGAATGAAAAGCTTTACGATTGGATCATACACTTACATTTATTTTATGGAGCTGATTTTTGGCAAGATCGCTTGAAAAAATATTTTAGAATTAGTGAACAAATCGGATAATTTGTGTGGGACCCAAAAATGGTCCCCACAAAAAATTTGTGCAAAATATGTGGAAAAAAAGTTAGTGTGGCAAGCAAAATTGGAGAGAGAAACATGTTTTCCATTAGTTTTTGGACGGAGGTTAACGGTAGGGGTTTAATTGATGAATTTTTTAATACGTCAGGTGTTTGTGTGATGTTTTGTTAAGGTCAGATGTCCGTGTGTGATTTGCGTGAAAGGTCAGGTGCTAATATGAAAATTTTCCTTTCTTTTATTGCCAGGTTAACTTTGCTTTTTCTACAGAAAATACAATAGGTCAAACTAGTTACTAGTTGTAACCTGCTCTAGCAAAAAACAAAATACGGCAAACTAGTGACTTTTGGCATGTATTGGATGTTGGATGCTTCGTATTAGTTTTTGTTAGGTTCTCTTTTGTTTGTACATGTGCTTAATGCTTGGTATTGGCCATTTAACTACTTTTTGACTTCTTGTGCCTAGTATGAGACTAATAATTATAAAAATATATAATTTGCACAGCCGTATCCCCGACGTATCCGTATCCTAGTTTTTTGGGTTTTGCCGTATCGCCGTATCCGTATCGTGTCGTATCCGTATCCCGTATCTGTGTCCATGCTTCATAGGGCATGGATAATGCAAAAAAAATGGACGTCACTTTGGGACACATGCGGATAGCCACCCCGCGTGGCTAAAAAGTAAGCCAAAAGAGCTAAAACTCTTTTTTTTAGTTCAACTGAGAAACTCGAGTCTTATAAAAGACGCCACTCTACGAGGGAAGTCCCCAGGTCGAGTCTTTGCAAGTTCATCCCAAAGAAAGTGAATCCCTGCTGGTGGAGCAAATAAAACACTAATAGCTTGATGTCAGCTTCTACGGCAAAAGCTTTGAGCAAGGGTTTGTGCTACGTCCCACCAGCTGTATTGGTCAAGAGGAAGTAAATTATATGGATTGAAATAAGACTTAACGGAAGCTTTGATTCGTAGAGTATCTGCCAAGTCCATCGGATGAGATTGGGGCACGTCAACTTTTAACAAGTTCAACTTCTTCCCTTCCAACCATAACTTCAGATTTGGAGTCATCATTTTTTTATGGGAAAACTTTGTTCTCAAATGGTCTCTTTTTCTAACAAATAAAGATTTGACATTGCCTTAAAAAATGGCAAGGGCGAAGGTCATGTCAAATCAACGTAGGATTCGATAGCTGTCAAATGACATTAAATTTGAGTTTGTGTTGACTTCAAAAATGTCAACTACAACTACTCCGCTACGTGTGATTTGATTGTCAAATCATTTGCCTAACTGCATTAGGAAGAAGGCCGGAAATATGAACTGTGTTGGATGAGGTCAGGACCAAACTATGCAGCTTGACAACGTTGCAATTTAACGCTCAGAATCGAGTACTTCGTGTGAAGATTGGTATCTCTCTCCAAAAGTGTTTCGGTAAATAACTGAGAGATTGTTGGGTCCCTAGCTTGCCTGTTTCTCTAGTCTCTTACGCCTCATGTTTCCTGTTTGTTGCTTTGTTTTTGCTTGCCTTGTGTTTCCTGTTTGTTTGCAAGGGTGATGCCCCGTTGAGTTTGTGTAGCTTCTTGCTCTATTAATGATTGAATTTGTATGCCCAATTTTCGCCCCCCACAATACATCAATTTACGGTCTGCTCTGTGATCAACTGTACAGGGAAGACTTGTATTAGACTCCCTCCGGCAAAGCTTTGTCTCACAAGTTTTACCCTTCCCAGGCGAGTCCAATGAGGCCTGAGTCGGGTAAGTTTACAGGTTACCAAAACGGAGAAAAATAGGCCTGTAAAACATAAACCACTTATTTTAGTACAATAGCTTTCTCCAGGGAAGACTTGTATTCGACTCCCTCCGGCAACGCTCTGTCTCACAAGTTTTACCCTTCCCAGGTGAGTCCAATGTGGCCTGAGTCGGGTTAGTTTACAGGTTACCAAAACAGAGAAAAATAGGCCTGCAAAACATAAACCATTTATTTGAGTACAATAGCTTTCTCCGTTCAGAAATCTCCAGCCTTTCTCCTAAGAAACAACTTCCAAACCACATCAAAGAGCACCCAAAAACATGCCTCCCAAATACCACAATCTTCTCATTTTAACTCTTGTAAAACTCTTTCATCTATCTATATGAAATTCTACTTTTCGCCCTCCCACACCCACCCCACCCCCCCCAAAAAAAAAACAAAAAAACAAAAAAAAACATAATCATCGCTTGTGGAATGTAATGAGATATTAGTTAGCTTCCATATGAATTCTGGAAAAAGTAGTAGTCAAAACTTATCTTCTATTTCCCACTGATTTAGCAAAAGTCAAAAAGCCCGTGCTTGAAAGCAAAAAAAAAAATCATAGAACCATGGGGCAGCAGAGGCTCTTTCCTCGCCCATTTGTCAAAACGAACAAAGAGTAACTGAGACTATCAACATAGAGAAACGAGCCTCCCATTGCAGAAACTACCTACATACATCCCAACATTTCAGCAAATGAAATCCTACCGTCATTTGACCCTTGTCCTAGTCTTGACACATTCGTCGTCTTTTCTTGTTTTGCTCTTCTTGCCCTTTCGAAGGTGAATATGTCTTTTCAAGTTTTGAACTTTCTTGCCCTTCCAAAGGTGGAATCTATTGGACAACGGTCAGCGTTCTCGTGTTTTTCGGTTGAATCCCCTAAAGCAAACAACCCCAGCACACAATTTGGATAAATCAGAACATAAAGGAAGGTGTGCACACCAATTGTTCAATCAATGAATGCTATGGAAGGATGCGTTGATCTAAGTAGCAACTTTCAGAGGTTAGTCTGAATTGAAAAAGAAATATCAGGTCAAATCTTTCCAACCCTTGTGAGGGAGAACAATTTTGTTCACCTTTACCAAAGGTGAGGGTAACCTTACCCACATTCGGTAATAAGATATATTGCGGGTATCGCTTTGATCATTAGAACTGCTACCTTTTTATAAATTAATTTTTTTATGAAACAATGCAAAAATTCCACTCAATTGCATAGCGGCAAGTGCTTGAACAAAAAATCCAATTCTTAGATCTAAAACTAGAGAGGGCGAAATTAGATTTTTTGGATCTAAGACTAGAGAGGGCAAAAACCATGGGCATCTGGCCCTAGGGCCTTAAAACCTTAGATGGATTTAAGAGCCATTGTAATTTCTTGCAAGGATACTAGATTTCTAAGACCCTCACACATAGTGGGGGGGACCTTTCGTTAATAAACTGGGACACAACATATGTAGCATCTCTTCTCTGACTAGACTGACTGAATCTAGTACCCAATAGCAATTTGTGGAACATCTTTAGCCTAAAGATGAGGAACATCTTTAGCCTAAAGATGAGGAATGGAACAGAAGGAAACAAACAGGTGTGGGCTTTAGTGGCTGCAATGATTTGGAGGGTGTAGAGCTGCAATGACTTATTTCAAGGATTATTCTAACCTTCGCCCAAAGAGTGTAGGATAATAAATAAAAGGTGCATTGATATCCGAGAAAAGTGTATTAATATCAGTAAAATATGCATTGATATCCGAACTTGTTTGAAATTATTGGCATATTATCCGACTCCTAATAGGCGGACGTAAAAAAGACGGTAATTTCAATAGCTCCACTTCCAAATCCTATCTAATGACCTGCTCTTATATTTTGACAAGAAGAAACCTATTTCATACATTTATAGCCTAATAATGATGAGAAACGGAACAGAAGGAAACAAACAGGTGTGGGGTTTAGTGGCTGCAATGATTTGGAGGGTGTAGAGCTGCAATGACTTATTTCAAGGATTATTCTAATCTTCACCCAAAGGGTATAAGATAATATGTAAAAGGTGCATTGACATCTGAGAAAAGTGTATTAATATATGTAAATATGCATTGATATCCGAACTTGTTTGAAATTATTGGCATATTATCCTACTCCTAATGGACGGACGTTAGTAAGACAGTAATTTCAATAGCTCCACTTCCGAATCCTATCTAATGACCTGCTCTTATATTTTGACAAGAAGAAACCTATTTCATACCTTACCCAAAACATTGCTGGATCTTCTCAGTTGATCCACCTGGTTTCCCAACCAAAGAAGAGAAAAAATAAACACGTATTAGACATGAATACAAAGCACTGAGCAGATTGATCTGAGCTTATGCACTCAATCATTTCTACCTCGCATCATATTTCTCAAGGAGGTTCCACAGTACAAAGTCTTCTTTGTGAGATTTCGTATCTATTCCCAGGGAACATTAATCGGGCTTCTACTTGATTCGTCATCAGCAAAAACCTGTATGAAATTTACAGTAGCTTTACTATAACAGCCTAAGCAGATATAATGATTGAAACTATATGGTGAACTGGAATAAACTCACCTCATTTGTTTGGAAGTATGTTCCATTCAGTGGAAAACTTCCTCTCACTGCTCTCTGCCAGGGTATCTGTTCATGATCATATGACTCTCTCTCTCTCTCTCTCTCTCTCTCTCTCTCTCTATATATATATATATATATGTATATGTATATATCAATCCGTTTCAAAAGAGTATCACCTCATTTTAGTTAAAATTGCGTTAACTTTATAGGATTGAAAGCTCGTAAATCACATAAGGCTTGCACGTACGATTGAAGGGCAGCGGAATTAAGTTGCTTCAAGCTTTTCACGATCTGAGGCCCGCTCTACAAGCACCGATTATGTATATGAACACCGTCTTCTCTTCACGTCTGGTAGAGGAAACTATTAGAGTCTACTCTTGATATCCACACCGCAAATCCTAGGGTTCTTAGATGGAAACCCTAGAGAGAGAAGATATTTGACTGGAGAATTTTTCTAAAGGAAAATGAGAGATGGAACTCTAACTCTTTCGTATTGTGTATATCTCTAAATATCTGCAGGACTATATTTATAGATTAAAGTCCAAGAGTTCAAAGTCTCCTAATAGATGTAGGTGATCTATTATCTTTGAACTCTCCTAACAGATAGAGATTAGGAGTCTGTCTCATCCTTCTAACCAACTCAATCACATAACCCATGTGGACGACCAATGTGGGTTGGGTTTGGTCCGAACGGACCTATTTTTCTAACATCTCTCACTCGTACACATTGGGCTTTAAGGAAAAAATCTCATCCATGTCAATCTTATCAATTCTCTCTTCATACAGGAAATGAGGCGTGCAACCGACGAGAAAGAAACAAGCAATATAGGAGTACCATATTAAGCTTCCATCAAACTAACATGGCACATCACTCCACAAGATCTCGTCATTTCCCTAGACAAATCTAGTCACATTGGATTGAGGATCTTCAATCCCTCTTGAGTCCTAGCTCAGAGCTATGCTCAACCCTCTTGCGTTGGTGTGCTTCTAATTTCAAAATTATTTTTCATTTTGATATACTGTATATAAAAAGATAATAACTTGTGCCGGCACATAACACAACCAACCACATAAATGAATGTGATACTAGAAAGTCTTCCTTGAGCCCTTATGTCAATCCATGTCAATCTTGCTGCTTTCCCAGTCATGTTCCATGGGATCCTGACATTTCGTGGCCTTAGCTAGTCAAGCTAGAGTAGCAACACAAAGTCTCTACTTCATGACATAGTCTCAAGTCAAGTAAGGGTAACGAGTGGTCATATAAATGACTCTTAGAGCCCACACAGTGATAGGAAATGGATCCACGCTATCACTCCTCTAAGTATGGTCGACAACAGAACTTATGGTATGATTCACATGCTACAGTGGAGCAATCCTTAAAGCTTGTGTCACTCCCAAAAACACCGTACAGACATAAGTACAGTCGCTACTAAAAGCGCCTTACTCGAGACTCTCAAATTTGTCGCATGCACTGCGCCCTATCTAGTTCTCCATCTGGCTCAATCAAAGGCTACACAGACTCTGTGTTCGGTCAAGAGTGACCTCATCTTGGTCCAACCAAGGCAATAATACTCTAAACTCAGCATCATATAAAGAGTATAAGTATGTCTGATCTCGCTCGCCTATCAGCACCAAGGTAGGTTACCATGTGAGTTGGTCAACCCTATGCCTTTTGACACACAAGTGTAAGTGCATAACAATTTAAATGCAACATGATTTTTATTATCACAATCAACTCGAATATAAAAATCAGTGCATAAACAATAAATATCCGAAGGTGTCTCAATAAAGCATAAACAACTCAAATCCTATGAAATCCCAGACTACTAACATGGCTTTGAAATACATCCCTTGCTATAGGCTTAGTCAAGGGATCAGCAACCATACTGGTTGTGGATATATGCTTTAGGACCACCTCTCCTTGCGCAACTATGTCTCGAATGTAGTGAAACCGAATATCAATGTGTTTGGATTTTCCATGATATTTGGGATCCTTGGTATAAGCAAGAGTTGCTGTACTATCACAATATAGAGTCCCAGGCTCACTAGATCTAGGCCCTGTGTCAAGGCACCGTAAGAATCTCCGCAACCAAACAGCCTTTAAGACCTAGTTATTGCCAATGGTCTTGCGCTCAAGCAGAAGATCAACCAACTCCCACACCTGATATTTACCCATAGAGCTAAACTCATCTTCCATAGCAGCTAGTCATTTCTTACAAGCAGGTGAAGACAAAGCTTCATTATATGAACTAGGCTCATCTTCCTCTTGAGGAGCACACATAAACGATTCCCCTTCAATCTTAAAACGATGACGAGGAACACTTTCACGATGGCTCCTACGTGGCTGAGGATCTTGAGAATCAATAGTCTAGTGGAGTACTCCCACTAGGAGGCAAGCTACTCCCACTATTCTCGGCGACGCTGAGAACAGGTGTAACTTCCTCTGATTCATACATCTCATAAAGATTCAGATCTCCCCTCACATCTTCTCTGCTTGGAAACTCATGTTCAATGAAATTCACATCTCTGGACTCATCAATCTCAGTCAATCCACCATCAGGTTGTTCGCATATCATAAAATAATGCGCACACCTAATGACCCCTAGGGTCTCAAATGGTCAAGGACTGGCTTCCTACTTGCCTATAACTCATATGGTGTAGAAGAGGTTGATTTACTTGGCACACAGCTAAGGATGTAAGCCGCACTTAATAGAGCATCTCCCCAAAAACTAATTAGAAGATTAGTATGCGCCATTATCGACCTAACCACATCTAACAGTGTACAATTTCTTCTTTCTGCAACACCATTATGTTGCGAAGTACCTAATTTCGTTAACTGTCATTGGATACCTTTATTTTCACAAAGCCCTTTAAATTGCTCAGATAAGTATTCGCGTCCGTGATCTGTCCTCAGAACTTTTAGGGTTCTCTCTTTTTGATTCTCAACTTTTTTAACAAATCGAATGAAGCAGTCCAATGCTTCCGATTTATGAGTGGTCAAATAGACATTTCAATATCGCGAATAATCATCTATAAATGTGATAAAGTAGGTACCACCATGTTGTGCCCTAACATTCATGGGTCCACAAATGTCTGAATGTACTAGCTCTAACTGTCTTACCGAATGGTTTTCTTATCGCTTTTCCTGCCATGCAAGACTCACATATTGGTAGGTTGACTTTAGCGAGTGGGCCTAAAAGGCTTTCTCTAGCTAACCTAATCACCCTATCTTGGCCAATATGACCTAACCTGGCATGCCATTTCACAGAACCAGAAACAACATCATTATCATGAAAAGCCATAAATGCATTATTATTCAAACCATCCAAATCCAAAACATAGAAACTACCAAAAATAGATCCATGCCCAAACAGCTTATTATCTAGGCAGATTAAAAAACCATCTCTACTGAAATTAAAGGAAAATCCTAACTCAACTAAAACTACTATTGATATCAACTTACGTCAAACTCCAGGCGCATAAAGTACATCATAGAGAATAAGTGTGCGACCACTTTGCACTTCAGCTGATAAGTGCTAACTCCTAGCAAATACTCGGCTGAACTATTCCTCATAAATACACTCTAGCTACCAACAGGAATCCGACGATACTTGATAAATCTTCCTCGTTCTCGTGCTACATGTTTTGTCACTCCTGTGTCAACAATCCAGTATGAGCAACCAATTCATGAGAGCAAACTAAGCAATCTATGCGAGAAATAGGGTAAGATGGTACCTTCTTCGACTTAGTGCAATCACGAGCGAAGTGTCTAATCTTCTGACAATTGTAGCAAGTGACTTTGGATTCATCCTTCTTGCCTTTGCAGCGCTTAACACGTTCTTTTGGCGCATTATCTCTAGCTTCTCCATGCTTAGCCTCACCACCTTGCCTTTTGCGCTTAGACCCAATTGTCTTGCGCTGGCCAGGTTCAATCACGAGAACCTTATTGCCTTGCTTAGCATCTTGGCGCTCGGCTTCAAGCTCAAGATGACACTTCAAATCATTAAAGGTTTTAACCATTTCATTGTGTGTCATTGTGAGCTTGAAATGGTCCCATGTTTCATCAGGTAAAGACCTAAACACAGCGAGAATCTGCTGCCCATCAGTTAGAACGTTACCAGCAGTCCTAAGGTCGTGTATCATAGCCAACATAACCCTCAAATGTTCAGGCATGGAATGTTGAGGGTTCATTTTATAACTGTCGAACTTCGATGTTAACGCGCGCAACCTAGTTGTCGTTGTGCCACCAAAAGCAATTTTCAGCTGGTTCCACATTTCTTGGGCCGTAGGCCCGTAGCGCAATTTTCAAACTCACCAATGAGATCATTGTGCATGCTGGCTAACATAGTAAAGCGCGCACAACAGTCTTTCTTGACCCAATTTTGATAAGTTTTCATGTTTCAGCGGTCTGGGCGGTGGTCCCCTCTTCAGGGACAGTCATGGTATTGGTCAAGGTTTCAAGTACTTCTTGCTCATTCAAAAGATACTGGATTTTCTTGTGCCGCATGTCATAGTTTTTCCCATCCAGTTTCTCTCTCTTAACAAGATCAGCAACAATAGTCTTTGAGGCCATGTCACTACATTTATTTGCGCATACATGTACGATTGAAGGGCAGCGGAATTAAGTTGTTTCAAGCTTTTCACGATCTGAGGCCCGCTCTACAAGCACCGATTACGTTTTTGAAGTTTTATGTTTCGACTACAAATATTTTCCATATTAATGAATATTTGGTGTTTATTAAAAAAATGAGGAAGATGCAATAGTGAGAATAAATCTGATGCGGTCTTGCCTTGGCTTGGTGTTGTGTCACGATTAATGGAGTCCATTGGATTAAGAATTGTTATTCTCGGTTGTGGGTGCGCCGACGTGGAGCGGCAGCGAATCACGGACTGGGAGAGAACACTGTTATGCTCCTATTATTAACGGACTATATTTTGTCTCTTTAGTCTTCTACCAAGCGGGGTTTTAATCTTAAGCATATTCTTTTTCCCATGTGGCTTGATTTTCCTTCTTAGGAAAACAAAAACTTTTCAACAGTTAGTGGTTGGACTTGGATGGACTCTGTTTGTTTAACAAAAAAAGAGGCTTACAGTTCTGTTTTTCAAGTAACTTTGTCAAATAAAAATTGTTTTGGAACAGGTTTGCTGGGACCGGAGAGTTAAACCACTATTTGATGAATTATAGTTATAAAAAAAAAAAAACCTTGGCTTTGGTGACTATTTTTGGTGAAACCGAGTTAGAAGGCAGGGACTACAAGACTGATTTTTCTTTCTCATCGTTTTGGATTGATATGGATTAGAATCTATGTTCTACTGTATCTGTTTTCTTTTCTGAAAAATATTTAGCGATCCCGGTGTAATTAAGTTGATCATGTATTGATTGTTTATTGCTGCGTTACGGCGCAAACAATTGTACCCTTACTAATCAGACTTCACCCATCTTCTTAGAGGATGAGTGTGGTGGAACCATCCATACACTTACCGATTATGTGTTGTTGCATGTTGGCATGGATGGTCAATTGAAGGGATTAATATTTATATATGTTTGGAGACGGGCTCTCATTGATGATAGAGACCGGAGGCAAACTTATTATATGGAATAAGTGCAACACCCTCATTGGTTTTTTATTTGTAAGGGGGTGAATTTTTGCACTTATGTTTGTATAATATTTTTGCCTCCCATTCTTGCATAAAATATTAATTATGGACTTAAAATAACTAGTCTCATCCTCTTACTGTTATATGGCTTCATTGGAAATTTTGTCTAAAAATCGATTAAGAAATAATGATTTACACCATGTGTTGGAGTGATGACTACGAGCATTGTAGATTTTTGATCTCTATCCATGGTTAAAATCATTATTTGCTTAATAGGGTTTTAGGATAAAATTATTGTAATGTGCTAAATATTTCCAATTCGCAAATAAATGCAATGAAATGGCCTCGAAGACTATTGTTGCTGATCTTGTTAAGGGAGAGAAACTGGATGGGAAAAACTATGACATGTGGCACAAGAAAATCCAGTATCTCTTGAATGAGCAAGAAGTACTTGAAACTTTGACCAATACCATGATTGTCCCCCCAAGAGGGGACCACTGTCCAAGACCATCGAAACATGAAAACTTATCAAAATTGGGTCAAGAAAGACCGTTGTGCGCGCTTTGTAGGATCGAAAGCTCGTAAATCACATAAGACTTACACGTACGATTGAAGCGCAGAGGAATTAAGTTGCTTCAAGCTTTTCACGATCTGAGGCCTGCTCCACAAGCACCGATTACGTACACGAATACCGTCTTCTCTTCACGCCGGGTAGAGAAGACTACTAGAGTCTACTCTTGATATCCACACCGCAAATCCTAGGGTTCTTAGATGGAAACCCTAGAGAGAGAATATATTTGACTGGAGAATATTTGACTGGAGAATTTTTCTAGAGTAGAAGGAGCGATGGAACTCTAACTCTTTCGTATTGTGTATATCTCTAAATATCTGCAGGACTATATTTATAGATTAAAGTCCAAGAGTTCAAAGTCTCCTAATAGATGTAGGTGATCTATTATCTTTGAATTCTCCTAACAGATAGAGATTAGGAGTCTGTCTCATCCTTCTAACCAACTCAATCACATAACCATGTGGACGACCCATGTGGGTTGGGTCTGGTCCGAACCGACCCATTTTTCTAACACTCCCCTTTCCCGATCAATTTTTGATAATCCGAGCCGCTCAATGTGATCAAAACGTGATTTTAAGGATACTCGCGAGAAATCAACAAAAAAAATTACTGGGAAGGGCTTCATTTGAACAGTTTTTTATTGAACGGTTCAATAGAAAACTACTCAAATCAAGCCCTTACCGGTCTCTTTTTTTTTGCCAATTTCAAGTGGATACTCTTAAAATCACATTATGAACACATTGAGCAAATATCATCGAAATTCAATCGAGAAAGGTGAGTCCGCATTTTAAGCACACACAAACGATGCAAATGAATTTTTTTTATTTCTCTGTGATTCGTAACACGAATTACAACTAGACAACTAGAAATTATCTGTACATGTGACTTTTTCCCTCACCAGCAGGGTTCCAGAGACCATTTCTCTATCTTGTTCGGCTGTTTTTTTGCACAAAGAGGATACATTGTTGAGTTCTGATTTGCGAGACTCGCATTCAGAGGTATCTGCACTTTCAACTATCGGTATAAGATCTCAAAATATAAGGAACACATTAAGGCCACACTTCATCTTTCCCATCGTTGATTCCAAAGATGCTGGTTTTAAAAATTGCAATGATTATCATCCTTGCACTGATGATATTCCAGATCATAACGAGCAGTCAAGCATTGATATGGATATGGTACAAGTTCTCATTAGTGGTCAACTTACATTTAGTGGACTCAGTGGATTATAAAGGATTTTTTTGGAGGTATTAAAATCATACTTCTATTAGAGGTTGCACCTGTTGTCCATATAGCAAGTAGGTATGGATACGTGCAATCAGGTCCTTTGCTGTCTTGCTGCAATACCGTCAATTCCAAGTGAACTCAGGATTGATACAAAGATACAAATGCAAAAGACGGGTGAAGCTACATACCCTTACCAGAACAGGGTGTGAATTCGGAAGCTCGTAGCTGCACTAGAAAAGATATTATCAGAACAAACTGCAAGCGTCTACAGTTACGTAAGTGCAAACAAACAAGATAGGAAAATGTTATCTACACAAAGGGTCCGTTTGTTTGAAGGGACTAAGAGTGAAGCAATTTAAAATCTCATACGTATGTGTAATCACTTCAGAGCAGTAGTAATACCACACCTCCACGGTAGTGTATATCCCATACTTTCTGGGTTATATACTCAAGGGACATTTAATCCGGGCTGTAAAAAGGATAACAAATATTGGAGACGTGGTTCCCTTGGATACATATGCAGGACAATTGGATGCTCTTATTGTGTCAAACAAACGGGCCCGGAGATTAGTGTCCTGCTGCCATTGTTATGCTCCAAGTTATTACGACAAAAAAACTCTCCAGCTCTAGCATTGGGCATCAGTCCATGTAACAGCACAAATTACATTGTTTTTTTACACCACATTCACTATTCCTATACAGTGACCACATTATTGGAATAAACAATTCTACTTTTGAATAGAATGTGCACTTACACAACGTGCTCTGTCCTCCTTTTCCCAAGTGCAGAAACTGAAGCAGCTTTCTGTGTTTTAACAATAGCTTTTGATGTGTCAACCACCAAATCTTCATTATCTCTCTCACATGTTTGTTCGCAGTCAACCTTGCTTTCCACAGATGTAATGAGACTGTTGGAACATGATGTTCTTTTCTCTTGCAGTCCTGTCAGGGTATTCCTTCACAGAATATAAACAATACGTGATACATTAGCAAATATAAGAGGATTAACATACCTTTACGTAGGCTCTTGATGACAACCTTTGTATGATACTAATTAAGATAGTTTTACTAAGCCATCATTTGAAATCGCTATTAAAGTCTATCTTTCTTCCTGAAAAAAGAACTACTTATCACTACTGTAACATTACTATTTTTGGTTGCATTGGAAGATATCAAACATTCTTAAACATAATAACTCCCCGGTGGACACTTGGTCACTTATCGCATATCTTGCCCAGTGTGGACTGTGGAAAGGGAATCTAATCGTTTATGTCATCCCTGTGACTACTTGTCTCCAGAGATGCAACCAAGGATTTATGGTTGAGACTTGAGAGACATCATTTATTTGGTCGGGTACCCAACTAGATGTTCATATGTCCCTAGAAGGGCATAGATGGCCACCAAGTATCATAGAAAGAAAGCAAAATAAACAAACTGCTAATAAACTAAACATTAAATTCACTGCAAACCTTGCCGATTCACTTTTAAAGTGTTCGCATTCCACTCTCATTGGGCATGCATTGCAGTTAGGTTTTTTCTTTGTACAGAAGACCTGCAACACAACATTACATTGATGAAAAAATATACTTGAGGAAAATGTGATACTGGAACACGCGTTTAAGGTTGCAGCAGCATTCTTTTCCAAAGGTAATCAGTTGATAATGTAGTTCGTACCTGCATTAGACAATTCATCAAATTAGTAAGGAGTTCTAGCTGATCTTTTAGTCAATGAGTGGTCCTTTGGAGCCTAGCACAAATCCACTAATGAGGAAATTTTTTCTGCAAAAAGTGAAATTACATTGTTTCATGATCAAAGGCGTCCTCCAATATTGGCCATAGATATTCATGAATGGAGTTCGCCTTAGGGAACCTGAAATGAGAACAACATCAGCATTCTGCTAAGGTTTACGGTAATTTTATGTATTAACTAATTGGTAAATGGTCCTTACTTTTTCAGAAGATGCATCTGAATTCCCTCTGGTAGCGGCTCAATGGGAACCCATCCCAGGCGAACTACTATCCGAATAACGTTGGTGTCAACCTTTTCAAGAAACAAATCGGGGCACGTTGATAGAACTTATGAACTACATTGAGGTTTTACATTGTAAAGGTGATAAGGTCTTACTGGAAATGCCAGATGCTTTAAAGTCAAAAGTCGTACGCATTCTACACTTTTTAATCCCAAACCTTGAATACTCATCAAGTATTTCCTACAGAAAAGGAGCCACTTAAAATCAAATAATACATAGTGCAAACATGTGGGACACAGTGCTCTAGTCATGTATTGCTCTCTACTAAATATTTCCAGTTACAATTTGCTTTCGCATACTTTGCTTCATCAGATTCAGCAGTTCTTAACCACTCCAGGTCAATGCCTTTTCGCTCGCCAGCTATATGATCAAGGCACTTCTGAAGAAATCAGAAAGAACAACTGTTATAAGGCTATTTACTAATAGTCAAGTCAGACCATTATAAGGTTTTGCATTGTATGATGATAACTTCTAAACTTTAGTAACTTCTTGAAGCAGACGTCAGAATACCTTGATCCGTTGAGCAAGTTTGTTGTTCATCCCTCTTTCTTTGATGACTTTAGATATCTCTCTAATACTCACAGATCTAACTTTATTCCACTCTACACAATCCAGGTTGACAACAGAGGAGGTCTGGGTTCCCTTCAAGGCTTTACTAGTTGAAGAAGCGAAGTTTTTCTGTGGTGGCTTGTTGTTGTTCACTATTCTACGGGGATATTTGGCAGCAAGGGACATGAAGGCAGAGCTGTAAGAAAACAAGATCACTAGTTTCCTATATTCTATTACCACGTAATTTGTAATAAAGGTGTTGCTTATTGAATGAACATGAAGAGACAATTCTTGACCAAGAAACATGAGTTCACCTTGACAAGCTTTCATCCACATTTTGAGTCAGGAAAGCTCCAACTACTGAATCTACCACCGAACCCTTCCATGGTAAATAACGCCTATCTCCTCCAAAGTTTAACTTGTGGTCAATAAAATGGTGAAAATTGGACCAGGCGCTCTCCCACAACAAAGAAAGAATTGCAGTATGTGTAGGCACAAAATGGAATCATTCAGCTTGGTTTGGCAATATCTGCGTACAAATATCTCTTTACACATTTGGACGTTTGTCTTTCTAGGATGTGTTCCAATTGCCTATGTGCGAGCGCAAAATGGACTCATCACAGATTGGTTTGGCAAAATGAAGATGTACGATTCTCTACTTATACTGTCGTAATCCTATAAAAGGAAATCACAGGTTTATAATGTTTCTATTTATACTCCATTCTAGCTCCGAAATGGTTAAATTATGGAGAAAAAGGAAATCGCAGGTTTACTTGGATAATTGTCAAGGTCTTTGGGTGTTAATGTCACATTCCAATTGAAGTGTTTTATTATCTATTTGTGAGTGTCTGTGTTCATATCATTGCAGCTACAATGTCAAAGTCATACTGATTGACGGCTGTTATATTCTTCTATGGCCATGCATGGATGATAGGTTGTACGTCCATAGCTCTATGGACCACAATTAACTCAAATTTTCAAGACGCCTTAGTGGTGAAATGGTAGATACACGAGAATCAAAATCTCATCCTAATAGAATGTCAATGGATATCCAAAAAGCACTCCAATACCTATTTATCTTCCATTCCTGGGAGTGAATCACAAAATTTGCTACAAGCAGTAATTTCAAGTTTTGGGTTATTCTCAGAATTTAGATCTCTAGCCTCTTCACCATTTCATGAGGTGATACTATTTAGCTTTTTAAAATCTGAAGCATTCATGTACATGGATAGTGCTAAAATGTGATAAACCATCTCTATTTTTTCCTTAATAGTAGTATGACATTTGATACTTCTAGAATGTGAACCAAATATAGACAATGGCATCCAGAAATTTTCGTCAATCTAGTCACTAAAAAAGATTAATATTTGTAATTCTAACAACTATAAATCAAAAAAAATTCTCCCAAACAGCTTTACAAGCGTATTAAGGAAATTTAAATGCAAAAATAAGAGTACACGATTGCCCTCGCTTAGTTTTCATAGAGTAAGATCATTATGTAAGTATTTATTGCATTACTAGTAAATAGTAAGACTATATTGCATTGTATAGTTTATAATGCTAGTAAATACCTCTCTTTTTGTGTCCGTAATTAAGACATTATTTACCTCCGTTAATTAGTCATGGAATTTACACTTTAGGCATTGCATTACTGATGAAAGAAAAAAATTCAGATTGAAATAACACTCTCCCAGGAAAATAGAGTAGAATATATACACACACACACGCTATTCTGGCTTCAACATTAAACTTTGTCATAACATTTTTTTCCACAAATTTAAAAGTCAGATCAATAAGATGAGAGGGCTGACTTAAAAGACAATTTTTTAGGAGATTGAAATAAATTTAATTACGTAAGGAATTGAGCTGAAATAATTCGATGTTAGAAATAGTGAAGTGTGGCATTGGGATGTTCATCACTTTCATGGGGTTTATCAAAACATATGTAATCCTACAAATATATTCGTTCAATTTATTTTTGGGTTCTCATTCTTTCCCAATCCAGGGTCTTCAAGTCACCACCTTCCCATAGCCGTAGAGCCATCACTGGATGTAGAAAATAACATATCTCGCTCCATGCTCTTTTTAGCGATACCCATGGCAAGTCAGAGAATGAAAATCTCCATTTGCCCTCCCATGTATCGATTAGCAACCGGGCCGGTATTACCAGTTTTTGACAGATCAAAACTAAACAGTGAGAACTACCTTGAACTCGCCGCATCTGGGCAATAAATGATTCTGCCTGTGGTCAAAGTAGTTTCCTTTCTTGTTGCAACCATCTCTCTCTAATTTCGAGTTTAACTTTCAAGTGATCTTTCATATTTGGAGTGCTTTCATTTATACCCAGTTCGGCACATCCATTGGACATTTCTGGATATTCGGCCCTCTGGACAGCAAAATCAATCAGTTCTTCTGGTTGCATGTCCCGTGAACCTGCAACAACAGAAACACTATCTTGTTTCAACTATGTAATGATAACTGCGAACAAGCAACGCAGATATAGGTTACTTTCACCAGAGTTCCTGTGACATGATCTCAACTGATAATAACAGGTGCTCTACTTGTTGCCAAACTTGCCATGGTTATAACCTCTGTACATTCACCGAGGCTTAAACCACAACAATAGTTAACTAAGTTTTCACCAGACAGACTTCAACTTGAGACCGCTGATGGTACAATACCGTCTTTTTTGTTCACGACAGACCGCAAATTGCTGCATGCAGTAACTTTTCGCCTTCTCCTCTTATACACTTGAAGAGACTTGGTATCACAGCCACTCCTATTTTCATTGAAAGGTGTTGTCTGATCTTCTACTTCCAGGTTCTCCAGAGTAAAATCCAATGATCGCTTGCATGATTTTGCAGTAGATTGTTGAATTGGTTCAAATGCAGTTTCCACATCCATGCATAGTTTTCTCTTGGATGGTGCATAATCATCATGTGTGACTGATTCCAGCATCCTCTTTATGTTTGCTTCACCTAACACTCTAGGCCCATATTTTCTATGATCTACCAGCTTCTTGTATAGACATCTATTGTCATAGAATCTGGACTGCTCATCCCCTGCAATCAACAATATAATTTTAACTTCTCATGGTAAGTCATAGATACTAACATCTTATTGTATAGCTACTTAAAACTATAGCCAGCAAGGAAGTGTTACGATCACAGGCAAACCTCAGCTCCGACTTGCAACTTGAACACTTTCTTTAAGCAGTACTGCCACTGAGACTTCAATCTTTTGACAATGACGTACCAGACATGATAGTACGAGAAGTCGAACTCGTATGCCTCTCCCTCTTGCTTGTTTGTTTGTTAATGTTGTAGGGAAAGGCAGAATTCTTACCATTTTTTCCACCCACATAAATGACTCATACATAAATTGGGCAAAGTTGTTCAATTATGCAATGATATCATGTTTCCTATTACGGTGCCATTAGACCAGTTAAGATACTGAATGGTACTTAAAATAGAGGCAGGGAGAGGGGTAGGAATCTTGGGAATATGAATAAGATAAATGTTAGAACTTAGGGACAAATGCGTCATCTGTTTCTTCATATCTGCTTGTATTTAACTATTTTTCATTTTTATGATCTAGCTGACGTGTATCATTAGGTTGAACAATCCAATGAAAGCTGAACAACTCTGTAGGATTAACATACTAGAAAATCAGGATAGTTCATACGAGAGTGATGTTGAAAAGAATGTGCCACTAAGTAAAAGGAAAAATGAATCGATGACAAAATTGGAGAAAATCAACTTGCACAAAGGCGCTTTGGGATAACCCTTCAATTCACCATCAGCAAAAACGGTCCACTATTAATATGTAAATAACTATTTCTACACAAGTCTTGATAACTGATACTTCATGTGACCCTCATGTGGATGTTGATACCTTCAAGAACTCCATTTTCCACAACAAATATAATTGGTTTTACGCAGTGTAACATAATAGAAATCACTTTACTTCGTATTTCTGTATTAAATTAAACAAAGCCTTCCTTTATTTGTAGGAGTACACAATTTGGTCCTCGGGACAGGTTAGGCACTTAAAAAAGTATATATAAATAGGACATACAATAGATTTAATTGAAGACATGGTTAAAATTAAGCGCATACTGCCATTAGGATGAGCTCTTGCTGTTTCCAAGCCCTCAATCATTCTCCTTGAAGTTGAGCGAAGCCAGTACCGACCAGGGTCTGCATATTTACAAAGTAAAAGCTTCTTTGAGTGATCAATCAAGCTACTTGCAGTTCGAAGAATTTGGAAAAGAGATAAATATGGGTTTTCTGCAACTTTCCACCCAATTGAAACCCAAGACTCTAACAGCATTATCATATGCAGAGGCCATATATACCATGTAACACATGGGTACGGCCCGTACGGGACATATAATGGACAAGGTGCCAAACACTCTTCAAACGTAAATTTTGAATAAATGAAAGAGGCCGCACGTTAGGAGCACTATTTTTGATAGTCTAGTGCAGTTTTATTACATACAAAAGCCAAAATAGGGCTATACCTCTAAAAAATATATATATGCCTTCATTTACGTATGTCAACCGATCATTTCATTTTTTCATTTGGTTCATTTATAAAGTGTTCTAACAAAAAGCGTTTCTTATTCCTCCACCATCTTCCGCCCAACATATTCTTCTATCATACCCAAAAAAAAGCTCCCCCGGGCATAACCTGGAGCATACTGTGAAATTCACAAGTAATATTCACTGGTCCTAGATATGGACACATGCTGCCCCAAGACCTTTAACCATAACATATACTTTCCAATCCACACTGTAATGTACTTGGACATCACGTGCTTTTGCCCCAGGAGCACCTAATAATTTCCCCCATTTGACACCCCCTAAGAGTCCCGCACATCTCCAGTGAGTATCCTAAAGTTTTCAGAAATGACTGGAACATGTTTCAACTCGGGAATGGATCTTCACGGACAGGACTGTCCAGTTATGCCCCTTTGTGAACCCTTACCTAGCCCACTTTAATAATCAAACCCTTCAAGTTTTAGAGCTTGTGCAGTACGTCAACCACGCCAAAAATCAAGTTGATTAGATATTGATTAACATAATTTTGTATCACATTTACCTTGAGAAAATGGGTTAAACGGTTGTGATTCAGTGTTGAAATCTTTAATTTTCAATATAAATGTGTTTCGAAACTACATCAAGCGATATCTGATCAAGGTAATTTCTATTTTTGCTCAACCCGAATTTTTGCATGCTTGACTCTTTGAACTGTTCCGATCATTAAGATAGATGCTCCAGTTCATGCAAGGACAAAGGCGAAATCTTAACCAAGTGGTGGCAGATATATATATATACTGAAAAAAGATACAAAGATGAACCACAATATGAACATTTATCGACAAAAATCTTAAATAAAATCTAAGTAATGAACAATGTTTCTGATATGCACGCATAGTACCCAAAAAAACCCGGTAATTCTTTCCTCAATCTATATGTTAAAGTGATACATCTAGAATTGTGCTCGATGCTTTACCATGACGTT
Organism: Rhododendron ovatum; assembly: GCA_019656835.1. Lineage (NCBI taxonomy): Eukaryota > Viridiplantae > Streptophyta > Magnoliopsida > Ericales > Ericaceae > Rhododendron > Rhododendron ovatum. The sequence continues at coordinate 32,770,177 of CM033798.1, read as the reverse complement.
AAAAGGATCCATGGTAGAATCAACGTCAAAAAAAACTTTAGTTATGTCTGTCTCAATTTATATGATCAAAAAATCATCCAATCCTATTGCACGACCAAAGAAGAAAAGTTGTTGACTTTCTTATTGTTCAAAACTCGACGAAACTCTGAAATGCCACGTAGGTAAGAATTTAAAACTCAGGATACTCAAACTTATAGTCCATTTGCTATGTTTTAAGTCTGTAATTTATTTTTTCTCAATTGAATTCCATCCTCGAGTCCACGAAAGACCCATTCCGTTTTAACTTTAGGAAAAATTATTTGGTGGCCTTGGAACACCGTCATGTGATGTCCAACATCTTATTCACCACCTGTGGAATCTAATATTAAGTATATGAACTCAAGCTCGGTTCAGTTATAAAACCAGCCGAGTCAAGCCTTAATGTGCTGAGTCTCAAGCAGCTCCGATGGTTTGCAACCCTATTTTGGTCACGGACAGCTGATTTTTCAATTGAGTAATAAATTTTATAATAGGACACTTGAGAATAGAAACCCTCGTACAGTAATCTTCTTGTCGCAAATTTCTTGCTGATTCGGAAAGTGGATTTGGCCTCCTAGTCCTCGCCCTTGTTCGATTTGGCTCAGCCCAGGCAGGAGGTGTCTTTGCTATCCAAACGTCACCCTCGTCTTTTCCCATTGCACCGGGCCACCACTGCAAACTTGTCAAATTTTAGTACAGTACAGTACCTCTTTTCTTTAATTTCAACAGTCTAGCTATTTAACCTCAACGGCATCAAGAACCAGCAAGAAAAAGGGTGTTGATCACCTCAAAACAACCGGCATGCAACACGAGCAGCAAGACGAACATGAACAGTAGTATCAGACCAGACGGCAATGGAAATTTGCATGCTCCTCTGTGAGAGAGAGAGAGAGAGACAGAGAGGGGGCAATTGAAAACACGTGACCCCCTTCGTCTTGTTCGTTTAAGAGTTTTGAAGGGTTTTGAATTTTGAATTAGAATTAGGATTTGAGTTTTTGAGAAAATTTTTGAAAATTTTTATAGAATTACGAGTGAAGAAAGAAATAAGAATAATAATTGAAAATATAAATAAGATTGCCTTTAATGCCACGAGCACTTGTGTAAAATGACCCTATTGTCATCTTGTGGTGAGAAGCTATCCGCCTCATTTAGATTTGTTACCCAAACTAATTATTCTGTGAACGAACAACTCTCGTAGTAGTCTTATATTCGACTTCTAATTTCCCGTGCTTTTCATCACCATTTTTGTTTTAGGTTTTGTCTCTTCCCCATTTTACTTCTCAATTGAGAAAAGCACAATTTTTGTTTTATTTTTTTCAATTAAAAAAGAGAGATGCTAAAGGTGAGTAAAATGGATTGTTTGATTTGATAAAGGTGAGTAATCATTGTCTTGCCAGTTGACTCCGTTTCATCACCCCCAGTGGGGGAGCTATATTGGGCCAGGGGCTCCGGCTCCTCCGAGTGTCCAAATTTTTAAAAAAATATATTTTAAATATTATAGATAATTATTCGTGTATAGTTATTTATAATTTTAATAATTTTAGTTTGATTTGATAAAAAATCAGTTATTTTACATTCTTATTTTTTAATTTCTTTTATAAATAAAAAATAAGCTCGTAATAGTTGATGTAACCTAAAAAATTATTTCAATGTACAAATATAATGAATTAAAAAATAAGAACCTTATGATATAATAAATATATTTTTCAATAAAAAAATGTGTCTACTAAATCAACCCTGCCAAAATTAAAATTCTGGCTCCGCCAGTAATCACCCTCCACCATTCCTCTTCATTTTGCAACTGCAAATAGGGTTGCAAACAAGCCGAGCCGAGCCGAGCTTTACAATGTTCAAGCTTGTTTATTAAATTTTTAATGAACACGAGCTCGAGCTCAATAAAAACTTAACGAGTCGAGCTCAAGCTGAGCGGGCCTTGGCTTGACTCGAGCTCGAACTTGTTCACGAGCTTCAACGGACCAACGAAAAATGTATATATATCTTCGAATAGGCCTAATACAATCAAAAATATTTTGATTGTGAAGGTATATATCTTTCATTTTCCAATGGGGTGGGGGGTGTACTGGTGTGCATGTGCTCTCGTTTCCCTTGGTTGACTGGAAAGTGAAAACGGAAAGAATAAATTATGAAATAACAATAAAAATCCTAAACTTAAGTATATATATCCCGGCTCGCGAGCAGACTCAAGCCAAGCTTATCCTAGCTCGAGCTCGGCTCGTTTACAAAACGAGCTGAAAAATCGGCTCGAACTTGTTCGTTTAACTTCTGAGCTGAGTTTGAATGAACCACTAACGAGCCGAGCTGCGAACCGTTTGCGAGTGACTCGGTTCGTTGGCAGCCCTAACTGCAAAATCAGACCAAACCACTCCTGCACCTCCATGATTACACCCACATTGGCACGTCCCATATGCCTCCATTAAACCCACCCACCCATCCCTCTACCAATCCAAATACATGCAACAGAAAGTTTAGAGCCACCTTACCAAACGATGATCAGTTGTTCAATCTCCCCCATTTCTAATTTATTTGTCTCAATTCTATTCTAACTAAATAAAAAAAAAACTAGTTATATTTTTAAATTGGTAATGAATTTTATATCCAATATAGATCTTGTTTAATAAATTTCAATTTGTTCTATAATATATATTTTTGAAATCACCTAAATCATTATAAATTATAATATATAATCAATTGCAAATTGACAAGAACTCTCAAAAAAGACAATTAATGGTCTCCGTCCGGTTCTTCCTTTTCCTCTCTCTTCTTTTCTTCCTTCCCTCCCTCTCCCTGGCCAGTTCTTCTTTGTCTCCCGGTGGTCCACTTGCGGTTCTAATGGTGGCCAGTTCCTTCTCATCCACCTCTGCGTTGTCCTCCTCTATTTGGGATCCACCGTCAATGTTTTGTTGGTGGTGGTGTTGCCGCAGTGGCAGGCGGGATGGGTTGCAATCCAAGGCGTTTGGTGGTGGTGGTGGTGGTCACGTCTGCCGTACATGGTCGCATCTGCGGCTAGTGGTGGTGCCATGGCGCTGTTGTCCATGGTCGCATCTGCTTGATGGTCTGAGGGTGGCAGATCTATGATGTGGCGGGGGTGGTTTTATGGCAACTGTGTTGTTTCTGCTAGGTTAGGTTTTGGGGTTTTTTGTTGTTAGTTTCTGTTTTAGCTGTGTTACCCATATGTGGGTCTTCCTCACCCTTTGTGGGTATCGTTTGGATTAGCCCTTTGTTGAACTCTCTCCCCCTAAGGTAATGGTCTCTCTTCTACCAATGGAACTCTTATAATCTTTTGGGGAAAAAAAAGTAATAGTAAGATTTATGACTAATATCTGAGTTATATATCCATACAAAAAAGGGTAATCGAGTTATATATCCTTGGATAACCCGGTCATTGAGGTCTACAAATTAAGGTCTTTGTACCTAACAACGGACTCTAGATGTTGGGATTTTGTAGTCTCCAGGCAGTTTTTTAAATTGTTTGTTATCTTAAAAAAAATATTAAAAAGTAAAATGTCATTAAAAAACTATTCCTATTCGTCTCTTTTACATTTAAAAAAACCCTTGACTATGACCCATTTTCTAGTTGCCCTCCTAATGTATAAACTCGAATACTCAACCCCTTAAAGTTCTTGAATTTTAACATCAAACACCTTCCATTAGTGGTCTGTTAGGGTTTTGGATGTGACCATACAATGCGAACGGCACATAACTGACTAAAGGTGTTCCCGAGACTAAAATACCCCTTTAACTTCTAAGGGTATCTCTTTTTGAATTTTTTCATCATCCGTTTATTGATAACCAAATGTTCAGGCCAGCTTGCGCGCACCTCAACTATTCTTGGGGTCCTAAAGTGAACTAAAGAACAAACCTTCAACGGACCCAAGGTTTAATTTCGAATGTTTGGCATTCACAGGATTCAAACTCACAACCTTTTGAGAGGCTAGCCCTTTAGTTACATTTTCATGTAATAATGATCAAACCCTTGGGGTCAGTAACCTTCTTTCTTTCTTTTGATCCTAATTTTGTAGTTTCTAGATTCTTTTTGTTGAGACGAAGATCAATTTAAAGAGAAAATTAAGCGAATAAACTAGCATCAATTCCCAAAAAATTGTCAAAAACTGTATAATTTCCATAATTTAGGAAAAACATCCCCCGCCCCGGAGATTTTTAACAAAATATGGTAGTGGTACTATTTTAAGACTATGGTGATACGTGGATGATGGGATGGAGAATGAGATGCCATCAGTGTCTCTTCCCTTTGAGAACTCTGGGTATCGAAGAATTAAGGACTGATTCTGTTCGTGAAGGACTAAGTACCGAATTTTTTGTATCCTTCTTCCACTCTCAGTTTCACATTTGGAATTTCGCATCAGGAATCCTTATTGTAGATCTATACTCTCTCTTTTAGTTGAAAATTGATTTTTTTTGTACCCACTCAAATATCAAAAACACTAGATTTTGAAGTTACACATCCCGATGTAACTTTGGGGATCCGGCTTTTTTTCAAATAAAAATACTCCATACAACTCTGCAAATCTTCCCTTGCAGAGTTGAAATAGCTAGCAGCTATGAAGTATCGACACCTCTAAAGGTCGACGCATTGCAATGTCGAACACGAGAACACGTATAGAATACGCCACATGACGTATCCTATAATTTAATTTAAATTTTTGAGAGGAACATGACTGGGGACACCGATGGAGACATGATAAGGGTCAAAGTGTAATTTTTAAAAAAAATGGAGCTCAAACTGTATTTTTAAAAAATTTTGGGATGTCAAATTGTAATTTTTCAAATGAGTTGTATTGAACTAATGGATATCTTGTTTTGTTTGAAGGTATTGGAACTATAGAATTTTTGTTTTGTCCACATTTTGCCATTTAAACTTGAGAAAAATTGAAAAAACAAATATAAATAAATATATATGTGGCGTGCCCCCCACTGTGTCCGTGTCCCCATTTGTTTAGAATTACCTTGTCCGTGTCCGTGTATCATAGGCTAGCAGCAATACAGTAAAGGCCTTGATCGTAGCAATGCAGGAAAGGTTACCACCCATCGATCGACATTTGAGAAGGCTAGAGATCTTTCACACAATTCTTTCCTATCTAGCAATCAGATTGCAAAGAGACATTCATGTTACCTGGGTCAGAGCAACAACTGCTTTAGACTCGTCGAGTAGGTCACCCATCCAAAAATTCAACTTGGTCATACGTTCAGTAACGTGCAAAGCAAGCTTCTGAAACCCAGTTCACCTATCAATTTCCCAGCAAGCAAATATGAATAAACACGCCCTCATAAACCGTCAAGAGAATGTCAACTACTACAACCTACTACTACATAAAAACCAATTGACACAAACATGCTTCAGATTGGGAAACAGTCCAAAAGAATACTTGTTGCATAAACCTCACAGGCACATTCTTAACCACAATTAAATTTTCAAAGCATAATCGCAAACACGACTTTGATTTGATTATACAGTTTCAAATGACACAGCAAATGACCCAAGTGCTTCGCTCAATAACGGTACTTAGTAGAGTAGTCTTTGGGTGCAATAACCAGCCCGCGACCCTTTCTGGCCCCACGGTACACTGTCTCAACGATGTCAATGAACTCCTGCTTGTCCTTCATTGCCCAGTTGATCTTGTTGTTGTTTCCAGTACCAAGATCAATCATTATGTGTTTGTTCCTGAAAAAGAACATTATGGTTGATGGGTCATACAGCTCATACATTGTATTGAAGTCAGGCACCTCTGTGATGTCCACCAAGTATATGACCGCAAAGTTTTTTATAGTCTCAGCAACTGATGCCAGAACCTCGTCCATCTAAAATCCCAAACGAAAATATATATATTTAGCAGATAAGAAATTTGCAATGCAAAGAAATAAATAAGGCAAAAATAAAAGTGAAGTGGAACTAAAAATCGGATTATTACTTGGTAAAACATGAACACGAGTCATATCAGCTTACAAGTTGGAAGACAAGATTGCACAGAAATCTGTAGCGGCGTGTCAATCCAAGTCAACTTGGCCATTTGGGTAGATACTTAGGTACAACAATAAAGCCCAGTTGGTCAAACTGATCATACCATCGTGAACTATGAGGGTGATTTCAAAAGATGTGCCTGTTTCCCTACCATTGTAGTGTGAAATACTGTATTGTTGCAGTTAGGGAGAGTGCTAGCAAATCAAACAGGCATGCCATATTTCACAATCCGAAACTTCAACTATAGCCTGAGCTTGGTGTCATTATTTTTAACTTTGCAAGGAATGCAACACACAAAACTTTTTGACTTAAACAAATGAACTGCAAAGAAAATGCAAAGAGAAAGGGGAATGGTTTTAATTGCCAAAAGCAACGCATGAAGAGAACCACAATATGCAACCATAGCTCTCTATTAGCCGATATAGTTTTCCAACTCGAGATCTAAACCGTCCAAGTCACTGAGAGAGATGCAGAAATGAAAGCTAATTCAAAGCAGTCCATCTATTACTGGATGTGCAGAAGTTTCTCTCATGAAGACAGAGCAACGAGTCAGCCAGTATTCACACAGCACGCATGTAAAAGTAAAATGCAGCAAGCATAACACAAGGCAGTTTTGAAAGTCTAAGCATTAAGAGAGACCTTGTTCGGAAACTACATCAGAAAAAGTAGGTGCAGTAGTGTGAAAGCGAATTCCGAAAAAATCTCAGACTACTAAAACTCGCCAGAGCGAGGATTGATAGCAGGACCACAACCACCTAGGAATGTGCATAAGACAAAGACTCCCTCCCTCAATCCCAAACTAAGACAAAGTCTCTCCCCACTGTGAATCATTCGATCTCAAATTGGAATCATCAGAGGAAAAAGACCAACTTGAGCGAAGCACTAAGAAAATCAAAAGCAATGTCAAAGGAGGAAAGTCTTCTGTAATAAGCACCCCTATGGAATCAGAGGATTTTGCTCTGGGGGAAATACCTAATGGCGGAGAGCACCCAGTAATGTCCAAATGAAGATTTCACGGGACTCGGCTCAGAAATCAGCTGTTCCACTAGAGAAAGCGAGATCCTTCAAATCTGCTCTATTGGGAGCAAGAGAAACCTCCAAAGAGGACATTGAAAGAAGGATCACTAAATTCACAGATAGCGATGATGAAGACATGGACTCTAAAGAAACCCTAAAACAAAGTCTATGATTAGGGTGGATTTTCCAAATGATCACCTGAAAAGAATTAGGAAGCAGTGGAAGGGTTGCCTCATCGTCAAACTTCTAGGAAAGAACATTGGCTTTAAGATGTTAATGGGGCAGATTCAACATCTGCAGAACCTTGAAGGAGTATTTGAATAAATCGATCTAGGCCTTGGGTTGTATCCTATTAAATTAGAGTCTAAAATTAGATTATTTTCGGGTATACACTGGTGGCCCTTGGATTATCCAAGACCATTACCTTATTGTACGCAACAGGCATTGTGATTTCAAGGCAGATATGGCAGAGGGCATTAAAACTGCCTTTTGGATTCGACTCTTGTTGTTAACTATCGAATTCTATGATGAGGAAAGCCTCCTCGTTATTGTGACAAAATTAGGTGAACCCCTCAAAGTGGATAACAATACGATGGAATCCATTAGAGACAGTTACCCTTGGATATTTGAGTTGAACTGGATCTTAGTAAACCGCTGGAGACATCTATTGTAGGAAAATACGGTTATTTGATAGAATATGGACACATCAAGGTTTTAAATAACGGTTTTGCGACACATAGCAATAACAGTTGAGGTGTAACGGTTGAGGTAGTATCAAACGTTACGTAAGGGAATAGGGTGTAATGGTCGGGAATTTGCTAAAATCATAAGCAACATCTATAAATACCAATGGGACACAATATTTTTCTCTCATTGACTTGTTTTGTCACATTTCAACCATTATTGAGATGAGAAGCAGCACATTTTATCCATTTAAAGTTTTATACAAATTGAAATCAACACTAAGCCATTAAAAATGCATAATTTAGCTACTGCCATCTTCTATTTGGTTTTTTTAAAAAAAAAAGCTACTGCCAGATATCACCTACTCCACAATTAATGTGTACATTCCCATTAATATGTACATCCCGACTGCCCAAAGCACGTGGGAATCCTTCTTTTGCTCATAGGAACTTGGTATTTCTCTCTTTAATTTGTACTACGACTTTGTCTTTTCATCTTCTTCAAAAGCGAGCAAAGAACAAAGAAGGAAAGAGCTCTGAACACATTGGGTGAAAGTGAATGCAATGAAGAAAATCACCTGGATCAACGATATTCCAGAAAAAGCCAAAAATATTGTCAAACTTTGATTCTCTCTCATGCCTCTCTTGTTTTATCGACTTGACTGCACAACCACTTCACGCCGGAGGTTCAGAGCCTAAAACAACTTTCTTTCTTTTTTAATAGATGGAATTCAGGTAGCACAACTTATCTGTTCTTGTTTTCAACTGTAGAAAATCATCACAGGCCACCGAACCAGTCGGTAACGGCTCGAAAATTTCGTTACACCCCGCTATGTAACGGGAACCGCCTGTTTCACCTGCAAGTTTAACCCCACACTACTATACCGGTTTGTAACCAAACCGGCCCTTTGAAAACCCGTTACGAACTAGTCAAGCTAGTATGCAACAGCCATTTTTTTTAATCTCTAGGACACATGCATCTAATTTGTTTCTCTTGTCGTGGGGTGGGGCACAAGAGGAAATAATTCAGTCTCACACCAATGCCGGAAAAGAGAACACCACTGCAATTACGAACGCTTTTGCACCAATTCACCTGACAAGAAAGTTCACCTGACAATAAACTTGTATGGTTCAACCGTCTGGTCGACCAAGATGGGCCAGAAGCATAGATTCAAAAAAATGGCTGTTAAGTACCAGTTCGATCAGTTCGCAATGGATTTCCGAAGGGCCAGTTGGGTACCGATATAGCGGTGTGAGGTGTAACAGATTTTTCGAGCCGTTACCAACCGGTTCGGTGGTTTGTGATGATTTTCTATAGATGAAAACAAGAACAGATAAGTTCTGCCACCCAGATTCTGTCCGCTAAAGAAACATAGTGGTTTTAAGCTCCAACACCAAGTCTTGTGCAGTCAAGTCAATAAACGAGAGAGAGCCAAGGTGAGAGAGAATAGAAGTTTGATAATATTTTTGACTTTTTCCTAGAATATCGTCGATCTAGACCAGATGATTTTCTTCACTACGCTCACTATTGCTCATTGTGTCTAGAGCTCTTCCCTTCTTTGCTCGCTTTTGAAGAAGATGAAAAGGCAAAGAAGCAGTACAAATTAGGGAGAGAAATACCAACTTCCCATGGGAAGAAGAAGGATTCCCACGTGCTTTGGGCAGTGGGGATGTGAGCATTAATTGTGGAGTTGGGTGGCATTTGGCAATAGTTTTTTCTTTTAAAATCAAATAGCTAGCAGTAGCTAAATTATGAATTTTAGTGTATTTTTAATGGCTTTATGTAGATTTCAATTTGTATAAAAGCTTTAATGGATAAAATGAGCTACTGCTTGTCTCAATAATGGTTAAAATGTGATAAAATAAGTCGAAGGGAGAAAAATAATGTGTCCCATCTATGAAGCACCAACACCTCTACAGATAGAAGTATCGCAGTGTCGGATACGGGGACATGTATGGGACACGCCACGTGGCGTGTCCCATAATTTAATTTAAATTTTTACGGGAACATGGCTGGGGGCCAAACTGTTATTTTTTTTTTAAAATGGGTGTCAAACTGTAAATTTTTTTTAAAAAAATTGGGGCCAAATTGTAATTTTTTAAAAATTTCTAGGTGTCAAACTATAATTATTTATTTATAAATAAATAAATATACACGTAACGTGTCCCCCGCCATGTTCGTGTCCCTATTTTTTTAGAATTCTCGTGTTCCCGTGTCAATATCTGTGTCTGTATCCGTCTACGTGCATCATAGTGTCCCATTGAGATTCATAGATGGTGCTCATGATATTAGCAAATTCACAACTGTTACACCTGATTCCCGTTGTCATGTTCAATACTACTGAAACCAGTACACCTTAACCGTTACCTTTACGTGTCGCAAAATCGTTATTTAAAACCTTGGACGGAAGAGATTGGGTATTTGGTGTTTGGATGGTTATGTCTAGAAGAAACAAAAGGCAACCCTGCCCAATGGTCCTAGTAATGCAGGAGGCCTTGCCCACTATTGACAATCAGCCCATTATAGCAGCAGAAATGCCGGAGTGCAACGGCTACTACATCCAAAGCCCAATACCCCATGAGTGGAAACAAGAAGGGAGACCAAGGGAAAGGCCCTTGAGAAGGCCAAAGGGGCAAATAACACATTCAAAATGCAGAATCCCTAAATTGGAAACCAAAAACCACAAACATTCGGAAAGCCCACCACTATAAAATATAAACTGAGACAGTAGAGGATTGTGGAATCTGGGTTACTATGGAAAGCTGAACCATGGGTCAAGTTTAGAAACCAAATTAAGGAGTATCTAGAAAGGTCTCATGAATCACGACCATCTTGGAAAGGAGTATGAGCGACATCAAAGTGGAATCCAACTCTCTCACAGCCAAGTACTAGATCGATGAACGTCCCCCCGGAACATCCACATGAAGCATTAGCTCTGTTCTAAATGGCGGCCGCCGAGGCCGCCTAGGCGCTTGGAGGTACCCTGCCGCCACGCCAATACCCGTTGGCGTTTGATTTGGCGCCCAGGGAGGTTTGGCGGTGTTTGGCGGCCGCCTAGGCGGCCATGGCGGTCTTGGCGATTTGGCGCCCAGGGAGGTTTGGCGGCCGCCTAGGCGGCCTTGGCGGGGCTTGGCGGCATCATCAACGTCTTTGGAGGCCTTTGGCGGCCTAAAATGTATAGTATTAAACTAATGTAGATCAAGTTTTGGAAGGATATGGAGGAGAAGAGTTAAAGAAAGGAGATGAACTTTTAACTTGGCATTAGGGATCTCCGATCTCGTTTATTTGTAATTATTGTCTTATTCAACTTATCTGCTAGTTGCTACTACTTAATTTCATTTGGGTTTGTACATTAAATTTTGCATTATGGTTATGTAGAACTTTGAACATGTATTATGGATACATAGAATATAGTTTGATTGGATAATGGTTTGTAAAAAAAAAACGCCGAATTACTTGGCGGCGCCTAGGCAGCTTGGCGCTTGGAGGTGGGTCTCCGCCCTACTAGCGCCAAGCGCCATTTAGAACATTGAGCATTAGTGGAGGATTCAAGAAGGCTCATGGTTCCTCCCATGCCACAATCAGGCATATCTATCGCCAAGCGAACCAAAGCGCTGATAACTAAGTGAGGCTGAGGGCTGAGCAAGAAGATGAGCTTGTCGTTGCTGCAGCAGCACCTCCAGCAGAGCGCCACTATGTACTGGAGCATGGGCTGGGCTTTGGCCACTTAAGGGTGTCTGGTTTACCCTCTGTTTGGATCCTAGGGAAAACGGAGGAAAAGAAAGGAAAATAAGAAATTTTCCTTAGTAATGGTTTGGTTCCTGATTTTGAAAGAAAAGAAAGGAGTCTATTACAAAAAAGTCTACAAACAGCTGGAGAAGAGAAAATGGAAGGGAAATGGAAGCAACGGACTTGGAGAGAAAGGCATATACACTTCATTACTTTACCCTCTGCTTCCTCTTGAATCCAAACAAAAGAAAGTCATTTCCTCATAATTTTCTCTCTACAACCAAACAAGAGAAAGTAATCCACTTTCTTCAAATTTTCTCCCATTTTTCTTTTCTTTTCTTTTCCTCCCACAAATTCCAAACAATCCCTCTTAGTTTCCTGTTGATTTGTTGTTTTAACATGGCTTCTCTGTTTGGGTGTCTTTATTTCTGAAGCACCTACACATAATGATAGCAGGGGTGCAGAGCGAGAATTGAGAGCTGGGGCGAAGCGTCCTAGTGAAGAATTATTTATATGAATTAGGCAGAAGCACAAGGCTTAGCATCTTTTACACTAGGTTATAGACCTGTCTTACAACTATTGATGACTTCCTTTAAGTTGAAATTGAACTTTAATTCAGTGATTATGTGACAAATTTGTTGAATTGACATGTAACTAAGTCCAATTCAGTCAGTGTTCTAAAAATCGGAATTAGACGCCGATGCAGGGCCTATCCGACTAATTCCTATGCGCCGATTAATTGCCGATCTAGTTGTTATGGCCGATTAATTGCCGGTTATTAGGTCTCGAAGCTCGAAGTTCACCTACCGCCCGACTAGCTTCGGGCCTAGCAACTTTTAGAACGTTGGATTCAGAACGCAAAGTAGGATTCAGTACGCGAAGTAATAGATACAAACGAGTAATTATTCCATGTCCCTGGCACCGCCACTCTACAACACATTTGTGCGGAGTACATATGCTTTGTGGTGGAAACCAAACAAATCTGGGGTGGAGAAAGTGTTTGGGGCACTACGGGGCAGTGCCCGGGACATTAAATATTTTGCCGATACAAACAGAGGGGGAGAGAGAGAGAAGGTACCTGCATGCAAGTTTCGTCCCAGTCGTGGCCGAATCGGATCATGACGAGGCGTTCTTCTTCGGCTAGGATCGCCTGGTCCACCGCCCATCCCGAGTGCAGGTGCGGCAGCAAGTACGACATCCTCTCTCTCTCTCTCTCTCTCTCTCTCTCTCTCCCTCCCCGACGACCACTAGAACACTACAGGTTGTAACTTCCCAGAATGCTCTGCGCGCGGCAGCGGGGTTGCGTGCGATAGGGATGAAAAACAAAAACTTGTGAAGATAAATTTATATACAGAAAATAGGAATAGATTTTCTTCCTTCACTAATTACCCTAACTTTCTACTTTCTTTTGTTTTCCTGTTTTTCTAAGGAATAGGAATATGTTCTCCTTCCTGGAAAAGGACTTGGAATTGGACCATGAAAGTTAAATGATGTGTGTTGTGTTTTACACAATTATTGTGTATGTAGCACTTTTGTTTTGCCTTTTAGTGTATCAAAGATTCAAAATTGTAGGAATGACTTGTAATATATGAAAATTTAGTCAAAATTATCATGGAAGGGAAAAAAATAGAGCGATAAATTGAGTATGATTGGTTTGGAATTGAAATCACCAATGTAATTTCACATACCAAATTATTTAATGCGATTTCTAATTTTTTTTTAACCCGAGATCAAACCATGCTAAAAAAAACCAAATCACATCATTCAGTTTGAATTGGTTTGAACTAGATTTACAATTTGAGGGATTTTTGACGCCCCCTAGCGTGCGAAATTGTGTACGTGTCACCGGATTAATTACAGTTTTACCCTCATTCATTCACACATATTTGATTTTTGTCCGTAACAAATATATCATCGGACTTTCTAGGAAGCCCTTGATTGAAAATCATTTTAGGAAGACTTAAAGAATCATTCTCAGGTGTTACTCTCAATAAGTTTTCATCCAGCACTTTTTTTTGCACTTATGATTTCATCCTCATTTTTTTTATAATACCAAGACTGTCCCTATATATACATTATGTATCTATATAGCACCAAAAAAGGGGACCAAAACATAATCCTTCCTTCCGTCCCGTGATAATCTGGCAATTTCCAAATCTCTCTCTCTCTCTCTCTCTCTCTCTCTCTCTCTCTCTCTCTCTCTCTCTCTCTCTCTCTCTCTCTCTCTCTCTCTCTCTCTCTTATACAGGTTGTAAATTCCTAGAATGTTCTGCGCGGCACCGGGTTACGTGCATAAGGATAAACATATATGGGATTGGTCCAGTTTTGTAGTAAACTAAGAACTAAATCATTACTTAATAGAATATAAATTTTGAGAACCAAACCAATTCACAAAAGGTATAAAATCAAATTAATTCCAACCATTACAATACGGTTCGATTTCAGTTTTGAACCACAGTTTGCTTTGAATGCTATAATCTTCATAAACTATTTTTAATGCACTTAAATGGGTATATGCTCAGGGAGTTCAACATAACTAGTATTGTCTTGATCCATAAAGTAAAGTTTTCGGAACCTCTTGGGCAATACCAGCCAATCAATTTGTCCAATTTTCTCGGTCAAAGTGATCACAAAAGTATTGGCAAACAGATTGAAGAGCATTTTATAGGAAGTAATCTCTCCAAATCAATCTGCTTTTGTGCCTAGGCGACTAATTCAAGATAGTATCTTATTAGCACATGAGGCATTCCACGCTCTGAAACTGAAGAAGAAAGGGTTAAATGGTTTCATGGCCCTTAAATTGAATTTTAACAAAGCCTACGACAGAGTGGAATGGGATTTCGTTGAGGCTCTTCTTGGGAAGATGGGCTTTCATTCCAAGAGGGTGCATTGGGTCATGTAGTGCATTTCTACAATCAATTTTTCAGTAGTGGTGAATGGAGAGGCAAGAATTCGGATCAATCCAAGTATGGGACTTCGGCAAGGAGACCCGTTGTCTTCTTATCTATTTGTGATAGTTAAAGATGTGATATCAAAGATGATTATCAAAGCCAGGGATAGCAACGAGACCGGTGGTATCAAGCTCAATCATCACTGCCCTCAACTCTCCCACATATTATTTGCTGACGACGCTCTACTGTTTCTGAAGGCGGAGGTGCAAAACTGTGACAAAATCAAAGCCATCCTAAGGATTATGGGATAGCGTCAGGGCAAAAAATAAATTTTGACAAGTCAAGTCTCTTTTTTTCCTCCAATATGTGCAACAATGATAAACAACTCTTGAGCGACTTCTTTGATGTACCTCCAATGAAAAGCGACACTAAATATCTGGGGTTGCCTACTTCTTGGGGGAGATTGAAATATGAGGCGTATTCCTTTATTGTTGAGAAAACTCTTGGAGTTTTACAAGGATGGAAGCAGAAGCGGATGTCAATGGGGGGCAAGGAGATTATGATCAAGTCTATTACACAGGCTATTCTGAGTTATGCGATGTCGTGTTTCTTGTTGCCCAAGAGTTTGTATGATAAAGTTAATCCCTATGTTTCCAAATTCTGGTGGAAAAGGGATGCTGACGCTAGGGGGATTCATTGGTGTAGTTGGAACAAAATGACAAGGGCAAAATCTGACGGAGGTATGGGTTTCAGAAACTTCAGATCTATGAATGAGGCCCTTTTGGCTCGTTAAGGGTGGAGATTGCTGTAGAACCCTCACTCTCATTGGGCAGGAATTCTCAAAGGGTTTATTTTCCCAATTGTTCCTTTCTTGAGGCTAAAAGGGGAAGTAGAGCTTCGTGGGCCTGGTTAAGTCTCTTGCAAGGGAGGGATCTACTTAGTAAAGGTTTGAGGTGGTAGGTTCAAAATGAAGAATCCATAAGGTTCTAGGAGGATAAGTGGGTTCCATCTTTAAAAAAATTCGCTTTAACTTCTACTAGACCAGAGGAGTGCAATATGTAGTGGGTGGCAGAGGTGATAGTTCATGTTAAAGGCAGCTGGAATAAGGATTTGTTGGCTTAGATTGTGACAAAAGAGGAGCTGCAAGAAATCGTTTCTATCCCCACCTCACAGTTCAAGCGGGGGGACTCTCTTGTTTGGCATCATACTAAGAACGGAAATTACTCGGTCAAGACTGGCTACCATCTTACTTTTCAGGCTCTTTCTCCTCAAGCGAATGGACCTTCTTCCTTTTTTACCCCAAATAAGAAACTTTAGGATGTAATTTGGCAACTGAACATTCCACACAAGATGCATCATTTATGGTGGAGGGCTAGTAGTAACAATCTAGCCACAAAGGAGAACTTAATGAGAATGAGATGTGGTTCCTCTAAGACATGCCCAATCTGTGGAAGCTTTGATGAGTCCATTGAACATCTTCTGTTTAACTGCCAATGGGTTCATGCAGTTTGGTTTGGGTGCAACTTAAATCTTAATGTGGGTCATGGCCACCCAAATTCTGTCCAAAGGTGGACCTCTCAGCTAGTGATGTTTTGAAGGGAGAGCAATTGATGAGTTTTCTGGGAAGAGTGGTGACTATTGTGTGGTATATATGGAAGTCCAGAAATGATTTCGTTTTCAATTATAATCTTGTTGATCCTGAGAATACTATGAGGTGAGCCTTTGAGGCACTTCATGAGTTCTCGGACCTTAGGATCCCTTGTTTGGTCCACATGGACAACCCAACAGTTGAGGTCGTTTCTTCCCATTGGAGGGCTCCGGATCATGGAAATTTCAAGCTTAATTGTGATGTCATAGTTCATTGTAATGGTAGGAAGGGAGTTTGTGTTGTGGTTCTTAGAAATGAGGCAGGATCTCTACTGGATGGGCAAGTGCTTAAAGCAGACATCTCCTCCCCTCTTCATGGTGAGTTGTTGGCAATTTGACTGGCATGTGGGATGGTGAAAGCGCTGCCCTTAGAACAACTCTTGTGGAATCAAACAATCAATTGGCCATTAAGTTAAGTGTCTCGGAGCTTGTTCCCCCTTGGGAAGTTGTAGCGGTTGTGTTGGATATTAGGCAATTATGCCTTGAAGAAGGGATTAGGTGTGCCTAGACAAAGAGGGAGGCTAATGGGCTAGCTCATGAAGTGGTGGGACAGGCTTTGAGAGGTCTTCTTCCAGTAAATTGGGTGTCGTCCCCTTCTCCTGTAATTTGTTCTATTTTATCTGGGAATCTTTTATGTAGTCCTCTGGGTAAAGTTGTGATAATCAAAAAAAAAAAATTATATAATTTCTATACAGAATAGGAATAGATTTTCTTCCTTTATTAATTACCCTAACTTTCTATTTCTTCAGTCTTCATATTGAATAGGAACATATGTTTTCCTATATAGAAAGTTAGGGTAACTGGTGAAGAAATAGGAAAATGACAAAATTATGTGCTTTGGGGCAATTTAAGAATTGGCTTGTGGAAGTTGAATGATCATATGTGCTTTTGCCGTATCAAACTTATATGAATGAGTTGTGATATATAAAAGTTAAATAATTTTGGGAAAGACTGGATTCGTGGTTTGAGAGATTTTTTACACACCCATGGCGTGCGAAATTATGAACATATCATCGAATTAATTACAGTTTTACCCTCATTCGTTCATACATATTTGACTTTCGTCCATTACATTTCAAATATAACAAAATAACAAATAGTCCTATATCATCAGACTTTCTAGGAAGGCCTTAACTGACAATCATCATAATATCCTGCTTTTTGCAAGCCCATGCGTCGAAGGCTAGCCATTATTTCATATTTTGTTAGGATTGAATTCTTTTTTAGGGGGAAGCAAAAAATCGTCGATCTATGAATCCAGTCCAAACCAATCTAAACCACATAGTTTGGTTCGGTTTTTTAGTGGTGTAGTTTTGCTCCGATTTCAAAAAATCTCAAATTATATAAACCGTGTGCAATGGTTTGGTTTATGGATTTATATTAACGGTTCCTATTTCAATCTGAACCGTATGTATGTGTATGTACATGTATATATCTCTATTATAAAACAGAAGAGTGTGGGGACAAATTGTTGCAACGATTCAGATTTATTTGATCCAATGGCTGATGTGTGCTCTCCAACTCTCTTACGAAAGTGCCCACAATCTTTCAAATATTTCACAAAAGTACCATCTTTTCTTTTTATCCAACTTCTGTTGTTGGCATAATAATAATAATAAAAAGGGTCAAGCTAACCAGTGCTACTATGCACCGGTTATTTTTCTAAAACTCTAACTGTTTTTACTTTTTCAGACCATAAAGGACATGAATTTCTCAGTTCCCAATCAAGGAAGAAAGGACTGGCCACATGCTTATCAATGTATTTTTAATTGACAACTTTGCCCTCAAACAATGAGTGACCTTTTCTGCTTACAATTTTTACCTTCTTTTTTTTTTCCCCGTTTGGGGTTGTAAAACTCCTGCTTCGATTTTTAATACATTTTTGTATTTATTTCTCTTCACTCAAACTTCATTCAAAACCTAAAACGAACAAGCCAGTTTCCTTTAAAAAAAATCAACTTGGCATTTTGTTTTGTCTTTATTTAAATTTTTTCGTATTTGTTAGTTTTACAATTTTAATTTTTTTTTTTATTTTTGCGTAAAAGTTTGTGAATTATTAGTTTGTCTCGACAAGCTAATTATCAAGAGTTGTATTATATTCGCATCATTTCATGTTAACGGGTCGACACGAAAAGTTAAACAGTTATACGAGTTCTTATTGAGTTATGCGAGTCTAACTTGTATTCGCTGGTCCGGCTAACGGATAGCACAACTGTTTTTTCTTTTTGAGGTGTTATTTTTCTAAAACTCTGACTGTTTTTACTTTTTTAGACCTAGAGGACATGAATTTCTCTGTTCCCAATCAAGGAAGAAAGGACTGGCCACATGCTTACCAATGTATTTTTAATTGACAACTTTGCCCTCAAACAATGGGTGACCTTTTCTGCTTACAATTTTTACCTTCTTCTTCTTTTTTTTTTTATTGGCATATGTCTTTACCTTTTCTTTTGATTGACATGTCTTTACCCTCTCTTTTTTTCCCGTTTGGGGCTGTAAAACTCCTACGTCGATTTTCAATACATTTTCGTATTTATTTCTCTTCACTCAAACCTCATTCAAAACCTAAAGCGAACAAGCCAGTTTCCATTAAAAAAAATCAACTTGGCATTTTGTTTTGTCTTTATTTAAATTTTTTCGTATTTGTTAGTTTTACAATTTTAAACTTTTTTTATTTTTGCGTAAAAGTTTGTGAATTATTAGTTTGTCTCGACAAGCTAATTATCAAGAGTTATATTCTATTCGCGTCATTTCGTGTTAACGGGTTGACACGAAAAGTTAAACAGTTATATGAGTTCTTATTGAGTTATGCAAGTCTAACTTGTATTCGCTGGTCCGGCTAACGGATAGCACAACTGTTTTTTCTTTTTGAGGTGTTATTTTTCTAAAACTCTGACTGTTTTTACTTTTTTAGACCTAGAGGACATGAATTTCTCTGTTCCCAATCAAGGAAGAAAGGACTGGCCACATGCTTACCAATGTATTTTTAATTGACAACTTTGCCCTCAAACAATGGGTGACCTTTTCTGCTTACAATTTTTACCTTCTTCTTTTTTTTTTTTTTTATTGGCATATGTCTTTACCTTTTCTTTTGATTGACATGTCTTTACCCTCTCTTTTTTTCCCGTTTGGGGCTGTAAAACTCCTACGTCGATTTTCAATACATTTTCGTATTTATTTCTCTTCACTCAAACCTCATTCAAAACCTAAAGCGAACAAGCCAGTTTCCTTTAAAAAAAATCAACTTGGCATTTTGTTTTGTCTTTATTTAAATTTTTTCGTATTTGTTAGTTTTACAATTTTAAACTTTTTTATTTTTGCGTAAAAGTTTGTGAATTATTAGTTTGTCTCGACAAGCTAATTATCAAGAGTTGTATTCTATTCGCGTCATTTCGTGTTAACGGGTTGACACGAAAAGTTAAACAGTTATATGAGTTCTTATTGAGTTATGCAAGTCTAACTTGTATTCGCTGGTCCGGCTAACGGATAGCACAAATTTTTCTTTTTGAGGTGGTGGACAAGTCCAAGTCAGAGTTTCCAAGCCAAATTTACACAAATCAGATGAACTACTCCTGAACCCAAATATCTTGTATTTTAGAACTTGAACAGCACCAAAAGTGCATAGAAATGCCTAAACACCATAAGCCACAAATAAATCAGCTCGTAAGTGCATAATTAAGTGAGAACCTGAACAACGCCAAAAATTCCATAAACCATCACATTCCTGCTACGTTTCATTTTCACATGACATAATTACAAAAAGACAAGGTATTATGACCCCATATCAAGAATCATTCCACAGACCACAACTACAAAAATATATATGGGTGTTGAACTATTTTTGTTGCCCATCAACAAAGTCAAATTGTACGAGCAAATTAACATGACTATACAAAATGTAAGAACAAAAACAAGTTTAGGACATATGATCAGTCATGTACGCCACGTCGGAACAAAAACTAAACCCCACCAAAAAGGAGCTACACAAACATACATGCCCATCCACTCCAAAAGTTTAGACGTGCGGCACAAAAATTTTCCATCGACCTGCATGAAGGAGTATCACTATTTGCTTAGAAAAATAAAATCAAAGAGTTTTTTAGTATAGGAGTAAAGGTATTGCACATCACCTAGTACTTGATACAGAACACGGGATTTAAGCCCATGTCACTACTTGATGCCGTCTTTTTCTTCTTTTGAGAATTGTAGACGCAATCAATATTTTCCTTCTCCAGACAAGTAGTGATATTATACCCAACATTCGTACAAAATTCACAACTCCTTTTTAGCTTTGGAGTAACTTCTCTTCCGCCTTTCAGTCGCTTAGTCTTTGGATGGCCTTTGGTTTTAGAAATTGGAGGACAATGAACATCATCAATCAAGTTATCCACTAAAATTTCATCTGACATTTGAGACCCTTCCTCACTTTGGAATGTATCACGACACCAATGTGATGGTAAATACATGGATGGAATTTGGTAGCAATCCTTATGAAGAAACACACTTAATATGTGTCGACAAAGAATTCCCCAAAACTCAAAGTGCTTGCAACCACATGTAGCTGCCTCACCATCCCAAAATACTTTGTGCTTTTTGCTATCCACGTTCTTGTGATATTTTACAACAAATTCATGCCCATCACCATGTAGCAACGAATATAAAGTTGCTCTTCCAAACTCCTCTTGAAATTTTTTAAAGCAAAATGGTGTAAGAACTTCGTGGGCTTGCTCTTCCAATGGTGACATAGTTCTTAAAGAAGAACATCTGTACTTTTGTAACATGGTATCATGCAATTCCTTTTGTTGGATATCTTCAATACCAAGATCAACCTATGTGTTTGACGAAGCTAATAGATGAGTACCATGAGAGTAATAAAAAAATATCTAATTTAAGATTTAAGGGTTACCAACCTGTTTAACAAATTTCTCTAAATTTGTATGAGAGCTAATGAACCGCTTTGTGAAAGCATTGATGCTCTCCGACCTTCCTGTAGTAGTCATCCCTCTGAAGAAATAATCACGCAAGTAAGCTGGCACCCAAAAGTGTTTAATCTCATATAAACCCATGACATGCTTGTTGGACTGCAAATTATACTTGGCAATGACTTCGGTCCAGTGATCCTCAAACTCTTGAGGTGTTTCTAAGTGATATAACTCATAAAAATCAGCACACCATGTCTAATATTGGTCGCGAAGAACAGTCGTGAACCAAGCACTAAATTTACTTGTAATGTGCCAAATACAAAAGCTATGCTCTGTACCAGGAAATTCTTTTGCAATTGCTTCACTCATCCATGGATCTTGATCAGTCAGGATTGTCTTCGATTGTTTCTTCATTAAAGTCAAAAAAGTCTACAAATCACAATGAAATAATTTAGAATGTCAAAGTAAATTACATTTGACAAGACGAAAAAAATATGGTCTTACTAATTACCTTGAACAACCATTGAAAAGCACTTGTAGTTTTGTTGCAAAGAAGTATGCATCCAAATAATACTGTCTTTCCATGATTATTGACTCCCACGAAAATACCAAACGGTATTTGATACGCATTAATCTTGTAAGTGGTTTCAAACACAACAACATCCCCAAACCTTTGGCACCAATCAAAACAATGGGTTGATGACCAAAAAATATGCTCTAGCTTTCTTTGTTCATCTATTGTGAAAGAATACCGAAAATTGCAATTTTCTTCTTTAGACAATTCCCAGTATCGTAGAATATGTGTTGCATCATTGACTTCATCTTTCTTTTCGGATTCTAGTAAAAAGATTTCGAACATCTTTCTTAATAAATGGAATAAATCCATGATCGATGTTCTTTTCAAGTTCCATAACACGCATTATTTGTCTAACTGAAAGACCTCCTTCTCTTAACAATAAGATACAATCTTCATCCTTCTTAGCAACTGTTCGATAAGCTGGAAGAAATCGAACTTCTGAAGGAGCTAACAACTCATGATTGTGGTCTTTAACACACGTGGTGATCTGCCACTCTTGAGGAAAAATTTTAGAAGATTTTTTCAAAGTGATGCAGATTCGAGCTTTGCATTCACATTTCACTGATTACCTATTTCGCTGTTGCTTGAATGGATTGACAAGTTTCAAGGGTGCTTTTCCTTCACAGTGGCAACAAAAGTCACGACTTTTAAGTTCTCCATTCTAATTACGAGAGCGGTCTCTGTGAATTGAGAATCCATGCCTAAATGCATAATTTTTATAGAAAATGAATGCTTCTTCTTCACTAAGAAAACATTGGCCAATGAAAGGATCAAATTCATTTCTCCATGAATCATTTTTGGTTTGCCCACATTCAACAAATGTTGCATCTTCATCTGTTGGAAGCTCATTTAAATCAAAAGAAAACAATTGTCCATCCATTATCCTACAAATTAGAGATATAAATATGTCAATAATCGAAACACAATAGGTATACACCTGAATCAGACAGTTCACCATTATCCCACAAATTAGAGATCTACCATTTTTTTTAAAGAAGAAAACACATATATACACAGGTATATACTTACACATCCACACACAACAATAATCTAAATCTAGAAATTGATACTACCAAGGTTGCACCAAATCTAGCACCAAATCGATCAACACCCATTCATCTAGAAAAAAATAAAAAAAACGGAGGCAAATATGTATCCAAAGGGAAGCAAATCAAGCAAAGATTATTACCTAATCAGACAACAAATCGATTGATCTTGGAGAAATAGATGCCCATTATCAAATCCACAAGTCTGAACTCCAAATCCTAGCCACCAGCCATTGTCTCGCCCTCAAATGCCTAAACCTGTTCGCCGTGACAGAACCCTCGCCGGAGAATCACAATCGAACTATTCTTCTTCCATTGATTAAGCTCCTTCGAATTTTTGATTTCTAGGGTTCTAAATAAAAAGGAAATGAAGGGGGAAGGATCAAACGAGGGGAAAAGGACCCATGTAGGAGGGGTTAATCAAGAGTTTTTGAAGCACCTCAAGTGTAATTGAAAGCTCTCTGACCTTCCAGTTGATCAAAACAAGTCTACGAGATGGAGAAACAGAGAGTTTAGAAGCAAAAAAGGTGAAAAAGAAATGCCTTTGTATATATGGTGTCTAAAGAGGGAAAAAAAAAGGGGGGAAATGCTTGGGAAATGGCGCACATTACTTTTTCTGATTGGGTTATTGGTTATTTTGTTATTAGTTACAAAACTAAGGGTAAATTTGTCGTCAAACATGTTAGAAGTCTTTGTGATATCATTGTCCAGTACGGAGAGAATTGGAAAGCTGGCCAATTAGACCCACATACCCGGTGCTATAGTGCACCCTTTAGCATTTGCCAAAAAAATATATATATATTTCAGCTCCTATTGTTTAGGTCCCCCCTGCCTCTCTCTCTCTCTCCCGCTCCTGTCATCTTTTGAATCCCCACCGAGGTCTACAAATCCCGTCAAAAAGCTAGGCCAAGAAACATTCTTTTGAAATTTTTGATTTATTCCGGTGAAGCTGGTTGAAGAAAGCTACGTGAAAACTGAGCCAAAAAAGCTCCATGAAAGCAAAGGTAATGGGTCTAACAAATAAACCATTTTTTGAAAGCCGTGTGAAACATTCCTTTGAGACTTTTTGGTGTCTATTTCTTTCCAGGGTGCAAGTAGTGCTTAAATTTCAATCTAGCTGTTGCTCCGGGTGGAATTTGTGCCTGTTCCGAGTGTTCAAGAAATTTGGGTGATTTTTTTAGTGTGGGTGGGTGGATGTGTTGTTAAATGTTACACATAATCGAGTTTTGTTATTTTGATTCCTCTTGACGTTTTGTTTTGAATGATTGTTTAGTAGTGTAGTCCACGCCCAGATCCATGTGTTTTTAGACCCTTCTTTTTCTTTTCCTCCCTTCCTTTTTATGTTATCATCGGGTTGCCCGTGCCTACATGGATAGAAATGATGCAAGTCTTGGCAAAAATTGAACTTCAAAATAGTGACTCCATGGGTATATAATTTTCAGCAAATTGAGCCAATCCAATTGGGGTGGGTAGTGCTGTAGGCACATGCAAACACTATGCCTCCGATGATCGCTTACATTGAGTATTTCATCCAAAGCTTGAGTTCTCTGTAGCTTCTTTCGATAGCCTGATTTTTTTTCTCGCGGTCCGAACTAATTTTTTTTTACTCTTTATATGGTTAGTTTATGGCGTTTGATAACTATTAGTGATTGAAGTTATATTGATGTTTTTGATTTCTGGGTTCTAATATATTCTTTCAATCCTGCAAATGGATTTAATGTATGTGGTAGGGGATCCATGGTAGTGTTATTTTAACTTTTTTATTTGGTATTTACTGATATTCCATAAGCAACTTAATAGTTCTTTGTAACAAGTTTAAAAGTTTAGTTGGGGGAGTGTCATAAGCACGGGTAGTTCTCTTTCGTGCCACTAAAAAGTGGATCACATACTACACACTAATGAATTGATTTAGTGTTTAAGCCATTAACTAGCAAGTACCAGTATTTATATATATCGATATCGATATATACACAATTTAGATAAAACCAAATAAAATTAGTCTAAGCAATAGTCAATTAATTTTCTAATTTAATACTATAAGTCTAAATTTGTATGTTGAAACTATATTCCTATTCTATCTAAACTTAACGTAATAAAAATAAATTGGCAAAATTGCATTCATCTTTCTTTCTTTTTTTTCGTCAATGATAGGCACTCTTTGTTAGCCACTGTTTTCTCTCTTTATAGTTCTTTTCTTTACTATATTTCTTACATAGAAAGAGAATTGGTTTTAATACTAATAATAATGATTGATTTAATATGACTCTTAGTACTTAATTTAAATAGTTTATGAAGATAGATATCTTAGTTTCATGCAAACCATGGTTTAATACCAAAATCAAACTGTATTTTTATGGTTTGGTTCAATGCATTCTATGAATTGGTTTGGTTCTCCAAATTCACAATTCTTAATTATTGGTTTGGTTCTTGGTTTACTATAAAACCGAACTAATCTGGACCATGCTCATCCCTAATTCTTTTTGGGCTAGCTTATAGCCTTTAAAAGTGCGATGTTTTACTATTTTTTGTATTTTTTCAAATGAATCTCAATAACTTCTAAAATAACAATATCATAATTTCGCTTATCCAAAAAAGAAGAAGCTATATCATACTTTGTTTATAAATACACTAGCGGCGAGGCACACGCAATGCGTGTGCAACTTGAATTTTACATATTTGGTCAAAATACAATTAAATAAACAACAAACGAGAAGCTATATATTGCGCAAATTTAATCAAAATTCAACTTGCACACATCGTGCGTGCCTCAACCTCTAGAAAATCCCAAGAGGAGAACAACATATAAACTAATTGAAAATTCTAAAGAGCAATAAAGTTTGTCCTTTCTCTAATCCCAACCGACTTATACATGAAATTTGTTCTTTTAGGGAAAAAGAAAAAGACACAGCCAAACTCTATGAACTCAATATGGTCTAGGGAAGCCCCAATCAATTTTTAAAATTTTTACATTTGGTGTGGGGGTAAATTAATAATTCGGATTCGAATCAAACATGGAAGGCAACTCACTAAGCAAACATGGAATAAGATGGCAGGTCGCTAAGCTTGTTCGTTTGGAGTATTTTTTGAAGATGTTTGGAGTACTTAAAACCCTTACACACGGTAGAGGTGCTAATCAAGCCAAATAAGCCAAGCATAGTATTGTTCTTGCTTGGCTTGACTTGACTCCTTATTACATATTTCAAGTTTGGCTTGAGCTCAAAACTTTTTGAGATTAATTGTTTAAGCTCGGCTTGAGCTTGAATTTTTGTGTTTTTGATAAGTTTGACTTGGCTTGTGAAATATGCAAGTCAATCTCAAGCTTTCAAGCATGAGCTTAAACTCATAAAGTTTTGAGCTTTCAAGCGAGACTCATTAAGTTCCAAAATGAAAGGGGCTAATTTAAGGCCATAACGAACTAGCATCATTAATCTAGGAAAAAAAAACTCATAAACATAAAATTCAGTTATTGACTACATTCATTAAATTAAAAACCCTATAACCCTTAGATTTGCATATCTAACATAGGGTTTTTCCTATATGGATGTAATGATACTGTAAAACTGGTGAAAATATCAATTTGTAAGTGTAACGACCCGGATTTTCGATCCAATTTTTTTTAATACAAATTTATATTGTTAAATTTCTAATTCAATAATTAATTAGATTGAATAATTAAAATATATTATTATGTGTACAATTGATATTATTTGCACTATTGTATAAGATATGTATTTAAACTTTAGATATATAGGGAATCAAGGATTCATATTCATCTCTTATCTTTCCTATCTAAATCCTAGGTAGAACTCTATTCAAACTACCTCTCCACTTCTCTCTCTCTCATCCTATACATACACGCGTCCAGATACATTCTCACCCTGTACATACATGCGTCCACATACATTAGAATTGAAAACCCCTCCAAATGTGGCACTTGTCCCCTATCCTTTTATCATTATCAGTATCCCTCTCCTTCACTCTCCTTCCCCATTCCACCACTTCTACACTTATCCTCTTACCTTCTTACTACCTTATTCTCTCTCATTATACATACTTGATAAGCACCCAAGAATGTAATGTAGGGTGCGCTAGTGTCTAATTTTAGTTCAATTTAATTGATAATTAGTTGTTGTTAACGATGTTTGCCTGTAGAGTGTGCTAGTTTCGTTTTGCAGAAAAGCCACCAAATAAGGAGCTTTAAAGGCTAAGGCATGTCACAAGCCTAGGCAAGAATGACCCAACGGCTAGAATTGCCAAGGCAAGGCAAGGCAAGGCAAAGGCCAAGGCGGAGGAACAGACCAAGTGCTGGAGCTATTCAGTTAAGCATCGATGGGAAGGGAAATGATCCATCGATGCCTAAGGCCTTAGAAGTCCAGTACTAAGCCACTCGGCATCGATGTAAAGTTTGATAGTCCATCGATGCCGAGGCCTTTAGCATAACAGCCTATGCTCTTCTCCATCGATGCCGAGGGTATTAGGGGCGAATCTTCAGAGCATCTCACGGCATATTCTGTACGTGGATCCCCGGAGTATAAAACCTTGTGACATCATTTTGTAAAAAGACAAGTAGAATAGATTGAGTAGTACAACTTTTAGATCTATAGCAGATTTTGAATCTTTTTGCATTGTTCTTGAGAGTTCTTCATTTTCAACTTTGAATATTTTAATTTCTGCCTTTATTTGTTAGTTTTTGACATTGTCGCTTTAATTAAAGTTGTTGCTTTACTCCCGATCTATCTTAATCTCTAGTTTATTTCAAGTCTTGTTATTTCATTATGTTAAGTAGATTTTCACTTGCTCCTATCTCAATAGATATGGATGAGTAGTTTTCCAAGGTTGGGTCATAGGGTGATTAGCACCTCATGGCTCAAGTAGAATTGCGTTTTTCACCATAAAGTTTAAACCTTTGGTTTCGATCATTGATGTGGGGTTCGGGTTTATTTGTCAAATCGCTAAGGTGTTGATCTCCTTGATCATGTGTAGGTAGGAGCATCGCCTACCTACCACACATGATACTTGGGGCTCTAACACACGAGGCATTTGCTAAATAAATTCTAGAGTTAACTTGGTGATCGAACCATTCTATTTTCCGATTCGGGAGCCTTAATTGTGTATCCTGAAGTGCATATTTGGGTAAGAAATGCAGTTTTAACTTGAGTCGTGAGTGTTAGTAATTCCTAGACCTAACCTGTCTTTTATCTTAGTTTATTAGCTTTTCAATTTAGCCCCTTTTAATTTCCACTACGCACGTAAAACCAAGTTGACTGTCTAAAAGTTGAAAGCCCTTACTTGCATCTACAAATTCAACAAAGCCGTATTAATTATTCCCTTGGGTACGATCCCGGATTTCCGGATTATCATGCTTCAATTGACATATTAGGCCCTACGCTTGGGGCATTATCTCTTACATCGAAGCGAACAAAGCAATACCCACATAAATTCGAAAATTGAACACCAGTATATTATTTCACTCCCAATTCTATTGTTGAGTCTCAAATAGAGAGAGAGACAGAGAGAGAGAGATAGAGAGAGAGAGTTATGGCCGTAGGTGTGTGCACGCCGTGAGTTTCGTGGGCACACCGCCGCTGCAGGCTCTGTCGAAATGTCACCGGACGCTGCCCTGAGATTTCAAAACCACCACGGCGATCTACGAACACCGTACAACACTTATTCGGACTTAGAATCGCGTTTGAGGTAGTTTTTTGAAAACCCGAAACTTTAATCTGCATTTTAATGGAGTTCTGCATTTTAATGGAGTTAAGACTTAGATTTAAAGTTTATTGAAGATGATGACCTGCTGTTAAATTATTAATTTATTTTTAGTCCTGTTTATATTAAAATTCAGTCTAGTTGCGCTGGAATGATTAGTGTTATACCCTGTGAAAATTTATGATCGTTTAACAAGTGTTTGATTGTGAAATTATTATTGATGATGCATTATTGATTTGTATTTGAGTGGACGTTTACATGTTTAATAAATTATTGGGGTAGATAAATGTTTATGAAATATTAACAAGAATATTTTACTAGTAAAAATTTATTTAGATTGTAAACAAGAAATATTTTAGATTATATATTAGTTAATCTTTAACTTTAATAAATATTTACTAGAATAGCCTCGCATAATTTTATTGTTATAAAAATCTCATATTAATATTTAATATAGTTAGTAAACACTAAATTTAGCAATAAGTATTTTTCAATAAAAATTAGTTTGTAAAATCTATGAATAATATGAGAGTTAAAGAAAATGTATAAATAGTAGAAATGTTTTATAAAATTTTTAAACGAGAGAAATAGACTTAATTTTAAGTGTAGTAATTAATTGTTTGACTGAATATTATTTTGTTGCTCGTATGATTAATTCTATGGCAGGATAAATTTTATCGCATGGTTATGTGTTGTTAGCGTGTTAGTATTTTTAGTTGAAATGTTGAACCGTGTGGTATTTTGTTATGGTTGTAGATTGGACAAATAGGTTCCCGGGGTGGTTATGAACAATGAATCATGTAGACGATGATAAGTGAATGGAAAATGGTAAAGTGTTGAAAGTGTGAATACTGTGTGGATTGTGAATTGAGCCATGGCAATGGCAAGGGTAACCTATGGGGCCCTATGTTGAAATAAGTTACCTGCGAGGCCCAGTGTTGTGACACTAACATATGATACATCATGGAAAGTTTCTCTTCGAAGAAGAGAATGGGTCTCATGAGACGGTTATAGTTAGTAAAACGCTAACGTATGATACGTCATGGGAAGTTTCTCTTCGAGGAAGAGAATGGGTCCCATGAGACGGTTATAGTTAGTGAGACTTAATATATGATATGTCATGGGAAGTTTCTCTTTGGGGAAGAGAATGGGTCCCATAAGACGGTTATAATTAGCATGGGGTAGTGGATGTCCGACTCTAATGTACGATACGTCATGGGATGACTCGATCCTCCTGTTATGGTCTTAAGTGAGAACATGTTCGGTACATAACTTAGGTGCGCTCACCTAAGACCCTGGTGCAGGATAAGCAAAAGGAATGGTGGACCCATGAGACGATTGTGGTTAGTGGATGTGGGAGGAAAAGATCTCACGGAGAGGATCTTTAGATTACATGTAAGATGATGGATAGTAAAGAAAAATACGATGTGTTATTATTCTGTACCTTCTGTGTATTATGAATTATTATATTGTTGATCTACATATTGTGGTATTAGGTTTTAAGATTTCTATTTGGTGAATTATCACTCAGGATACGTTTGTATCCTGGCAAATCGTTTGTTTCGGCGTTTAATTTGCCAGAGTGTGCAGGATTCCACAGTGGAGTAGTTGATATAGGTGGGAGCCCTGAAACGGAGTCTGGGCCAACGTTGCTTGGAATTCGTGTCAAAACTAGAGTTGCTCTGGAGTTGCTTTTGTTAAATAAATGTACATAGATTTTTGTATTATTTTGAAATTGTAATTTTTGTATAAGGATAAATAGGGGCCTAATAGTTTGTAAAATTCAATGTATTTTAGGGTTAATGTTTGCAAAATTTCGTGAAAAATCGGGGCGTTACAGAAAGGCCGATGCATATCTCATATTTTGGGACATTTATTAAATCCACCCTTATATTTGTAAAATTTATGGAATGACATCTTTGAGCCTATCGAGCCAAACACTCATATGTTAAAGCGTGGCTTGAATTCATAAACAAACAAAAAAAACATCATTGAACTTTTCTTATATTTTTTTCAGACAAGTTTGAACAAGCCAAAATTCGAGCCGAGCTCAAGCTGTTTGGTTCGTTTAGCTGCCCTAACGCACAGTCCCCAATAAAATTTTTCTATCTCTTTCTTCACTTATTACACTTTAAAATCTTTTTTGAAACTCAAACCGAACTGGGTATGTTTGTTTTTACTCATTACAACTGTGTAGGGAGTAAAAGGAAGTACTATAAAGTATAAGGTAGTGTATAATAGAAGAAGACAAACTGAAATAGTACTACCTCTTAAGAAGAGGCCGTGGCTTTAACTGCTCTCTCATGCATTGGTTTGTCGTATGAGAAAATCTTATTTCCGGAACAATCGTAAACAAGAATTTATAGCGCTCAATTACGACCGTTCAAAAGTATTTTGGACAGTCTAGATATTAATGAAACTTTTTCGGGAAAGAATTAAACTTTTTCCCAAAAAAATTTCATTAAAGTCCGAACCATCCAAAACACTTTTGGATGGTCATGATGGATTGCTGCTATAAACAAGTTGTTTCTGGCTGTTCCAGGATATTTGCTTAACCAGCACGATGTACACCAGGATATTTGCTTAACCAACACGCTCAAGTTTAATGTCAAGACATAAGTGGAGAAGAAAGTTAAACTTCAATTTGCATGCTCAAAACAGCAAAACAACCTTATTCGCCAAAAAGTGATGGTAAGGTGGCAAATTTTACTGTTCACTATCATGGAAAAGGGCTCACGTACGGCATACTAACAGGGGTGCTCGCAGTCGCAAACCCCATATTTTGATATTTTACTATGGTCCCATAATTTGATAACCTGGTCCCATGACTCTTGAATTAGTCCTGCGACTCCTCCCTGCCTGTGGATGTGTGCCTAAATTAGATGCAGGACCTCCCAAGTCCAGCATGAGGAGCATGTTGGTTTTGGTATTTTAGATTTTGGATTCTCTATCTGCATATGATTCCTAATAATTTTTTTCTCATTTATTACTCCAATTTCTCTCTCTATTTCACTCCACTCATTACTTAAAATCCAAATATCAAAATGAACAAGCTCTCTATTTTTTGCCTTTTAGTGGAAATGATTTTCACACTTTTTAAAAAAAAATGCATTCTATATTTTGCCTTTTAGTGAAGAATTACACATAAAAATTTTACCAAATGACAAAAATAGGAGTACATTTGCCAAAAAAAAAAAGGGCGTGAAAATTATTAAAAAATAAAAAGAAGAAACCTTGATTTTTCTAACATTGTCACACAATTGAACGGGGCATGGATTTTGTGCGCCTTTGGAAATTGTGTGTTCCATCTTTTTTTTTAACGGCAAAAAAATTTCAATTATCTTGAAATTGATACAAGACTAAGAGCATCCGTAGTGGAATAATCAAAAGTTCCATTTAAAGGATTGTTAATGTTAATAATGTAGAGGTCCACAATGGTACAATCAAAATAGAATAATCAAAACTTGCCACATTATCTTTTCAAAATATAAAAATTTAAAAATTGTGACATAGAAAATAATTTTTTAAAAAATAATCTTCAAACTAATAAAAATAGGTTATTAGAAAAAGAAAATATTTTTTTTAAAACTTTGATTTAAAAAAAACAGTTTTTGTTTTAAAAAAAATAGTTTTTGAATGAAAAATGTTTTTGAAAATGAAGTTATTTTTTCAAAAGAACAGTTTTTGAAAAAAAAGTTTTCATAAAAAAACTATTTTGAAAAAAGAAACAGTTTTGGGAAAAACAGTTTTAATAAAAAAAACAGTTTTGAAAAAAACAATTTCTGGAAAAAAATAAGAATTGTTTTTAAAAGTATTTTTTAAAAAAACATGTTGAAAATGGAAGAAAATAGAAGGTTTTTGTGTAATGATGATGAATTTGATTAAGGAAATGCGATGACAACTAAATTTGATTATTTGCAAAGAGTTGCTAGTTTAGATTATTCAAAAGTCAAAATTTGATGAGTTGCTAAGAGGTTATTGAGTTTGGTTATTCCAATGTGAGCTTTTTTTTGAGCAAACGTTGCTAACGTTAGCAATATTTTGGCTTTGATTATACCACCGTGAATGCTCTAATAGGAGTAAGGAAATAATATCATTCTCTGAAAGAGCAATTATTTATCCAATCCGAAACCCAAACCTAAAATTGTCATGAAGCCAATCAAGGACATATATTGGGACAAAGTCTACTTAAAAGACCGAAGCCCAACACCCCTATGGGTCTAAAAACTCAGGTTCATAATCCTTCAAAATGACTCGTGCGCCCGCTCTCAATCCTTGTACTGCACATTCACTTTCAATCTTCACTCTCGCCAATTTCAATAGGTTGAAATGTGTTTCAAAAATATTTTTACGCACGCAAATTATGTGACTTAGGTTCTACCCTCCAATCAAACTAATGAGCACCCAATATTGTAGATATTTGGTGCGACTTGTCTCGTTTTATGTTATTTTAACTTGCATTTATCTAGCTTTTATTCGATATTGCACGTAAGGTGCATTTTTAGTGTTTTCAGGTAAAACGTGCAAATAATGTGTGTTTTGATGCCATGGATGACTCAAGTGCTTTCTAGTACCCGAAGACCCTGTCGGCCCCTTAAAATCTGTCTAAGTATAGAAAAAATGACTTTCAGAAATAGTATTGCTTTTGAGATAAAAAATGATGGTAATTAATCCTTGAATTTTTCTAAAAGTAACTACAAAGTTGCAAGGTTTTATGTGAAGAGCAAGGTCATATTTTGAGCCATTTTCTCTTGAGAAAAATGTGCAATTTTTCATTTTACACTAAAAGTGGGGGGTTGATATTTTGATTTAATTGGAATCTTGAAATTCTGGTAATACCATTGTTTTCAAATGGGGGGTACTTTCTTATTTTCATTAAATAAATTAAAGAAAAGAAAAAGGTAAAAAAAAGGTTTAAAATGTAGTCTTTACATAAGTTTAGAGAATGAAAATAAGATGCTGAGGAGCTGTGAAATTGCTGGGAGCTGTCTGCTGAAGCTGAAGGTAGAATTAGAGATAACCTCCCTGTATCGATAGAGCCTTAATCTATATCGATATACACGTAGGCTTCATGGGTAGGCAGACAATGATGTATCGATACCAGAGCTTTATGGGGAAAATGGCCATTTCAGCTTAGCTGTGTGGTATCGATATTTTCCATAATAAGTATTGATACCACGAGTTTTCAGCCAAATATTTGTTACTTTTTGAACTTTTCACTTATAGAATACTTGCCACTTTTGACAAGTTTTGTGATATTTTGTGGAGAAAGAGGGTGAGATGTATTTATACCCCTCTCTCTCCCCATTAGTTCATTATCTACTTTATGCTCTAGATTAGTTTTCTCTCTAGTTTTTCTCCATTGTTGTTCTTAGTTTCAAGCTTCAATACTGTTTAACACCTGGTTTGATGTTTTCTTGTTTATTAAAGTTGTAGCTACTCTTTAGATCTTTACTAATATCAAGCTTATTTCCATTTTTATCGGCTAATCATGTTTTCACTTTCTAGCATAATTTCTGGTCTTTTAATTATGTATAAGTAGTTTATTGGCTAAGTCTTGGGTTAATCTTTCCCAAAAACTGAGGTTGTTATTTGGTTCTCGAACCCTCAGGTTTAAAATCATGGTTTTCGGAGGAAGTTAACCTAGTCATTTTGGTCTAAGCGAGGGGTGTTAACTCCTTAATATGTTGTTTAGCCAAACGGTTTTGGCACGCGACATATTGAGGGCCCGTGGCCTCCTACGTGTTAGATACATTAGCAAAAATAGGTTGGTTTTTTTTTTTTTTTTTTTGATCCGCAGCAAAAATAGGTTGGTTTACTTCCGTTTAATCACATATTTTGTTAAAACGTAGTCGTTAAAGCTAAATCTTTCGGGCGTGAGCACGCGGTCGTGACTCTCGCTTGAGTCATAATCAAGAATCGGTAATGGCCTTTGTCAAGGGATAGACGATCTCTAGACTTGCCTCTTTAAGTTTATAAAGCTCATTTCTAGTATTTCGTTTTAGCATTTTCACTTTTCAAAGCAAAACTAAATTGGCCGTCTTAAACGCCACAATCCACCATATAAAGCCTACGATCCAATTTAAGTTCTATTCGATTCTCTGTGAGTACAATCCCGGACTTCTGAAAAATATGTTATTGACGATCTAACCCTACGCTTGGGATTTCTCGAACCTTGTATCCAAGGCAAATGTCTTTTTCGGTTTAAGAACAAACCCACCCGTGGTTTTTCACGGGTCGGGGTCGGATTTGCACGTTGACATTTTTTTCCCAAAGTGCCTCTTCCGTAACCTCCATTTTCTAGCACAAAACCATACACATTTTCATTCTCTCTCTCTCTGTGCCTCGCTTCTCTCTCTCTCTCTCTAAACCCTTCTAGATCCAAGGCAGGAAAATCAAATCATGGCGGCACCAGACTTGCTGTTCGGCCTGCGGAACAACTTCTACCTGGGCGCCTACCAAGCCGCCATCAACAACAGCGACGTCCCTAACCTCTCCCCCGACGACGCCGTCGAACGGGACTGCCTCGTCTACAGATCCTACATTGCCCTCGGCAGCTACCAGGTACTACACCACGGATCCACTATCCCAACCCCTATCCAGGATACCGTCTTCCAACTTTGGCACTCCCGAATCCTCTTATTCGCGGCGACCACCGTTCTGATTTCGTTATCATATTAAAATGTTTGCATGGTTTTTTGATGGTTTTTAGTTGCTAGGTTGTATTTGGCAATTATCTTACAAACCGTTAATATAATTAGACTATAAGAGCGATCTCTTATGTTGTTGTTCTGTCGCCCCATTTTTCCCCGTGATCTGCACTAGTGCGTTCGAATTTCGTTCAATCTTTGTGATTCTTTGATTCGATTTGGACTCACGATTTTTGTTGCAGCTTGTTATCAACGAGATCGATTCGTCGGCCGCGACGCCTCTCCAAGCGGTGAAGTTGCTAGCAATGTACCTCTCAAGTCCCACTAATAAGGTAGTTACACGATGCTATCATTTGGTTGGTGTTTCTCTAGATCTGCCTTGATTCATTGCTACCTGTTGATTTGAAGTCAGTTATGTAGGTGTGCATTGCGTAAGTAAGATTTGATTCAGTTCGTTTATTGCTTTTTGCGTGTAAAATTCCTTGAGTTTGCTGTTATGGCTCTTGTTGTGTTCTCATTTTTTTAAGGTAGTTGTGTTAATATCTGCAAGGTACTATTTTTGGAAACAAAGACACTCGTCCTTTACTCCTTTCGATATCTTATTCAATCCTAGACAAAATAGCTCTCGAGAATCTTAAAACATTTCAGAACGTCCTTTAAATGTCTTCTTTTTCAAATCCATGGAGAATAAGTTGCCCAACTAGTTTAACCGAAAAAATCTTTGGAAATATGTATTGTAAAATTGATTCTGAAAGCAACGGTTTCGTTATTTTGTCTCTCGGTCTCCCTCTAAAGAAAAATGTTTGTATATTGAAATTGGTGGGGGGGAAATTACTGTTTGGCAATTAGAAAACTGAAAATCCAGCTAGATTTTTCTCGTGCAGTATTTGGTTTAGAGGGTGATTTTTGTTCTTATCTAGTAGTAACTGATCACACGCGACTTTGATTTTTGGCTGACGTGCTTATAGCCTAGATATGGGACTTCGGATAATAGTTACAACTCTATGGATACATGCTTGAGTTTCTCCAATTGTTTGAATAAAAATGCTGTGAAACATGAATTTGGGATGGTTTTATTAAATTGTCAGCAATGATATGGAGGCTACTTGTGCTATTAGCTTTCCACTCAATAATAGCGGTGCTCTGGAATCCTGCAGGAAACTACGATTTCAAGTCTCCATGAGTGGTTGGGAGATCCAGCCATTGGAAACAATCCGATCTTACGGCTTATTGCTGGGATCATTTTCCTTCATGAACAAGACTATAATGAAGCTTTGAAACACACCAATGTTGGAGGAACTATGGACTTGTGAGTATTATGTTACTTCTCTATTACTGAAGTTCTTAAGCATATTTCATCCAAAAAATCACTCCTTGTTTGCAATGTGTAAATTGTTTGGTGCTACGGCTCTACGTGGTAGTGCCCCCTTAATCCTCTTTTTGCAGGGGTAACATTTTCCCTTTCTAGTTGTTGAATTGTTTGCACATTAACATGGAATAACAAAAATGTGTGAGGCAGTTATTTGTTTTGCAAATGTGTATCATGCGTAGTGCAGCTCTGCAGGTTTGAAGTATGCGTCAACCGTAGGTATCATTCGTAAAGAATAAAAGAACTATAGACACTTTTTATATTACATTGTGGTGTTCAAATACACGGTCAACAGGATGATGACATCATATATCTTCAATGTAGAGTGTTTGGATCAGTCATATATTAATAGAACTACATAAATGGATGATACAATCTCTGCCTCCATCCCTTAAAATTGATCCCCTCGTCCCTTTTGGGAATTCCAAGTACTCTTAGTGCATGTCCCCTTAAGGAGTAGGATTTAATTTCCAACATTGCACAAACCACTTCCCACCACAACCCCCCCCCCCCCCCCCCCCGGGCAAATTCTTTCAGAAATTAGTAGATTTGGAAATTTAGGCACTTCTCCTTTACTTTTTCAGTGGACTAATGTTTTGGGACATTCCAAAATAATATGGAATAGAGGACTAACATGAAGAGATGAAGAGAGTATTAGTTTTCAAATATGTATGTCCTGAGTTTGTATTAACTTCCAAGAGTATGATGTTTCATTTGCACTACTAATTTTGCATTGTTAGTATCACAATATAGAGCTCAAGATACTCTACAAGCCTTATGTTGTTCAGATACTTGGTCAATAGGATGATGATGATGAGGTCTCTCTCTGAGATCTAGTTGTCAGTATTTCATCGCATGGATTGGGTGGAACAAGGTGATGCATGTGGTGCTCTGGTGGTGGTGGATGTTGTCTCTGGTGATGTTGGTGGTCTGATCCAGCCAAGCTGCGGTGGTTGGTGGGTAGTGTGGCTAGGGTTTTCTTTTGTGTTTTTTAGGTGTTTTGTTTTTGGGCTTGGCCAATTAGGTGTGCAGGCTTGTCCCCTTAGGTGTCTTGGGCTTGGCCCATTTGGTGCGGTCTGG
Organism: Rhododendron ovatum; assembly: GCA_019656835.1. NCBI lineage: Eukaryota > Viridiplantae > Streptophyta > Magnoliopsida > Ericales > Ericaceae > Rhododendron > Rhododendron ovatum. Next base: position 32,732,843 of record CM033798.1, on the reverse strand, counting down.
TCCCAATGTGTGTTTCCATGGTTGGCTTCTTGCTAACCTTGGGTTTGAGTCTCGGATGGGCACATGATTGTTCTTAGCTTAGCTTAGGGATATGATGCCATCATTTTCTTGTTCCTTTTAATCGTTGTAACAATTTAAAAGATTAATAAGAAATTTTGCCTTTCAAATAAAAATGTCTCCAAAACAATTGTGAGAATCTTGGTTTTCATCTCTTTACATCGAGCAATGAGTATATTTAACTTCGAACCTTGTTGGATGAGATGATATTGGTGTTCTTTGTAATGTGGATTTTATAGTGAATTTGAGTATCAGTTGTGCTACTGCAAGGCATTATTTTGATTAGAGATTGGCACATGGTTGTTACCTTAGTTGGACGAAGCAGGTGTGGGTACAAGACCGGAAGTGTGAGGTCATAAAAGAACTTATCGTGGGGAGCTTGTGCAGATAATAATGTAATACTGTCATTATCTTTATGGTCCTAGTATGCATGTTCTCATTGCATTAAGTACCTGAGAAAATTTGTGCTAATGTTTTTGGTATCTTATCTTTGCATTATATATTATCTTGCTTGGTGGCTTTTTGTTGTTTGTCGCTTTTGAGTTTCATATACTCAAAAGGTTCTACCCTAGTTGTGAGCGCTCTTTTCTCAATGGGAGCAAGCTTCTTAGGAGATTTTGACTGAGGAGTGCCGGAGAGAATTTTTGACGTCGATTTGTCACGCTGATTGAACGATACTACTACTAGGTTTATAACTACACTTGGATCTAATTGCATATTTAGTTAAACACGAACAGCCAGACTTGGGCTTAGGGTGGACAATTAGCAAGCTGCAATTTGCACTACCTCTTGAGGTGGCTACTGTGAAGCGAAGTCCCACATAGCCTGGGTTCGAAAATAATATGAAGTAAATAAGCGTGAGGGCATCCTCACTTGAACAACTAGCTTTTGGGGTTAACTTCTGCCCAAGATTGTGTAACCTGGTATAAAAGCTAGGTGCCAGAGATGGGTAGGGTGTGTATCCCTGGCCGTCACGCGACTGGTGCTGCTAAGTGAGCACGTTGTGCGTGAGGGAGGGTGTGAAACAAAGTCCCACATCGCCTACGACCCCTAGGCACCAAAATAATATGAAGTATATAAGCATGAGGGCACACTCACTTCAAGAGCTAGCTTTTGGGATTGAGTTCTACCCAAGACCGTGTAACAGCTACCCCATAGCTGGGTCTAGTAATTACCAGACATGTGGGAGGGGGGAGGGGGGGCGACATGTACGTGAGGAAATTGGCAAAAAGTGGAAAGAAAAGGGACCATCCTAGGGATAAGCGAGAGATTTGTGGATTACATAGGATAAATTATTTGCTGTGGATAGTGTATACTATCCTCTCCCATGTTTGGTTGGGACCCTATAGAACAGTAATCTGCTGCTATTGTAAAATCTCTGCTTTTGTACGTTGTATTTTTATCAGTAGATTTTAAAAATTTTCCCTCTCCCACCGTCCCATAGTTAAGTAGTGGAAGCAATTGTGGGATTACTTATCAAAAAAAAGGAAGCAATTGTGTGATAAAAGGGTTCCATGGATTAGTAATCCATTCCCTCTTTTTTTATGGAGCAACAAAACGTGCCAAGTGACCAGTAGTTGAGAATCTTGAGATCAAAGAATTGACAAATGAGTCTTGAATTTTATTTGAATTGAATCTTGGAAGATTCGACTTAACTTAGTTGAGAAAACACTTTTAGTGTGCTGAAATTATTCTTTTAAGTACTATTCACAACATCCAACCTAGCACTTTCAGTGTATATTGTGGCATTGCAGAACTAAGCTTCTACACCAGATTGCAGATTCTTGGAGGACTTCTTAAGAATGAAAATTTTATGTCAGTTACTGCCCTTCATTAGCGAAACATAATAATATCTCAATCCAAAGTTTGTTTGAGACATTACATATCTGCTTAGCCCTCTATAGGATACAGATGCTTTGGCTTTGTGGAGTTAAGATTCCTCTTTTGAAGTGCATATGGCGGTGATATCTGATGAGTTCCACCTATAACTCGAAACTTGATGCAATTATGCAAACATTACTTAACGTGATTATTTACTTTATCAGTTTCTCGCGCTTGATACGTCCCTTTTCTTTTGAAGGCATGCATTGAACGTTCAAATATTCCTTAAGATGCACAGATCAGATTATGCAGAGAAACAGTTGAGGGTCATGCAACAGATTGATGAGGACCATACACTAACTCAACTTGCAAGTGCATGGCTAAACTTGGCAGTGGTATGTTTATTCATGGTTTCTCCTGTCACCTAACGAATTTCCTACTTTTGTACTCATATTTGTTCTGGAAATTAGGGTGGCTCCAAGATACAAGAAGCATATCTTATCTTCCAAGATTTCTCTGAGAAGTATCAGATGACAAGTTTGATCCTTAATGGAAAAGCTGTGTGCTGCATGCATATGGGGAATTTTGATGAAGCTGAGTCACTATTACTAGAAGCACTGAACAAGGCAAGTTTAAGTACTCCCCTCATTTGCCTTTTTTGAGGTCCTTAATACTCTTACCTCGGCACTATGTTAAATGCAATCAGGCAGATATATCAGCCATGTGGGTGGGTGTGAGTGGCCCCCCCGTAAACCCAAAAACTTAGGATACATGGATGTAGTAGGGATGAGGGATAAAAATATCCTCCCATCATTGTGAGAGGGCTGATAAATTTCTTTTTATCCAATTAGAGTTGCTGCTTCACGAAACATCATAGAAACAAGATGGTCCAAGTGCCCAATTTGGGTGCCGGAGGTAAACGTATCCCGTATGCTTAACCTCGATAATCTTGTGGACATTGGCGCAGCATGGGGATTGAAGAGTCCATGTAAATGCCTATTTGTTATTTGAAGTGAGTGTGTCATAATCGCCAAACAAAATTTTTTTTTTGGTGTTTTCTTATACGGAAACTGTGAAATTTAAAATGCTCGTGTTTCTCAATTTCATGCGGAGAATGTTTTAGACGTTTGAACTGAAGGATCATTTTGCGATTCTTAAAAAAGGGGGTTGTTATCACTTATCAGTAAGCGCTCCAAGTGTTATGTGATTTCTGGAAGAGTCCTGCTACACACACAGCAATCTGTGCACAGATTGTGCACAGATTTCATTGTGGGGCCCACCATGGGTCCCACACAAATCATCCGAGCCGTTCATTAAATGTAAAACATTTTTTCAAGGGTCCCTGTAAAAAATAAGCTCAATCCGATACCTATAGGTACTTCATCCAACCATCTAACTTTTCATTCAGATTTCCGGATAATGAAAAGTTATATGATTGGATCGAGCACCTATAGGTATCGGATTGAGATTATTTTTTACGGGGACCCTTGAAAAAATGTTTTACATTTAATGAACGGCTCGGATGATTTGTGTGGGACCCGTGGTGGGCCCCACAATGAAATCTGTGCACAATCTGTGATTGTGCACAGATTGTATGTGTGTGTAGACTTTCTGTTTCTGGAAAACAAAAACAGAAAAGGAAAACAACACCAAACAAGCTAATTTTGCCCTCTCCAGCCAAATCTTTATGATACCTAGTCCTGAGGATGCTCCAAAATCTTTTTCATTGCTCGTTTGATAACTATGATCTTTGGCTAGGAGCTGAACCATTTTCTTGTGAAATGTATTTGATTGACCTGCTGCTTTTTTTTCCCCCTGTACAAACAATTATGTCTCATTCGCTAATTCATGGGAGGATGCTGAAGTTTTATATTGAAAAATATTTGGCAAGGGATCTCAGAAGTAGATGGTTGATTGAGATTGATAGACACATACATGGGTATACTTAACAAGGCTTGAATCATCTTCCTCACTTTCTCGCATCCTTTCTTTCTTTGTTTCTTCCCTTTGATGTGCTTATTTCTTGTATTGGTTGAGTTGTTGGGCTTGGTTATCTCGTGGACTCTCACAATTGATGTAGTGTCCCGTGGTTTGTACTTTGTAATTCATACATGATGGAAATGATCTCTCCTATCGATTGACCAAAAAAAAAAATAAAGTCACCTTCTCTTCTCTTTAACAGAAGAAAGTAGCGTATTTCTCGGCTAGTGTTTGTTTTTTCCTTATGCACATCTCAGGTAGTGATTAGATTGACGAGATTTAGTCATATACCTTAATCCCAGCCAAAAATTTCATCTAAGGACAGAAATTCTTACACTTATTCTCCCAAGTGATCAACTTATTTTGTTTGATATTGGTTGTCTACAATTGCTGCAAGTTGCCATTTAGAATCCACTTTTGTCACCGAATTCATGACATTGCATTGGAGAGACTGCACATCTTTACATCTAGTGGTTAGTTATTTTGTTAATTGACGCAGGATGCAAAGGATCCAGAGACACTGGCTAATCTGGTTGTGTGCAGCCTTCACCTTGGGAAATCATCTTCACGCTACTTGAAGTAAGTTATCTGCATATATCATTAGTTTACACGAGTTGCATTTGAGATTGTTGAAAAGATCTTTCTGAACTTTACTTGCTCTAAGTGTGGTTGTTCTATTGGATTACCACTGCATCGCCTTTTCTCGTATTAGATGAAAGTGGCCTCATGGGCTTGCTAATCACCAAACTACCTATAACCACCACATTCCTGTGGTTAATCAGCCCCTTCTATGTTTTGACCTGCCCCTTCTGTTTGTTGCTATTTGTTGCCATAGCTTATGGACCTCGCTTATGGTTATGTGAGATTTTTGCTGCCGGAAGTGAGACATGATGTGAATTGTGCTTCTTTGCTTTGGTCTTTTGTGGAAGATCATGTATTATTTGGCAGAAGATGATGTTTTTACCTTACAGACTCAAATGAGGAAAATATTGATTACCCAGTATGTGCCACTTTCTTATAGAAGTCAATTTTATTGTCGATGGCTCATTCTTAGGCGGCGAACTTCCAATGTTACTGACTATTTTCTCAATTTGAGCATGTTAGAAGAACATGGGGACATTATTGAGATGTTATCTTGGGACATTTTCCCAATTTTGTTACCCTGTGATATTAGTGAGACCAATAATATGTAGGCAATGCCAACTGCATATAGCACTTGAAAAGATTCCTACGAATCTACCTAGAAAGCTCACAGGTTCAAGTCCACTCCATGCAAAGTGCCTAGTGAGGTTACCAAATCAATTATTAATGTCCCTTATCCTCTTACCGGTATTGGCTATCCCTTATCCTCTTACCGGTAATAGCTGTGAAAATCATGACTGCTTGAATTTTACAGTGTTTTTGCATGTTTTGCTCATCTTCATGTCACTGAATGTAAATCCTGATGTTAAATAACCATCTATTGAATCAATGACTTCGAACGAAGTTAACATGGCTGAATCTATGACTGCCAACGAAGTTAACGTGGTTGGTTCTTCATAGAGCTCACCTGAGAAAACGGATTCATGTAGCCGGCCTCAATTATTTGGGCACAAAAACACTAAGGGTACACCATTTGGTGTACACCACATTGTGTGGGACCCATCTCGGGGTCCCACAAATGATTAGAGCCATTCAATTTGTTTAAAACATGTGTAAAAAATCAACTCATTCGGATGTCGCTAAGAGCTTGATCTATTTTCGTCCCGGAATTCGTAGGTACAAAAATTGAATGAATTGATCAAGCCCCCGATATCCGAATGAGCTGATTTTTTCCAAGGACCCTTAAAATAGTGTTTTAAAAAAAATTGAATGGCTCTGATCATGAGTGTGGGACCATGTGTGGTGTACATTTGTCTGGTAAGATAGACAGTTTGGCTCACATACGACAGTATATTCATAAAGATTTGTAATATATGATATTCAGCCGCTAGATTTAAGTCAGGTGGGCGTCAAATTGAATTGATGCACAGCATTCGTATTGTGTGCCATGAGATTTTAACCACTATAGTTAGTGATTACACATAGGAAAATGACTTTTCGCTTTTCTTTACCTTTACCTCCCTTTCACATCCAAGATCAACACTTAGTGCAAATTGTCAACAGATGATAAAGCATTTCGTGAATGGAGATTCTACAAAGGTTGTGCTTTATACTTGTAGCAGTTCCATTTAAAAGTGGGAATTGCTAATTCTGCTGGAGGTGGTTTTGCTAGCTTTTGTCTCTTATTTTAGCCGGAGGTACAATGCATGTACTACCCATGCGTGTGAGGAAGATTTCTATTTAGCAGTTATTATGGTCCTAGGCGTTATGGAAAACTTGAATAGCTTGTGTAATTCATGGCACCACAGTCACCACTCATACATCGTCCGTAACCAAGTTGTTCCGGGGGTTGCTAAAAGTGAGTTCTTTTTGTTTCTGGAAATGATTATATTATGTAACCTTGTTTTGCAGCCAGCTGAAACTGTCACATCCGGACCACATGCTTGTCAAACGCTCATCATCTGCTGAAGAAAGTTTTGACAGAGCAGTTCAAACAATTGCTTGATGAATGTTGGGGGACTGATATCCAATAGGCAACTGGTTTTTGTCAAATCTCAGGCATTTTCAGATATGTTTTGTGGATGTTGTCTTAACAACTTCTTATTGGAAAAGAATCTGTGATGAGAATTTGCTGTCAGAGCCTTTTCAGATACTAGAAGTGTATTTTTTGTCCCTTTTCTCTCCTGAGCTTCTTGATTGTGAAGATATATAGAACAATGTTTGTTGGAGTCACTTCTAAAGTTCCATTCAAAGTTTAGTTTTCTTCAGTTTCTGGTGATTATATATGTATGTACCATGAATGATATGACCTAGTCAGTTGCTTTTACGGTATTCAGCAAGCTGTTTAAGTTTTGCATTTCTTCAGAATGTTAATTTTTTTTGCATATCCAGTTCATTATTTCAAGGAATTTGGTGCGATATACTATTAGGAGCTTCAATTATAAGGACTTGTTCCCCAAAACACTCAAACAGAATAAAGATCTTCGTATGCCATCCAAAACCCAAAAGAGCTTACATCGCAAACTAGAAGAAAGGAACAAGGCTTTTTTCCTGCCACAAGCCCTGATGTCATTCAAAATGGGAAAACCAAAAGGAAAATCGAAGCGAGCGAAATCTTTTGCTAATCTCAACGAAATGTTTCGGTATGTTAATACATTAACGGAATACAGGGCATGCTATGAAGCTGTCCCTTGGTGTTTTGAAAACAATTTTCTCCAAGTTAAAATCATACCGATTCTTCGCTCTTGGTCCGTGATCTTGTGAAGGGCAACACATCCAATGGCTTTTGGATGCTATGTTAGAAAACATTAATGCTTTATGTAATTTGTTTTATAATGTCTGTATTACTAAGGTTAGTTGGGCCTTTGTTCAAGAAGCCCATGTGCTAGCAGATTTGGCAAAGGATTTGTTTGATCCTGAGCAGTTGAGCTATAGCTTTGCAAGTTGTATTATTGTTGTTTGATTTTTTCAGTTTGGTATTAAATGCGTGGGTTTAGGTCAAATTGGATAAGTTGTATGTGGGTTGAGTCTTTAAATGGGTCATGACCCATTTAGAACCCAATTATTTATGAGTTCAGTTACCCATACACAACCAGCCCCATTTATTTAAAATCAAACCCGACCCGTCCATTAATCCAATTACATATAAATTAAAATTTAAAATGACTAAAATACACATGTACACTAAAATGACCATATTACCCTTGTTCATTAAAATGTTCATTAAAATGACTAGAATACCCATGTACGTTGAAATGACCATATGATCCCTGTACATTAAAATGACTAAAATTCCATTATGGTGTTACTGGTCATTCATCACCACAACAAATCATCCAAACCCAGCACATCTATGACAACATTCAGAAAAGGCAACGTATTTAGAGACCAAAAAACCTAAAGGCCAAACTGAAATCTTTTTGAGAGGAAAAAAAAAACCTAAGATAAAGTAGTTATATTTTTTTTCAATATTGTATACATCAGTTGGTGGCGGAATTAGAAAGTTAACAGGTTCGACCTCTATGGAACTTGAACCCTAGACATCCCTGTAAGCCAAGGGTATACAACCAGATAGGCTAAGAGCCATATCTCGAAAGACAAGTATGACTCGGCCTAAATCCAATAACAAATACTTCTGCAAAATTCAAACCCTAGTGCCAGCTCCGAACTGAGGTCTCTGTGTTTACCATCGTTTACATTTTGAAGGGAAGAAAAAAAGACTTACAATCCAGCTTCGAACTGAGGTCTGCCTGAATTTTTCTTCCAAAAAATTGTATTATTTTTACGTTTTCGTTTTACGGATTGGACAAACATTATGGGACGGGAGGAGTGTTAGTTTTTTGAATATGAGATAGACAGTGGGAATATTTTTAGCGGAATTAATTTGAGCGGGATCAGTTTAATTGAGTTTCCAATTTGTGCGGTTTAATTTGAGGAGTGAGAGGGGGTCGATATACAGTATGAGAGAAGTAGATTCTGTGGTGGTTTTTTCCTCCTTCCCTGTGGTGGGTCATGTCTATGGTCTATTTGGTTATTTAAGTTACTCAGTTGAGATCCAATTAAGACCCAATTCATAAATGGATTAGATGAGTTGGACCCATTCTAACCCAACTAATAAATGGATTGGATTGGGTTCATTTTCTAGTGGGGTCTTCTGATGAAAAAAGAAAAACTGACAAAAAAAAAAAGAGAGGGGGTCGATATACGGTATGAGAGAAGTAGATTCTGTGGTGGTTCTTTCCTCCTTCCATGTGGTGGGTCATGTCTATGGCCTATTGGGTTATTTAAGTTGACCCAGTTGAGACCCAATTCATGAATGGGTTAGATCATTTGGACCCATTCTAACCCAACTAATAAATTGGTTGGATTGGTTTCATTTTCTAGTGAGTGTACGTTTTTGGGTTGATTAATGAGTTTGAGTTCAATTTGTCACCCCTAGATATTATTAATATATGCCTATGGTGTTTCCTAAAATAAAATTATGCATTTACGAAACATATTTAACAAATAAGGAGCACAAGCATATGCTTGAGAATCCACCATATCAAGCCAGAGCTCCACAGCTCACAGAGTCAAAGACCTGGAAGCCCAAGCTACAAAGCAGAGATACTCCGAAACCAGTTTATCGAAATGCCCTGATACATATCGGATGAGACAAAAAAATATCATATATACTTAAATAAAATGTTGTCAATGTAGGGGTTCAGATTTGGAGGGACCTTTGCCTGGTACAATACTCCTCTTCCGTTGCTCCGCCCGTTCGCCTGGGAACCTGCAACCAGTCACTAGGGCTTGGGAAGCCCAGTGACCCTCCGACGATCAAGTTAGATGTAAGGAGAGAAGTTTAGGTCTAGGGTTAGGGTAAAAATGGCGTACCTCTTTAGGTTAGAATCCCTTTATATTTATAGACCTATGTTTACTTGGCCTCCAAGGAAGCGCGTGGGAGTCACGCTTAGGTAACCGCCCTTGGTGACGTCATAGGTAATGCACTGGATAAGGCGGTTACGAAGCACATGGCCATGGTGGTCCTGCCCGCCACGTGGCGCTCTTGGTCCCCTCTTGCTAGGTTATATTCCTTCAAGAGGTCTCAACAGAAAGCAGATCTCGGTTACGAACCGAAGTGATAACAGGAGGACTTATCCCGGTTCGGGGAAAGTAAGTGCGCCTATAAAGACTTGATTATATAAGACTAGAGATCGTTCGAACCGTAAGTCCTCGGTTACCGGAAGTCTATTTACCGAGGTCATAACCGAAGCCTCCACAGTCAATTTCGGATACATGAAGGATAAGTTTGACTGTTTGAGATACGTCGGAACTTTTGGAATACGAAGGGAGTTAAGAATAAACTTTTTAGAGAATTTAGTAATTATTATAGGGGGCAACCTGTAACTATACTCAACAGATACAAAGACTGAGAATTCGACGCTCGACGGCTCTCCATGGACGACAGAAACGATCCTACGTCTTGGACTAGAACTTGGAACTCCGTCCTCCATCTGATTTCAAGCCGGTTAGAAAAATGGGTCAGTTCGGACCGGACACAACCCACATGAGTCGTCCACATGGGTTATGTGGTTTAGTTGGTTAGAAGGATGAGACAGACTCCTAATCTCTATCTGTTAGGAGAGTTCAAATATAATAGATCACCTACATTTATTAGGAGACTTTGAACTCTAGGACTTTTATCTATAAATATAGTCCTGCAGATATTTGGAGAGATGTACAATACACAGAGTTAGAGTTCTATCTCTCCTTCTCCTCCAAAAAATACTCTCCTGCGAAATATCTTCTCTCTCTTGAGTTTCCATCTAAGAACCCTAGGATTTGCGGTGTGGATATTAAGAGCAGACTCTAGTAGTCTCCTCTAAACGACGTGAACAGAAGACGGTGTTCGTGAACGTAATCGGTGCTTGTAGAGCGGGCCTCAGATCCTGAAAAGCTTGAAGCAATTCAATTCCGCTGCGCTTCAATCGTACGTGTAAGTCTTATGTGATTTACAAGTTTTCGATCCAACAAAATTAACATTGGTATCAGAGCCATTACAGCTCGCTCTCGCATGATCGCCTTCGTTTCTGTCTTTTTATATTTTGGCTGGAAATATATTTGGTATATTCGGCTTTTATTAAAAAGAAATCAGTTGCAGTAGTGAGATATATCACATGTGGTCCTGCCTGTTTGCTGGGTGTTCTATGAAGTATTGTTAATCCTCGAATTATCATTCGTGTGCGCTGAGAAATGGGTGGCATGGCACCGAATAAATTATCGTAATAAAGCACAGTTGTGCTCCTTTTTAATGCACCATTTTTTTTTTTTTTTGCTTAAAAAGTGAACTGCCAAGTGGGGTTTTTTAATCCATGTTTACAAAGGTTAAAGTAGTTCCTTTATTGCATATAGCTTCCGAATCCTTCTAAGCACCGGTGTTTTTCAACAATTAGTGGTTGGGCTCTGTTTCCTTTTAAACAAAAAAAAAAAAAAAAGAATCACGGTACTGTTTTTCCTTGTTCCTTTTTACTATAAAAAAAAAGGAAAAGATTTTCTGATCAGTTTATTTAGAAACAAGCTAGCTGGGCTTTTAAGGGTTATTAGGCCATCCGCAGTGGTTTAATCAAAAATTGATAACCAAAAGTTGACACATCAGCTTTTGATTATTCACTTAAGAGGTTACTAAGCTTAACAACGTTGAGGTTCACAATGGTCACTTCTAGTCCATAACCAAAATAAGAAGTTCACTACAATTTCACACAATCTATCTCTCCTCCTTTATTTCCCGCCATTCACTTCTCTCCATTATGTTTTTTTTTTGGGCAAAAATATATCGAACATATGGTGTTCTTCCTAGTGTTATTTATCAAAACAACACCGAAACTTTTTTTTTCTTCCTATTCCTGCAGCCTATATCACAAATCCACCACTCTCTTAATCTTTCAAAAAAAATCAAATGTGTTCTTGAAATTAGAAAATAATACAAGGTTCTTCCTTTTTTTTTTTTGCAAGGTTCTTCATTTACTAAACTATAAGGGGAGGAACAAAAAAGAATAACCACTTTTTAGTCGAAAAATTTATTTATTTTGTTAAAAAGTAATTATTTCTCAAAATACTTGGGTAAAAGTAAAAAAAAATATTTTTTCCATTTTTCTCGTCGAGATGAATCAATAACCCATAAAAGTTTGGCACAAAATTAACAAATGCGAAAAAAAATCAAATAAAGACAATTTTTAGATTTAAGTTAAGTTCATAAGAATGCAGCCTAAAATAGAAACGGGATAGAAGAGTGAAATACCGTAATCCGGCAACGATGGGTTAAATTGTAGATGATTGAGAAATATGAGTTTCACTTTTGGAAGAAAAGAAAGAGAAACAGTTTGTGGTTGAAGTGAAAAAGATATAGAGCAGGTGAAGAAGAGAAGAAGAAAATAGTAGTTGAAATATGCGTGTATATAAATTTTGAAACCAATTAACTTATGTGGTGTGGGTTCACAAATTTTGATTATTGAAAAAAGGTTGCTAGTTTTAGTTATTCAAAGCCTAAAATTTGATTATTTCTAAGGATGTTGTTAAGTTTGATTATACCATTGTGAGAAATTTTTTGCACCAATATTGTTAACTTTAACAACAATTGGCTTTTGATTATACTACTGTGGATGGCCTTATACCACTGTTGGTGTTTGTTTTATAGAAGCTACGGAAAAAGAAAAAAAAACACTTGGCAATTGTGACTAAAAGTTTTACCGATTGAGCCACCCCAATCTTTGTGATTTGATGAAGGCAGGACCACACATTGGTGATAGATTAGTTCTCATTTTTTTTTTTTTGGATTGATATAAATAAGAAACTATATCCTACTGCATCTTTTGGAAAAATATTAATTGATGTTATTCAGTTAATCATTGATTGTTTATTGCTGCGTTACAACGCAAACAATTGTACCCTTAGTTATTGGACTTTACCCATCTTCTTAGAGGGAGAGTGTGGTGAAGCCATCCATGCCTATACCTATTATGTGTTGTTGCATGTTGACATGGATGGTTAATTGAAGGAATTAATATTTGTATGCGTTTGGAGATGGGCTCTCATTGATGATAGAGACCGGAGACAAACTTATTATATGGAATAAGTGCAACACCCTCATTTGTTTTTTATTTGTAAGGGGGTGAATTTTTGCACTTATGTTTGTATAATATTTTTGCCTCCCATTCTTGCATAAAATATTAATTAGGGACTTAAAATAACTAGTCCCATCCTCTTACTGTTATATTGATTCATTGGAAATTTTGTCTAAAAATAGATTAAGAAATAATGATTTACACCATGTATTAGAGTGATGACTATGAGCATTGCAGATTTTTGATCTCTATCCATGGTTATAATCATTATTTGCTTAATAGGGTTTTAGGATAAAATCATTGTAATGTGCTAAATATTTCCAATGCACAAATAAATGTAGTGAAATGGCCTCGAAGACTATTGTTGCTGATCTTGTTAAGGGAGAGAAACTGGACGGGAAAAACTATGACATGTGGCACAAGAAAATCCAGTATTTTCTGAATGAGCAAGAAGTACTTGAAACCTTGCCAATACGATGACTGTCCCCGAAGAGGGGACCACTGCCCAAGACCGCCGAAACATGGAAACTTATCAAAATTGGGTCAAGAAAGATCGTTGTGCGCGCTTTACTATGTTAGCTAGCATGCACAATGATCTTATTGGCGAGTTTGAAAACTGCGCTACTGCCCAAGAAATGTGGAACCAGCTGAAAATTGTTTTTGGTGGCACAACGGCAACTAGGTTGCGCGCGTTAACATTGAAGTTCAACAGTTATAAAATGAACCCCCAACATTCCATGCCTGAACATTTGAGGGTTATGTCGGCTATGATACGCGACCTTAGGACTGCCGGTAATGTTCTGACTGATGAGCAGCAGATTCTCGCTATGCTTAGATCTTTGCCTGATAAGACATGGGACCATTTCAAGCTCACAATGACACACAATGAAATGGTTAAAACCTTTAATGATTTGAAGTGTCATCTTGAGCTTGAAGCCGAGTGCCAAGATGCTAAGCGAGGCAATGAGGTTCTTGTGGTTGAACCTGGCCAGCGCAAAAGGCAAGATGGCAAGGCTAAGCAAGGACCAGCTAGAGATAATACGCCAAAGGAACATGTTAAGCGCCACAGAGGCAAGAAGGATAAATCTAAAGTGACTTGCTACAACTGTCAAAAGATTGGACACTTCGCTCGTGATTGCACTGAGCCGAAGAAGGTACCATCTTACCCTATTTCTCGCATAGATTGCTTAGTTTGCTCTCATGTGTTGGTTGCTCATACTGATCCTAATTGAATTGTTGACACAAGAGCGACAAAACATGTAGCACGAGATCGAGGAAGATTTATTGAGTATTGTCGGATTCCTGTTGGCAGCCAAAGTGTCTTTATGGGGAATAGTTCAGCCGAAGATGTGCTAGGAGTTGGCACTTATCAGCTAAAGTTGCAAAGTGGTCGCACACTTATTCTCTATGATGTACTTTATGTGCCTGGAGTTCGACATAACTTGATATCAGTTATAGCTTTAGTTGAGTTAGGATTTTCATTTAATTTCAGCAAAGATGGTTTTTCCATCTACTTGGTAATAAGCCGTTTGGGCATGGATCTATTTCTGGTTGTTTCTATGTTTTGGATTTGGATGGTTTGAATAATAATGCATTTATGGCTTTTCATGATGATGATGTTGTTTCTAGTTCTGTGAAATGGCATGCCAGGTTAGGCCATATTGGCCAAGATAGGATGACTAGGTTAGCTAGAGAGAGCCTTTTAGGTCCACTCGCTAAAGTCAACCTACCAATATGTGAGTCTTGCATGGCAGGAAAAGCGATAAGAAAACCATTCGGTAAGGCAGTAAAAGCTACAAGTCCACTAAAGCTAATACATTCAGACATTTGTGGACCCATGAATGTTAGGGCACGACATGGCGGCACCTACTTTATCACATTTATAGATGATTATTCGCGATATGGATATGTTTATTTGATTTCTCAAAAGTCGGAAGCATTGGACTGCTTCATTTGATTTGTTAAAGAAGTTGAGAATCAAAAAGAAAGAACCCTAAAAGTTCTGAGGACAGATCGCGGACGCGAATACTTATCTGAGCAATTTAAAGGGCTCTGTGAAGATAAAGGTATCCAACGACAGTTAACAATTTCAGGTACTCCGCAACAAAATGGTGTTGCAGAGAGACGGAATCGTACACTGTTAGATATGGTTAGGTCAATGATGGCGCATGCTAATCTTCCAATTAGTTTTTGGGGAGATGCTCTATTGAGTGCGGCCTACATCCTTAACCGTGTGCCAAGTAAATCAGTCTCTTCTACACCATATGAGTTATGGATAGGTAGGAAGCCAGTTCTTTACCATTTGAGACCCTGGGGGTCAGCAGGTTATGTGCGCATTCCTTCACAGCAACTTGGAAAATTAGATCCGAAAGGCAAAAAGGGTATCTTTATAAGGTATCCTGAACACTCGATAGGGTATGTGATGATATGCGAACAACCTGATGGTGGATTGACTGAAATTGAGTCCAGAGATGTGAATTTCATTGAACATGAGTTTCCAAGCAGAGGTGATGTGAGGGGAGATCTTAATCTTTATGAGATGTGTGAATCAGAGGAAGATACACCTGTTCTCAGCGAGGGTGGGAGTTTAAATCCTCATCCTATGGTCGCCGAGAACAATGGGAGTAGCTTGCCTCCTAGTGGGAGTATTCCACTAGAGACTATTGATTATCAAGATCCTCCACTACGAAGGAGTCATCGTGAAAGTATTCCTCGTCGTCGTTTTGAGATTGAAGGGGAATCTTTCAGTGTGCTCCTGAAGAGGAAGATGAGCCTAGTTCGTACAATGAGGCTTTGTCTTCACCTGCATGTAAGGAATGGCTAGCTGCTATAAAGGACGAGATTAGTTCTATGGGCAAAAATCAAGTGTGGGCGTTGGTAGATCTTCTGCCTGGGCACAAGACCATTGGTAATAAATGGGTCTTAAAGATTAAGCGCAAGGCAGATGGATCAATCAACAAGTATAAAGCCCGTCTTTTGGCGAAGGGTTTTACCCAAAAAGCGGGTATAGACTATGATGAGACTTTCTCCCCGGTGGTGAGAATAGTCTCTGTTCACCTCATTCTAGCTATTGTCGCATTCTTGGATTTGGAACTTTTTCAAATGGACGTTAAAATTGCATTTCTCAATGGAGAACTAGATGAGGAGATCTATATGGATCAACCGGTTGGCTTTAAAGTTGAGGGACATGAGCGCAAAGTTTGCAAGCTAAAACGTTCCATTTATGGCCTGAAACAGTCATCTAGACAATGGTATTTGAGATTCCATCGAGCCATTAGTTCTAATGGGTTTACGATGATTGAAGAAGACCATTGTGTTTATGTTAAGGAGTCCAAGAAAACTTTTCTTATCCTCTCTTTGTATGTTGACGATATTCTTTTAGCTGGGAATGATATGGAGATGATTGTCACCACTAAAGAGTGGCTGTCTTCAAACTTTGAGATGAAGGATATGGGTGAGGCTGATTTTGTACTTGGAATTAAGATCACTAGAGATCGCTCAAGAAGGTTTCTTGGTTTGAGTCAGGAAACCTATATCAAAAAAGCTCTTGAGCGTTTCCGAATGCAAAATTCCAAACTCATTGACACTCCAATCGAGAAAGGACACACCTTGAGTCTTGCTTTATGCCCTCAATCTAATCAAGAAAAGGAGGCAATGGCTCGAGTTCCCTATGCAAGAGCGGTTGGCAGTCTGATGTATGCTATGTTGTGTACTCGACCGGATATCTCTTTTGTAGAAGGGTTGGTCAGTCTGTTTCAGAGTAACCCTGGACTTGCTCATTGGAAGGCTGTGAAGAGAATACTTAGATACTTGCGAGGCACTACAGATTACATGGTATGCTATCAAGGTGGAGACGGATGCTTACGAGGATACAGTGATGCAGACTGGGGTAGTGACATAGATGAGCGCAAATCTACCTCAGGATATGCATTCTTGCTTGCAGGTGGAGCAATTTCCTGGTGCAGTAAGAAACAGACTTGTATCGCATTGTCCACAATGGAATCTGAGTACATAGCCTGTTCTTTAGCGGTCCAAGAGGCTGTTTGGTTGCGGAGATTCTTACAGCGCCTTGACACAAGGCCTAAGTCTAGTGGGCCTGTGACTCTATATTGTGATAGTACGGCGGCTCTTGCTTATACTAAGGATCCCAAATATCATGGAAAATCCAAACACATTGATATTCGGTTTCACTACATTCGAGACATGGTTGCGCAAGGAGAGGTGGTCCTAAAGCATATATCTACGACCAGTATGGTTGCTGATCCCTTGACTAAGCCTATAGCGAGGGATATCTTTCAGAGCCATGTTAGTAGTCTGGGACTCCGTAGGATTTGAGTTATTTATGCTTTATTAAGACACCTTCGGATATTTATTGTTTATGCACTGATTTTTATATTCGAGTTGATTGTGATAATAAAAATTATGTTGCATTTAAATTGTTATGCACTTACAATTGTGTGTCAAAAGGCATAGGTTGACCATTTCACACGGTAACCTACCTTGGCGCTGATGGGCAAGCGAGATGAGACATAATTATACTATTTATATGATGCTGAGTTTACAGAATTATCGCCTTGGTTGGACCAAGATGAGGTCACTCTTGACCGAACACAGAGTTTGTGTAGCCTTTGCTTGAGCCAAATGGAGACCTAGATAGGGCGCAGTGCATGCGACAAATTTGAGAGTCTCGAGTAAGGCGCTTTTAGTAGCGATTGTACTTATGTCTGTACGGTGTTTTTGGGAGTGACACAATCTTTATGGATTACTCCACCGTAGCATGTGAATCATACCACATGTGCTGTTGTCGACCATACTTAGAGGAGTGATAGCGTGGATCCCTTTTCCTATCATTGTGTGGGCTCTAAGAGTCATTTATATGACCACTTCCTTACCCTTACTTGACTTGAGACTATGTCATGAAGTAGAGACTTTGTGTTGCTACTCTAGCTTGACTACCTAAGGCCACGAAATGTCAGGGTCCCACGGAGCATGACTGGGAAAGCAGCAAGGTTAACGTGGATTGACATGAGGGCTCAAGGAAGACTTTCTGGTATCACATTCATTTATGCGGTTGGTTGTGCTTTGTGCCGGCACAAGTTATTATACTTTTATATACAGTATATCAAAATGAAAAATAAAATTGAAATTGGAAGCACACCAATGCAATGGGAATCGAACATTGCTCTGAGCTGGGACTCATGAGGGATTGGAGATGCTCGATCCAATGTGGTTAGATTTGTCTAGGGAAATGACGAGATCTTGTGGAGTGATGTGCCATGTTAGTTTGATGGAAGCTTAATATGGTACTCCTATGTAGCTTGTTTCTTTCTCGTCGGTCGCACGCCTCATTTCCTGTATGAAGAGAGAATTGATAAGATTGACATGGATGAGATATTTTCATATTGCCCAATGTGTATGAGTGGGAGATGTTAGAAAAATGGGTCGGTTTGGACTGGACACAACCCACATGGGTCGTCCATATGGGTTATGTGATTGAGTTGGTTAGAAGGATGAGACAGACTCCTAATCTCTATCTGTTTGGAGAGTTCAAATATAATAGATCACCTACATCTATCAGGAGACTTTGAACTCTAGGACTTTTATCTATAAATATAGTTCTGCAGATATTTGGAGAGATATACAATACACAGAGTTAGAGTTCTATCTCTCCTTCTCCTCCAGAAAATACTCTCCTACGAAATATCTTCTCTCTCTAGGGTTTCCATCTAAGAACCCTAGGATTTGCGGTGTAGATATTAAGAGCAGACTCTAGTAGTCTCCTCTACCCGACGTGAACAGAAGACGGTGTTCGTGAACGTAATCGGTGCTTGTAGAGCGGGCCTCAGATCCTGAAAAGCTTGAAGCAATTCAATTCCGCTGCGCTTCAATCGTACGTGTAAGTCTTATGTGATTTACGAGTTTTCGATCCAACAAAATTAACAAAGCCAAAGTAAAAAACAAATCACAGGAATGGATACGGTGATGGTTTCTGATGATGATTGTGCCAGAAGGCCCTTTGCACATGCCCGATCATCTATACGTGGTCGTTAACTTGACATTGTTTGGGAGGGATTGGATGCTTCTCCAATTGAATCCAAGACTAAGGGAGTGCCAAAAGTTCGAAAGAGAAAGAGGAAGTCTAAGGCGGCTGCATTGAAGGGACTGGGAGTAAAACAAGTAGTCGATGGAATCGAATGATTAGGTCCAACAAGGATGATGCGTTATGTGCTTATTATTAGTACATAGTACTTGCTTTGATATCATGGAATTCTTACGCTTCCAAAGAAAAATTGAGCTCTAACAACTAACTTTAAAATTTTGGGACAATGACTGTGTTTTAACCTGCTGCTTGAACTCGCCGAGAAGGTTACAACATAAAACTGGGGTGCTGATATTCACAGCTATTTATTTTCTCCTATAGCCCACTACATTTAGGTAAATGGTTGTTGAAAATCATAAATAACATTTCGGTATATTGCTGTTGAAAATAAAATTATATTTCAGTAACTATATGTCGAAAATATGTTCAATTTTCGGTAAACAACTGCCAAACATACATTTTCGGTAAATAGCTGTTGAAAAAATATTATATTTCGGTAATTGGATGCTGAAAATATATCTCAATTTCGATAACTAACTGTCGAGTATAATTGAAAATTTTTAACGGGTTATGAGAGAAAATAGAGGGCTGCGAATAGCAGCGCCCTAAAACTGGAGAGGTACAGAAGAAAGCGTTTTCCACAAGGTTACATAAAAAAAAATGGGGAAAATTTCAAAATGGACCTAAACTTTGCACCAAATGTTACAGAGACACCTGAACTTAAGTTTATTTCAATTAAACACCTGTACTAACAAAATCTCCAAATTTAGATATCTGAACTTAAGTTTATTTCAATTAAGGAAAAATTTTAAAAAAGCCCCTGAACTTTCGGATAACTCGCAAAAAAACATCTGGACTTTCACTATTAACAAAAAAACACCTAAACTTAGCATTCCGTTAACAATTAAACCCCTGCCGTCCAATTCCGTCAATTTGTAACAGATGGAGCTAACAGAAGGTGTTAACTTTTTATTTTTTTTACTTTTTACATTCAAAAATTACTTTTAACTCTTTCTTTTTTACTGGTAAATACATATGCAATAAAGTTCTTTTTTTCTTATTATTTATCGAAAATTATTTTAACCCTATTTTTTATTTTGCAAATTTTACCTTTCCCCCTCTCTCTCTCTCTCTCTCTCTCTCTCTCTCTCTCTCTCTCCCTTTTTTTCTTATTAGAATCAACTGCACACCACCAATTAACCCCACAACCAATCGCCAAAACCTTAGCCACAATTTCAGAAATTCAAAAGTTCTTTTAACCTCCAAAAATTACTACTTTTAACTCATTCTTTGTAACCCTTTTTTTTTTTTTACTACTTTTACTTCCAAAAATTACTATTAACTCATTCGGTTTTTTAGTCATAAATAAATATGCAATAAAGTTCTTTTTTCCAAAAAATTATTCACCCCCATTTTTTAACTACTTACGAAAATTATTTTAACACCCCCCTGCTTCCCCGCACCCCGTCCCGTTTTTTTTTTTTTTACTTTCAAATTTAACCCCACAACCAACTGATAGGGGAATTTTGGATTTCTCCAAACTGATCGGTGGATGGAGAGAGAGAGAGAGAGAGAGAGAGAGAGAGAGAGAGAGAGAGAGAGAGAGAGAGAGAGAGAGAGAGAGAGAGAGAGAGAGAAATTGAAAGTAAAAATGGGTCTTAAAGTTATTATTGTAAATAGTAAAGATTAGAGTTAAAGTAATTTTTGATAAATAGTAAGAAAAAAAATTTATTTCATATTTATTTACTAGTAAAAATAAAGAGTTAAAAGTAATTTTGGAAGTAAAAAATATAAAAAAAAAACAAGAATGCTAAAAAAATGAGGTTAAAAGTAATTTTTTGAATTTTTGAAATTAGAGCTAGAGCTTTAACAGTTGATTGGTGGAGTGGGGTTAAAGTTCTAAAAAAAAAAAGAGGGAGAGAGAGAGAGAGAGAAGGGGAAAGGTAAAATTTGAAAGTAAAAAAAAAATGGTGGTTAAATTTATTTTTGTAAATACCAAAAAATAGAGTTAAAGTAATTTTTGATAAATAGTAAGAAAAAAAAGAACTTTATTGCATATTTATTTACCAATAAAAAAAGAAAGAGTTAAAAGTAATTTTTGAATGTAAAAAGTAAAAAAAAAAAGTTAACGCCTTCCGTTAGCTCCATCCGTTAGGACTAGACAGAATTGGACGGCAGGAGCCTAATTGCTAACAGAATGCTAAGTTTAGGTGTTTTTTTGTCAATAGTGAAAGTTCTGGTATTTTTTTGCAAGTTGTTAAAAAGTTCAGAGGTTTTTTTTGAAATTTTCCTTTCAATTAAATACCTGTACTAACAAAATCCCTAAATTTAGACCTCCGCAATTATATTTCGTCCCAAAAATTGCTGACATGGCATCTCTAACCCGTTTAAGTTACCCCATTACACATGTTTCTAACAAGGGACGATGCACCCAAGTGAAACCCATAGGCAAACTTCATCGTCCCATCTTGAAAACAGAGCAATAGGACAACTTAAACAGGTTGGAGATGTCATGTCAGCAATTTTTGGGACAAAATATAACGGCATGGGTCTAAATTTGGAGATTTTGTTAGTACAGGTGTTTAATTGAAATAAACTTAAGTTCAGGTGCTTCTGTGACATTTAGTACAAAGTTCAGGTGTCATTTTAAAATTTTTCCACAAAAATAAAATAAGGGTATAAATGAAAGAGAGAGAAGCCGAGGAGAGAGAGAACAGCAACAAAAATGCTATACCTGGCTGGCAATATTATTGAACAACTTGGTCCTGTTTCAAGTAAATACTAATAACAAATAGCTGCTTTCTACAACTCTACCCCATGTATAGAAGTAAATAGAAAATGTGCAAAGAATTATACTAATCCCTTCACCTCAAAAACCCCTACCTTCTATGGGAGAGCGATAGAATGGTGGGGGCTAAAGCATGCTTGGCGAGGAGTCTGCGATTTTTGTGGTGTTCATGTTCCACAAGGAGAGAGATAAATGATTTAATACAATGCCATGGGTAGAGTGGTTCAATATCCATTCCGATGCAACTTCTGCCACCTCCACGCGACCTGCAAACTCTTTTGAAGATCAGTGTGTTGTGCAGTCCAGTTGAGTTCACGCAGGATCTTTGTTGGATCGCTGAAGACCTCGGCATAGTCACCGGGTCGGCGGGGTAGGAAATCAACTTTGATATCAACCCCTGTGGCCTTCTTACATGCCTCCACAAACTCGTTCACTGATCTTCCTGTGATAACAGAGACCCAAAATAACTAGTGTGAAACAATTTTTGAAAGGATATCCAATGTACAGCAATTTTTTTCAGGCCAAAAATCAGTGAATTTAATAAAACAAATTAACGATATGTATTAATCTAAGTATTGGATCTTTTAATTTCTTTTAAATAAACTCTAGGGCTGGTTAATCAAGCCACGGCGAGAGAAGTAGATAGCCCAGAGTTCGAACAAGTAAATTGTGACTTATTAGGTCAGGGGTTCGAGCCCTGAGAAGCCCTTCCTCTCCTGACCTAAGGAATGATAGGTAGGAAAAAGAAGAAAGAACCGAGACACTACGCAGTACCTACATATTGGCTAGAGCATGTTAACCTGTGATTCTATTTGTTCTTTATGTTTGTGCTTGTGGGACCTATGTATTTCCAATAACTGCTTCTATTGGAAGAAAATAAAGATCTTCACGGAGAGGAAAAATTAAATTACGCTCCTTCCTTTGTAAATAAGCGAGATGCTACGAAGCCCTAATACACACACAAACATGTGCAAGGGTATAGATAAACGACAAGTAACATTCGAATGAAAAAAAGGAAATGGACACTTCAAGGGACGTGCCAAAAAATGCATGTGTATCTTTTCCAAAATATCCTGTCCAAAAAAAAAAAAAAATCTTTTTCAAAATATGTAGTTATTCAAGTGAAATATTGTTTCTGAAAAACAACCAAGACTAATACAACTTGCAGTTCTTAATTTCAATTGTTCATTATCAGGTTAAAACTTCCAGTTATTACCATTTCTTTCCTAAATACAATAATTCCCCCAGTCCTCCACACACACACAAAAAAATAAGAAAAAAAAAAAAAGCTTTTCAAAACTATGAATTGGCCCCCTCCCCTGTCTAACTTGAGATATGCGTGTCCTCGAATTTTCGATGCTTCATAGGTAAGCCTAAACACATTACCTCTTCCGGTTCCGACATTGTAAATCCCAACATTTCCAGGCTTTGCCTTCTCAAGCGCTTTCACGTGAGCATCAACCAGATCAGTAACATCAATGTAGTCCCGTATGCAAGTGCCATCCGTAGTCTTGTAGTCCGTTCCAGTTACCTGCATGGAACCCAAAAAAAAAATAAAAGATTAGCCAAGTCCGAGTATTGCATTATAACTGTTGTTGAGACATATAGAAGAGCAGAGAGATTTCACAGGATGGACATCATCGTTTTTGCTTCTTCATAAAAAAAAAAGAGGATATTGTATAGTTCTACCACCTCAAGGAAGTTAGTCAATATACATGTTGGTTACGTCATTGACTTACTCCCTCTGTGGCTCCGTCTCAAATAGTCCGTTCACTTTTTTCAATTTTGGCTGCCCTTAAATTGTTAGTCCGTTTTGAGATGTTGATGACCCAATTCTGTGAAGTTTCATTTCTGCCTTTCCCTTTTTAACTAAAGTGACAATCAAAAGAAGTTGTGCAATCTTGGAAAGCCCAAGCATTTTAGCAATAATTGTATTCTCTTAGAAAGCTGAATAATATGGGTTTTACATTTTACAACAGTACTTTGCTCCAACTAGCTTTCTTAAAACATTTATGGGATATCTTCACCAAACAAAATTTATGTCGATTTTAGAATCAGCGCTATCTCCAGTTTTTTTAAAACTCTATTCGATGTAGACAAACAAAAGGATGAACAAGAAAGAAAACTGAAGAGAAGGAATATGAAAAGTTTGTCATCTTGTAATTTTTCCTCCTTTCAACTAAATTCCCTGAAGAAATTCATCTTTCTATTTGATCTATCATTGTTCAAACCCAGCCAACATATCTAATTCCTTGTTAAAGACAATGGTACAGCGTACACCAGATTATATGCAGCAGGAAGGGGAAAAAAAAGCATGAGAAATCATCATACCTTAAGCCCAGGAATAATCCCACGAGCTGCATCAAAACAAGCACCTGATATCCGTCCATGCTCTCGCAACTCGGGTCTGGGAGCTTCTCCTAATCTTCCCTCTGGATCTGAACCAATCACATTGAAGTATCTGAAATTATTCAGAAACAGAAAATGAGTCCAAAACTATCTTGGGTGCAATTACTCTTCTTCTGAATAAGACGACGCCAAAACAAAGAAACAAGAATATGTATCCCTGTCAGGTGTGACCTTTCTGGTTATAGAGGGACTCCATTATCGAACTTTATAAAGGGAAAGGTCCCATGTAGACTATATCGGGAGAAGAAAAAAAAAAAGTAACAGCTCCAGAGACCCAGCGGAAAAACAGATGGAAAAAGGAAGGGGAAGGCATCACAGTGTGGCGGAACCACAAGGTCAATGAACCCTGTAAATCCAATCAATCTCCAATCAATAATCCTACAGTGCCCCGCTCAACCCTCACCCTTAAGTCTTTTTCTTTACTGTTTCATGATTTTCCTATCTTTCATCTTGAAACAGACACCATGTTTGGGTAGAGAATTCAGCTAACCCACTAAATCATCCAAGGTACAAAAGTTCTCCCTGTAAATAAATATACTGATTCAGAACAAAAATAATTGCAATAAGACTGGTATGTGGCACAAGATCAACCACTCTCACACAAGCTTTTCACAGCAAACATTTGTTCAAACACACAAACATTTCCAGTTAATACTTGCACTGAGACAGGGACATGACTAATACAAGACAGAAACACACTTGTGAGACAATCTAGCCATAACAGAAGACAGACCTGGATAGAAATAAGATGGCCAATTAACATATAACAGAACATGATAAAACAAATCTGAGATGTAGTACATGCTCAAACACCTACCTTAAAATCATGACAGCCATGTCAGAGTTCTTATGGAAATCAAGGATAATATCTTCTGCCATCTTCTTGGCTTTTCCATATGGATTAATGGGGAGCTACATCAATGCAACAGTCAGATATCAGTAAATTTTCAGTACATCCCAACAATCTATTAACAAATTGACTAAAAAAAAAACAGTACCATGCCAACTGGTCCAACTCTATTCCCCCAAGCACAGACTAAGTCAAATTTGTAGAAAACACAAACACAAACAGTTTTTAGAATCTTCACCTGTGGAGTTTCTTCTGTAATTGGCATCTGTTCAGGCTCTCCATAAGTTGCACATGTGCTAGAATAAATCAATATACTGACACCATGTGCTGCCATTGCCTCTAATACTACCAAGGTATTTGATGTAATGTTGTGATAGTACCTGGATAAACACAACAATGTTAACTTGTTGAAGTTTCCATGCTCCAAACAATTTCAACTACTTAAATAGGTCAGATACTTGTTGAAGTTTCCATGCTCCAAACAATTTCAACTACTTAAATAGGTCAGATTCTGATCTTCAACAAAGTGAAAAGATAATCCATTATAATCCTAAGTACTTCAATATGATTCTTCCACCAAATGCTAAACTCATGATTGTAGCGGGAAGGTAACTCTCTTTTTTCGTAACCCCAGATTAGTACTTTGTTTTCCTGTTTAAGGTTGTTAGGGTGAATTGTTCAATCAATATATCAACCGGATAATAAAAAATTTCCAGATTTGCAGGGTTCAAAGATTTTACTAACCCAATGGACTGAAAGCAGATTTTGACAAAGTTAATGTAGAAACTTAAAAACTTGCAGCTGAAAATAGTAGAAGTTTAATATCTCTGAGGAACTCAAAGCTTCACTAGTAATTGCCACATTCAAAAAGTCCATGCAAATTCAACAAACATTTGAACAGCCCTGGAGCACACAACACTTACTTTAGAGGATCAAGGGTGCTTTCTCCGACATATGCGACAGCTGCAAAATGCATCACAGCATCAAAAGCATTTTCTGAGAATATTTTTTTGACCTGAAACGGCAATTAAGGAACCAAGATACACAACGAATGCTAAATGGTTTCCAAGCAATAAACACAAAAACTATGCATTGTTAAAAGAGGAGTAACTAGGATACAGCTTCTGGATCCCCCAAGTCAGCATAAATAAACTGAAGCCGTCCAGGCTCTGGAAATAGTTCTTGTAGAACCTTGACTGCACCAATGTTTCCACGAGACAGATTGTCCTGTCATATAAAGAATTTTTTTCTTTGAAAATCTCAAATCCATCTCAATCAAAGGCTGAGATGCTAGCAAAGAGCATATACATATTTTCAGAGAGAGAGGTACCACCATACCACTATAGTTACTCGGTGAGAATCCTTAAGAAGTCGGAGCGCAGCATGTGAACCAATATATCCAGCACCTCCAGTTACTAAGACATGAGTAACTCCCGGCTCGCGTCGGGAGAACTGTAATGGAAAACTATGAGAAAACAACAAAACTCAGATTTGAAATTACAAGAAAGGTCCGTGATGGTTGAGAGTCCATAAAATAAAATAAAAAAATTTAAGCCTTATGATAGCCACTTTAACTTAGTGTCAAAAATTTCATTCCCTTGCAGTCAAAATGAAGGGGAAAATATTATGAGCATGAGATACATTTATCACTACGAATAATGAAAAGCAGATCATCTACATGGTTCCAAGTACCACAGTCATGTTTTCAAGGTCCCGTGGTCAAACTGGGTATTGGTGAGGATTGATTCAAATACTTCTTTTGATTTGATTTTTCAGGAGAGATTCCAGTACACTCACAAAATCAGCACCATAGCTGACAGTGTTGATATGATTGACAAAAAATGGGAGTAATGAACTCCAAAAGTTCAACAATTGCAGACCTTGTGTGAACATTAGCAGGAGATGAGTCATAATCCAAGAAGCCGTAATTGCACATTATTAGAGTTTAAGAAGGTTGAGCCACAGTGTGGGATGAGTCATGAGTCATTCATGGTATTTATTACTCGGTTAATCTAAGATTTTAACGAGGGATTCACATAAATTGTTTGCTATTTCCTTCGCAAAGCATTTGTTCTGTAAAATCTTTCAAATTTATACACTTTGCATACAGTGAATAATGAAATTTAACTTAGATCATTGTAATTTGGCTACACTGCTATGCTAGATACTAGACATTCCCACAATTATGATAAGTTGGTTTTAACACAAAGGTGAACAAACCAACAAAATTAATGTTAAAATCAATTCTATTGGATTGTTAACCAATAGATTTGGTTAAAAGTTATGAAACCGTTCTTTTCGACAGGAAATTCCCCACACCTCTAATAAGTTGGTTTACATCAATTCTGTTGGCTTGTTAACCATTAGATTTGGTTAAAGGTTATGAAACCGTTTCTTTTACCTTTGTGTGATTTTCAATTGGGTTGCACAATGAACTGAAAATAAGTACTATGATGACTTTGAGCTTGGATCCTTGATCAAAGAAAGAACTCCGTAGACAAGAAAGCCCAATCTTTTAACATTCAGTTCTTCAACTTGCTCTCCACCAATTTCTCGTGCTCAGGACCCTTTTTCTGCTAACCAACCTCAGGCTTTCTGGACTTCACGAAAACCTTTTGGTTTAGCAACCATTAAGTTAAAGGCACCAACCTCCTAAAACAACCCCCATCCCAAATGACCTTCACTCTGCATCCCAATTTACAAAATGATGCTTGAACTCCTCCCCAACATCATCACCCAAAGGGATTATCTTAAACTTAGGACCGACACGGAAAGGGTACAAATGGGCATAAAATAGAACAGGATGCTCCACAAGGTGCTTTTGATCAACGGCACAAAAGAGGAATTGAAACTCCTTTTAAAAGTAGCAGTCATCATGCCTCAACACTTCCTCCTAGTAGCATGAAATTGATTCATCATGTCTCACACTTCCTCCTAACCACCTCCTAGTAGCTTTGGAATAAATTCATCTTCGACCCATCTGGACCAAAAGCGTTATCACGATTTAACTCCTTCAGTTCACTAACAACCTCTTCTCTGTAAAATGCCTCTCCGAACAATCTATATCCTCAACAAAAACAGGCACGAAATCCAAACCATCTCATTCTCCAACCCCCCTCTTGACCTGAAAATAAATTGTGATAAAGCTCAGTAATACAATCTCTGAGATTGCTCTTGTCCGCAACCATCCTGCTATCAATACTGATATGCTCTATGTGATTAATCCTGAAATGAGCATTAGCCCTCCATTGAAAGAACAGACTATTCCAATCACGTTCTGTTAACCACAATGCCCTTGACAATTGCCTCTAAGATATTTCGTTCTAGCTAAGTGATTCTTCCAATCTCCATTTTCGCCTTGTCCCTACGCAGTCCTCTGAAAACAAACCACTTGGCCTTGCTCCATTAATAATGCCAAAAACCTCTATAACTTTTAACTTTTGCCCCTCTAACCACTCTGACTCCTCTTTATTCCACCATTTAATGTCCTCCTTTTCAGTCTCTTTCTTGGCGAGAAAACGTTGTTATGGTATTTATTAAATTTTCCGCAAAAAAAGAAAAAGAAAAAAAGAAACGGTCCTTTTTTTTTTTTGTAGATTTTCTTTTGTTACTTAGGGATCATATTGTCGGGACGTTCCATCCTAGTTGGAGCAAGGTTTTGACAAAGGAGCGAGGTTCTCCTTCTTCCTCTAAACTCCAGAATGGAGGTTCAGAAGCAATTCATCACCCATAGTAGGAGGTTCTAGCAACTAAGCTTCAACCCATCTAACAGTTTTTGGATTTCAAAGGATGTTGTCATGAGGATACTTCATCAAACATGGCATCCCAGTACAAGTTGATTATAAGGCGTCACAAGTTTTACCGTACGACGTTAAGGGATACAGGAAAGGAAGCTCATTTTCTATGCATATTTAAGTCTAGTTCAGACTAAGAAGCAAAATAACAAAAAGAAAAGAAAGAAAGAGAACTTAAAAAGTTGTAATAATAAGTTTGGCATGAGTATCTCACTTCACGACCATGAGGCTAAACAGAGCAACCATGTGTCAGCAGGAAACTCAGTGAAGATGCTATAATTTAAATAGAGGGATAAGGGAATTACTAGGCTTGGGCTGTTAAAACTTGGGGATTGTTTGAGCATAAGAATGCATAATGCTGTAAAGGCAGCAGCCAAAAGAATTTTTCCTACAACATTGCTCTTCTTCTTCGGGTCCACATAATCGATACCTACAAGAAGAAAAGGCCAAATAGACTTACAGAATGTCCTGCAAAAGATTATATCTAATCCGCGATTTCAATAAAACTCAACTAATTTGTTTTTTTTTTTTATTTGTATGTGTGAAATGCACATATGCAGCAAAGTACTAGTTCCAGCTACAGAAACTTAATTATTAGTTGTAACCATTACACTCAGTAATGATTGAGCGAGTGAAGTACGTTAAATCGTTAATTTACATCACTGAGATAAGCATAAAAACTGACCAAAGTAAACACTATGCAATCAGCAGCTACAAAGTAAACACTATGCAATGACCAAATTCCACTACTAAAATGCATACATACAACAATGATATGTATGTCGAGAAAGAGAGGATGAAGGGAGGATAATAAACTTCTAGATTCTCTCTCTTGCTTTCAACCCATAAATTCAAAAGATTCAAAAAATATTTTTTTATTTCTCTAAAATTAAACTTAATAACGCTACCAGAGAAAAAAGTATTTGACTATGAAAGTAAAAAGAAAATGAAAGGAACACATACCTCCTAAAGACATAGATCTTGTCGACCGTGGCTGCGTCCTTGTCCTGCTAAAATTTAGCATTGGGAAGATCTCCTCCGTCTTCACTGATAATATGTAATTTTAAATAACTCTCATGCCCGGATTCAGTGGTCAATTAAGGGCGCAAATCTGGTGCAGGTGCAACTTGTCTAATCTGCAGTGTAAGAAAGTTTGAGTAATCCGTCAAAAGTCATAGGATTGCATTTGAGCCAATGACTCCCACCATATGATACCCCAAGCACTAAGTCAAATAGGTCAAGCTAAAGTATAGTGGGAGAGAATTTATTACCCCTAAAATAAACTACAACATCCACGGAATGATGAGGGGGAAAAAAAAAAACAAAAAAGGGAGCCAAGTGCACAAGAAAAGTAAAATGTAGATACAAAAATTTGAAAACTGAAACACATAATCTTTTGTTTCTCGAACAAACAACCGCCTGAAAAAGACATTACCCGCTTTTGAGTTCCAGATGCATAGAAACATCTAAAAACAGACCACAACATAATACGAAGAAAGAGATAAATCGAAAATGCCCAACCAAAGTTTTAGCTATCTAAAATGACCCATTTAACAAAGTTGTTGATATAGCCTATTGTCTGTTTGTAAAGGCCAAAATGGAAGACGGAAGTAGAAATCAAGAAAAAAGAAAGGGTTGGCCGTTGAAGGATCACAATTTAAATAAGTAATTTATCTTCAAGCACCAGAACTCCAAAATTGAACATCCAATTCAGACATTGAATAGATTCACACCTAACTAAAAGAAATAAATGAGATTCCAAAATCTAATACCATCAACAAAACACCCACAAAAATCCAAACTTGAATTGCAAACAATTAGGTCAAAACCACACATAAAACATGTTTTCAAGAAAAATACACCCACATAATAATGAGATAAAATAGAAAAGCCACAAGGGAAAACACAAGTAAACAGGAGAAACATAGCACGGTAAAGCATACAAATTGAAATAACCCAATCTAAATTTTAGCTATCTAAAATGATCTACTTCACAAAGAAATTCAATTAGCACATCATGTCTTTGTGAGGCGAGCATGTAAGAAAAAAGGGCAAATCAGAAAAAAGAGCAAATCAGAAAAAAGGGCCTTTGGACCACCATCAAAATTACCATTCAGTTTGAGAATAAATCCAAGTCCAAATGTAGGATTGAGAAACGAAATCCATTTTAAAGAGCAAATCAGAAAACAAAAGAAATTCAAAAATCAAATAAAAACACCCACCGACAAACACCATCAAAAGCCCAACTCAAATTGCGCAAAAAAGGGTCAAACTTTACCAATAAAAAATGGGTATCTGAATAAAATCTTTGCAAACGTTCTACCTGGCATATAAAACATATTTTCAAGAAAAATACAGCCACATAATAATTTGATCAAACAGAAAAGCCCAAAAGGAGAACACAAGTATTTGAATAACCCAGTCTAAATTTGAGCTCTCTAAAATGACCCAATTAACAAGGAAATTCAATTAGCACATCATCTCTTTGTAAGGCAAACATGTAAGACAAAATAAAAAAGGGGGAAAAGGGACAGCCTTAGACCACCATCAAAATTACCAATTCACCTTGAGAATAAATCCAAATCCAAATGTAGGATTGAGAAACGGAATCTATTTTCAAGAGCAAACCAGAAAAAAATTTCAAAAATCAAATAAAAATACCCATCTCAAATTTTGCACAAAAAAGGGTCAAACTTTACAAATAAAACAAGTGTATCTGTATATAATCTTTGCAAAAGCCATACCTGGCTCCCCATATAAAACATCAAATCTGTGCAAACGTATAGCTTCCTATTCCTATTCCTATGTATTAACAATAACAAGATCTGTAAACCAGCTACAAGGCCAAGGAAAAGTCACGATTATTTAACATGATCACCACAGATGGAAATATTTAAAATTTTGACACGACCCACGACGACGATTTTAAAATGGAGAGAGAGAGAGGGCGTACAGAAGACGAGGGAAGAGCGTGGAGAGAGAGGAATGGTATTGGACCGAAGCACCTCTGGTCTTCTTGTGAGTACGTCCCTTTGAACATGTAGGCGAGAGAGAGAGAGAGAGAGATTAACTAGTACAGTTTGTATATGTACGCGAAGACTTGTCTCCCCTCCCCTTGTTTTGTTATGCGAAGGGAAACGCGATTGGAGCAGCGCACACCACCTTTCATTTCCTCGTTTCTCTCTTTTTGAAGGTTTGTTTGGGCTTTATGACCCACGATAGATATGCCTCCTCAAAATGGCAAAAAGGTGTCGTGTCTTTGGGATATTTCTTGGGGAGGGATTGTCACACTCACATTTTTATTATCTCCACTCTTTTGGAGTGCAAATTGTTAAGAAAAGAGGAGGGTAAATGGCAAAGAAAAAATAATAATAAAGACCTTGAGTTTTGGCTCAGTGGTCTTTTTCTCTTGGGTTTGATCCTGAGAATGAGGTTATTTGTTCGAGCTGCTAGAGCATCACGATCGGCGTTTGGTCCTTTTTAATAATCTAACTCACTAACGTACTAACATCCTGTCGTCTGACAAATAAAGGCAAAAAAAAAGAGGTCAGATGACAGAAATGGACTTTTTGGTAGAATGCTCTAATGTTGTAAAAAAAAAAAAAACAGAGTGCGCAGAGTAAAAAGAATAGTTCATATGGTCAAAGGGAGAGTAAAAATCAATCCCGATTTTTTTCATTTACATCTTGATTAATTTCCTTTTCAGCCCAGTAAAAATACCATTTATGTCAAGACTAAAAAATTCTACAGGAAACTCTTGATGTCATGGTAGGAATGAGAATTTCCATCTAGAGTAAAACTGCTTGGCTTGAATATGGATCAATTACAATTGGGCGAATCTATAATAGAATTGCAAAGAAAAGTAAAGCGCTAGGGTTTCCTGTTGGTGTTTGCCCTATGGTGGGAGTCGGTGGACACTTTAGTGGGGGAGGGTATGGCCTTATGTTGCGAAAATGCGATCTTGCAACTGATAATGTCAGCGATGCTCAAATCAGAGATGTCAATAGACAAGTTCTAGATAGGAAATCCGTGGGGGAAGACCTGTTTTGGGCCATTAGAGGTGGTGGGGGTGCTAGTTTTGGAGTCATTCTAGCATGCAAAGTAAATTTAGTCACTGTTCCATCAACTATGATTGCTTTTGCTATTGACAAGACATTAGACCAAAAATGCTACCAATCTTATCCATAAGATCTATTAAATAGAATCACTATTAACAGGGTGAATTCTAGATAGAATGGAAAGTGGACAATCCAAGCCTCTTTCAACTACTTGTACCTTGGAGGCATCAATAACTTGATTCCATTGATGCAAGAATGCTTCCCGGAGTTGAGTTTGACTGAAACATATCGCACCAAGATGAGCTGGGTCGACTCCATCCTCTATTTCACTGGTAGTCTTGTCGATGAGTCCCTCGACGTCCTTTTAGATAGGACACTTCTAGCTAGGGCAACTTCTACAATTCAAGCATCAATAACTTGATTGCATTGATGCAAGAACAGCTTTCCGGAGTTGGGTTTGATTGAAAAAGACTGCACCGATATGTGTTGGATCGACCCCATCCTCTATTTCATTGGTAATCCTGTCGGTGAGTCCCTCGATGTCCTTTTAGATAAGACACCTCTAACAAGGGTATACTTCAAGGCAAAATCAAACTATGGAGCCAATTCCGGTATTTGGATTGGAAGGGATTTGGAGAATGTTTTACGAAGATGAAGGGGGACAAACAATTATGATCTTGAGTCTGTATGGTGAAAAAATGGATGAGATTGCAGAGTCTGCAATCCCTTTCCCACCTAGAAAGGGAAAATCTCTACATTATTTGGTTAGCTGCAATAAAGAAGGGGAAGAGGTATCACAAAAACTTGGATTAGAAGGCTTTATAGTTATGTGGCCCCTTATGTATCTAAATTTTCAAGAGCGGCATATAAAAATAGAGATTTGGATGTCGGGGTTAACAATAATATAGGGAACACAAGCAAGCATTTGGGGCATCAAGTATTTCAAGAACAACTTCAGTAGATTGATATTTCAAGAACAACTTCAGTAGATTGATGCAAGTCAAGACCAAAGTTGATCCTTGAAAATTCTTTAGGAATGAACATAGCATTCCTCCTTTCTCGGCTTTGTGGAAGAATTGTGACTAGAGAGTTATGGGCAAAGGAAATTAGTATCCGGTTCATCATATAATGTTAAATTAGGTGTTAGGGATTTTATTTTTCTTTGGTAAATTAGGAATTTAATGTTGATTTGATTGTATCATAGTTTAAAGATAATTTGAAGATGCATTTTTTCCTTCAAGACAAAATGTGATATTTTAATTTTGTTTGAACAAAAAGAAAATGTAATCTGGATATGCAGATTGATACTAAAATTATCCCCGAAGTTTTTAAAAATTACAGATTACGCTTGTCATGATGGTTATGCTAGAAAAATAGACGGAATTTGTTTGATACTAGTGATTACCCGTGCCTAAAGGCACGGCAAAATACGCCGATAAAAAAAAAAAAGACACGACACAACACTTTTTTATTACAACTTAAAAAAAATTATCCTTCCCTTCTAGTAATCTTAAAAAACCCAAATGAAAAATTTTATAATTTATTTTTTAAAATTCTCTTCAAATAGACAAGTGGTATAAATTGAACTAATTTCTTCTAAGAATAGTTTCACAACAAATAATACCACACCCGTTGAAAAAGTAGGAGCACATACCCAAATGAAATTTGTAATTAACTTATGCACAACCATTTGTTAACAGCTATCACAATCAACCAATACTTATATCACACCCGTATCTAATATAGTTCAACCAACAAATAATCCAAAAAAAAAAATGAATAGTTTTAAAACTCCACTTCCCGTAAGTTAATGAATGCTGTTTTTTTTTTTTTTTACATTAAAAATAATTCTTGCAACGGAATGCCACAACTTGAGTTTTTTCCCCCTCCAGATCAAAGGAATGCTACAGGCCTATAACTAAGACAAATTATCAAGCACTACTACTTTCAATCATGCGTCCAAGAAATAGGTGAAATAACTTGTTACCAAAAAAAAAAATTAAGTTTATTCTTTTGTATGAGTAAAGTTTTTATAATATTTTTCTATTGTTACCTCAGTTGATGGAAGAAAGAAATTAAATAGAGTTTTCTAACAGATGAGTGGACAATGCACAACATCCCAATAATAGAGTTAAAGATTGACAATAGGGAAAAGAAAACGTTTTGATAATAAAAGGCTCATTGTTAAATATAGAAAAAAAATATGTTTGTCCCTAGAAATGACAACATTGCCAAAGAAGTAAGAAAAGAAGGAGGGAGGGAGAGGATAAATTTATTAAAAAAGTGGATTGGATGGCTATAACCTATTGAAAATTTGATCTGACGGCTGGAGAGGTACTCTTGTTTGTATGTGTACATAAAAACCGCTCTATTTTATAATATACTAGTGCATAGCCGTGCCTGAAGGCACGGCATGAAATCGGTATTCAATTTCATATCCAATTATGAAGGCCAAGGCCTCATTCACAAAATTCTAACTACGCAAAAAATAGAAAACAATAGCTCAAGTATATCTATCAGTTAAACTTAAAAACTAACAAATTAATAGTTGTAGCGCCTGTACCTGAAGACATTTATCGCCAGCCATTTAAACTTCGGATCACAACTGGCAAAACTCAACTGTAATCACAAAATTCACTTTACGTGCTTAAAAAAATCAAGCTTTAGAGTGTAAGAATACAAAATCAATAATTAAACTTAATGATAATATAGCAGCATCTAGTTTTTATTCATCCAGTTTTCTAAAATCAAGAAGGAAAGACAAAATATAATCAGTCCTCCTTCAATTGAATATAAAAATGTAATTCCGCTTCTACTAAATCATTGATAACAAAGTTGTAGACTTTCCAAGCTTCAAACTCCAATCAACTCAATATCAGTTATTAATTAGCAAATATATATGGTGCTTCAGTTCATATTTCATTTCAATCATCTAGCAAGAAATTTTAATGTCATACGACTTGTCAAAAAAAAGAGTAAACAAATGCAAACCATGACATAATGATTTTTACGTGGTTCTCCCTAAATAGAGACAGCAGTTCGATTCAAAATCATCCACTATAAAAATATAATTGATCTCGTCTATTCGTCCCAACACTATTGTAGTACTATCATTTTTTTTGTATATGTACTTGTGAATATATTTAACACATCTCATTCCAGTAAAAACTTTCACATTGATTTGGGGATTGAATAGTCTAGCAAGATATGCATTGTAAGGGATCACATCCTTGTTATCAGCTGTTTGACCCCTCACAAAGTACACCTAAAGAGTATAACGCTATTTAACCTTTATACCAAAAAAAAAAAAAACGAAAGAATGCAAATAAAAATTGAGTAAGTTGCTCTTACAGTTTTCTCGAAGTCTCCATTGAGCTGCATAAAAAAATAAAGAATTCAATGAAAGACTTATGAAACAAATACTAATTTGATAACCTGTGACCAAGGAATAAAAGGAAACGGATCAACTCACATGGTCATAGATGGTTAGATTTTGCTTAATTAAATGTCTGATGGAGTTAATTAAATGAGTCTAAGAGAAACGGTGGAGAAGAAAATGCAAATGATTGATTTGGAAAGAAAACTTACATACGCACCCCAATTTGAACCGAGCGTAAATAATTGACCTGGAAAAAAAAATTCCCACACCGTCGCAAACTGGAAAAAAAAACTGCAAAACTGGATGAGAGAGAGAGAGAGAGAGAGAGAGAGAGAGAGAGAGAGAGAGAGAGAGAGAGAGAGAGAGAACAAATCGTGGATGAAGAACCAAAAAAAAGGGAACAAAAGATCCATACCTATGGAGAAAGAACTGAAAAAAAAAATTGGAAGGAAAACGATTAGGAGAAAGAGAGAGAAATTCATTCACCCAAAATTCATTACCTAGAATAGAAAATGAGAATCAACGTCAATTTTATTTTCCATTATGGCATGGCAATCAACGGCAATTAATTTCTATTGCCCGATCAACGGCAATTAATTTTTTCTCACCCGATTTGTAGCATGTCATTATAGCATGTCTTGATAATGCCCGATCAACGGTTAAATTCTTCCCGTATAAAACAGAGAAATTATATATGTTCACCCAGTCAAGTCTAAATAGTCCATAAATGAATATAAATCTTCCCCCTGTTATTTGGGCACATTTAATAATATAGTAGTAAGCATCATTTCCAAACATGCCTCTAACCTTACTATCCGTAGATTTCAGCCGTCGAAAAAATATATACCGATGTTAGGGTCTAAAATATACGGATTTGAAAACCACTCTCTCATATTATATAGATTTAGGAAATTTAGAAATTTAGAGATTTGATTAGGATAACTCCTAATAGGATTCAAATTTCTTGAATATTAGTCACATATTATCATGATTGATTAGGATAACTCCTAATAGGATTCAAATTTTGGTAATATTAGATTACCATGATTGATTAGCCTATCAAAAAAAAAAAAGAAAAAAAGATTGCCATGATTGATTAGGATATTTCAATTCAAATGAGCTCCTTTTGTGGTCTTGAAGTTTCTAATATTTACCAAAATGCCATGTTGTAGAAGGAAGGGGAAGATGAATCTGAACCGTCGGATTTGTTTGTATGGATAGATAAATTTTAGACAGGAATAAATTTGAACCATTGAGAAAGAATATTCTTTAAGATACCCGTACTGTTTTATAATATAGATAGATTATCAATTCGAATTATCAAATTGTCATCTTGTAGTAAGTGAAATCCTATTTTCACACATTTACAACGGGCCCACTTTTGGGTCACATATGGATAATTCGAGCGTGTAGGGCCCATTTTTGGGTCACATACGGATAATCCGTGTCATTCATTAATTTTACGGGAAAATGACGGCCAAAGACTTGTTTTGATAATTAATATCTCTCAAGGACATTTTTAGCATGTCTTTAGCGGATATTAATTATCAAAATACGTCATTGGCAGTCATTTTTCCTAATTTTAAAATAATTTTTTGAATAATTCTTAGAAAAATCAGCTCAATTGAACATGAATATATGTTGATTCAATCTTTCAACTTTTCAAATTAAAAATTTTCCTAGGGGGAGAAGAGAGAAAACAACAGACGCTTTGTTTGGTTGGCATTTTAGTTTAGTTTTGATAGTAGGTGGATAGAGAAATAGGATAATTATTGAAGAGATGAGCAATAATTAGAGAGAGATAGAGAGAGATAAAGAGAGATGAGAAAATAATAATTTAAAAAATATGATAATGATTGAAAAAAAAGAGAGGATAATATTGAAAAACTAAACTAAAATGGTAACCATAGACAGTGAAAATGAATACAACTTTCCTTCAATTTTCTCTCCAACTTGTCCTCCGCTCTTTTTCTCTAATTTCCCTTTCCAAACAGATCATTATATAGGATCCTCGATCCAGAGTGAAAACTAGGGGTGTGCACGGGTCGGGTATGTCCCACAATCCGAACCCGATCCAACCATGTTGGGTAAGGAAAATTTAGGCCCGCAACTGAACCGACAGATGGTATAGATCCGTCCGCGAGTCCGATTTTTTTTACTTTAGGTCGGGTTGGTCGGTTTAGCCTTTAAGTGGGTCTGGTCCGACCCTCGCGGGTAAGGAACCCACAGACCCAAAGTCTGAACCGAAACTCATTTTTTTAACAGAACCCAACCCATACTTGACCGATGCACCTGTTCAGAGCTGCCCGAGACCCTTCGGATCGGATCGGGGTGGTCGGGTTGCGGGGTTTTTTCACACCCCTGGTCACTGAAAACTTTAGAAATTGCATGAACTACTCACATTGGTTAAACCTCCGTCTGAACCGAACTGATTTCATCATCCCTAGAAGTTAGAACTAGGTTAAACCTCCGTTGTTTGATGCGCCCTTTAATCCACAGAACCCTAAAAACTTCCACCTTCCGCCTCTCCACCATCACCACACCCCTCTCACTCTCTCTTTCCAACCCAAATCCTCCCGTTCGAAGCATGAACTCAGGAGGAGGGCGCATTTTCCAGCTTAAACTTGACCCACTTACCGGTAACTCAGAGTGGGTCGTTATCGATGAAGAAGACCAAGGATCATCTCCGCAGCAACAACCCATGTTGGCCACCACGTCGTACCTCGACATGCTTAACGACTCCCGACGCAACAGAGCTTTTCGCCAAGCCATCGACAAGTCCATCACGAAACCTGGCCATGTTCTTGACATTGGGTACTTACTTACTACTAATTTACTACTTCGTCGTAAGTTGTCTCATTACTTCTTGGATTTTTGAATTTTAGATAGATAGTACATTTTTTACTTGACTTATAATTAGGGCTGCAAATGAACCATGGATCGGCTCAAGCTCGAGTTTTAGGCTCGTTTACTAAACAATCCAAGTTCAACACTCAAAGGCGAGCCTAGTTTGTATAGGCTTGGCTCATTTAAAGAGGCTCGTTAAACGAGTTGAACTCGAGCTCGAGGTTTTGGCTAGTTTAGTTAAGGAGCCGAGCTTGAACGCTCCAAAGCTTGGCTTGGCTCGGCTCGTTGGCACCCTTATAATGAACATCAACGATGAAAGAATTGAGAGTAAATGCAATAAAGGTTGCGGCTTCACCATGTTGTACACTATAGTTGGAAGGAGAGAGAAGAGAGAATCAAATCAAGTGTGTAAGACCATCTCTCAACCTTTTACTTAAAACCTTTTACTCAAGTTCAGTGATGCACTCTAGTAGACAAAATCAGTTGGTCAACGCTGATTCATAGGATTGAGTAAAAGCTTCATAAGGCTCTTGCCACCTTTCCGGGCCTAACTCATCTCAGATGCGGAATTACCAAGGGCCAAAAAGGGAAAGCTGGGACTCTGGTAGAGTGTTAAATTTCAAAGCCACAAAGTGCCTTGGAATATTTGAGAAGATAAAGCATCTCACTTGATTTGACTTTTGAGTAGTAAAACTCATTTCGATATGATTTTGTGTAAAGGATTGGAGAGGGTTTGAGGATGTTTTTTACCCCAAATTTGAGTTTTGGTCAAGATTTGCGTAAGTACTCTGAGATGGCCTAAGATTGAGTTAAATTGTGCAAAATTTTTGGTTATCAGTTATCACTTATTCACTATTATCAGTAGTTTAGATTTTATGGGTGGTGGTTGCATTTGAGGATTGTTGACCCGCGCAATGTCGGTCTTTGTTTTTGAGTGTATTCAGACCGATTTCTTTTTCCTATATCGTTATTGGTTAAGTACTTTGCAGTGCTGGAACTGGTTTGCTCTCAATGATGGCGGCACGAGCAATAGATTCTCGTAAGTCAACAATATATTCTACTTCCGAACGTGCAGTGACGGCATGTGAGTCGTATCTTCCTATGGTGAAGCTGATGCGGAAAGTTTTGCGACTTAATGGTATGGAAAGAAAAGTACGTGTTATCAACAAGAGATCTGATGAACTAGAAATCGGCATTGATATCTCTAAACGTGCAGACATTCTTGTGAGTATCACTCTTCTTTCTTGTTTCTGTTCTTCTTAAACACTTAATCAAACTTGCCCACCTTTTTTTCTCACAAGTAAATAAGCATGTAGTGAAACCTTTAGGAAAACAGCACCTATAGAAAGAGTTCATCTCCGAGATTGAGCTCACCAATGAAATCAACTAAAGAATATATTCCTTTCTCTTTCACAAGCACCATATGTGACACAATCGGGCTATCACCGTGACTGCTTATTCCTCTTCCTCTTCCACTTGACAAAAAAATCTCACGTAAAATTCCTTGGTTTAAAATTGGCACAGATTCTTTGGTGTATTCCATTCTATATAATTCCCTGTTTTTGTACTTGTAACTTATGATGAGTAATAAATTCTAAATGCAGGTCAGTGAGATACTTGACTCAGAGTTGTTGGGTGAAGGACTAATCCCTACTTTACAGCACGCACATGACAAGTTATTGGTGGAAAACCCAGAGACAGTACCTTACCGAGCAACTACTTATGGCCAGGTGTTCGACTCAGGATATCCACTTATTTCTATTCTCCTATTACGTAGTGTTAATATTATATGTTCTATTTGCATTTTCTCTATCTTTGTTCAGTTACTAGCTAACATCAACAATCCCTCTACCTTTACAACGTAATAGGCATTTCATTCTGTTGTTGAAACAGTAATAGTTCAATTAAATCAGTGTAGAAAACTCCTCGGACTCGCTGAAGTCCCAGAGCTTCTATTTAGTTCGTAATGGTAGTTTCTTCAGTGTGATGGCATCATACTTACCGCCGAATCCAAACTGATCAGGTTTTTAAAAAAGTTAAAAAGGTCAAAGTGTATGGGATTTTGCTCATGGAGTTCCAAGCAAAAGAGGTGTTCGGTAGACTCATGAGCTTCTGACTTGTAAGTTTTTGAGTCCGCCAAGGTACTGTATAGGCTTTTCTGTGTGTTCAGAACAGCCTACACACCATCTATGATCTATTCCACTGTTTTATCTGACTTACAAAAATGGGAAAGATTCAATTGATCAGCCTTAAGTCCTGTTTTTCGTTACTTATATATGGCAAATTATAGTATGGACTCCTTGATTACAAAAAGGTTTTAGGGACTTTTATATACTCATAGGTTAGAATAATCACACCTGCAACCTACTCTAAGAAGTTAGAAAAATGTGAAAAGACAAAAATCCCCGAGAGGGATTCCTTAGGTAATACATGCACCTACTTCCTTGTCTTCATTCCTGCCTACGCACATGCAGTATTAACAGGTTGAAATTAATATGCACATGCAGTATTTACATGTTTACATTTTTATGATGTGACGTATCATGAATGGCCCAACCAAATATCAGCTTTACACTGGAAAGTTGGAATCTCACCGAGCAGCCTTACACATTTTTTTTTTTGTTTGCTGTTTTTCCTTAATTGGTTGGGTTTCTTGTTATCTTTCCATCTGATGACATCTTTTTATTCTTTGTTTAACTTCCGCAATCACTTTAGTGCAGACATTTCATGATTTCTTTATCATTTTTCATCCCAGTTAGTTGAGAGCAAGTATCTGTGGAAGCTGCATGACCTACATAATAATGAAGTACAAGTGTTGGATGACATTCAACTTGTTCCAACAACAAAGGAGACAATTTTATGTGTGAAGTCGCAACAGTTAGCCATGCATTGCGATGCACTACAAGATGAAATAAAACTTGTAAGACATTATTTCCTCTAAAAAACTTTAGTATGAAGATATAGGCTTATCTCCTATTCCTACTCAGTTTAACACTCACCCAGCTGTCAGAACCCTTCAAAATTTTTGAATTTGACTTTTGGAGAAGGCCAGAAAGTCGAGGAGAAAGTAAACTACTCATTAAGGCAATTAATGATGGTACAGTTCATGCTGTTGTCTCATGGTATATTTTGTACTGCAATATGTGAAATCTGTCATAGTTTTTCTGTGGAGTGGTTATTCCTATATATTTGTTTCTTTTTCAGGTGGGTACTTCAACTTGATCGCGAAGGAACACTTTATTATTCCACTGGCCCAAAATGGATAAGATTAGAAGAAGGAATGGGTAAGCATCGCAAGGGTACATTTTGAATTTGCTGATGTCCCTTAGTATTTTGGAAAATAGCAACAGCTATAGATAGTGTTTTGAAACATGTTACTTAATGAAACACTTTCTTTTTACACTTAGTTGACATTATGATATGTTTAGGTAATACTTGTAGAATCCACGTAACTGGTGAAGTTGGTTGGAATTAATATACTCCCTCCGTCCGATTTTGTTTGTCCCTTTTTGATGTTCTTGTCAGTTTTCAATCGCTTATATTTTCCAATATGAACCTCCAAAAATATGCAATATGGATCTTATTTGATAGATTTTAATTTGTTCTATAATACAAAATTGTCGAATCGTGAAAAACATTATAGATTGAAAGATATACACAATAAACACAAAAGAGACAAAAGGAATAATGGACAAACAAAATGGGATGGAGGGAGTAAGTAGGATGTAGATCCATATTATCAACACATTTTTGCATCGTACGAGGTAAGTAGAACTAATCTATTTATGACTGCTTTCAAACGCAGCCTAGGTAATTTTATACACTTCTACTTTCAGCAACAGGTTCATTTCTTCAGCTGTTATTGGTAGATGTCTAACTAAATAAACATTATGTAGTTAGATTCTTTGCATTGATATCTGTAATTTGACGCTCTTTTAATAAAGGGCCTTTTCGTTATTAAATTTGCTTTTGTTTTCTTTTTTTAGAATTCAATATATGTTTGGTTTCTAGGTTCTGGGGATTGGTGTGACCACTGGAAACAGTGTGTCTACTTTGTCCCAGGAAAAGGTCTGTCGGTATCCAAGGATGAAGAGCTTCCCCTGCATGCCATTCATACTGATATCAGCATCTCATATGAATTTGAGATTCAAGCATTCAGAAGAGAAGTTGACCTGTATGACTTTGCTCAAGAAGATCAACTCATTCTGCCGCCAGAAAGAGTTGCAGTTTATGGAGACAGCAATTGGAGATGCTCTATGTTAGAAGCTGTTAAAAAGGCTGTAAAATTTCTCTCCTCTCTCTTGCTTGATATGTATCAACACCATCAGATTTTCATTTCTGAATCTCTGATTACTATCTGAAAAAGTTCTGCATTGTGATGTGCTTAGCCTTTTCATTTTCATGTCACCCAATCGTTCTTTTACATCAGTTCTTTTTCTTGCAGTTGAAGGGTCGAGTTTCCCCACTATGCCTTGTTCCAGATGATAGTGTTTTTTTAACAATTGCCATCGTTAATCTGTGCGAAACATCACATGTAATCTCATTGTTTCCGGGGCTAAGAGAAAAGGGAGCCAAATATTTACGAGCCATTGCTAGCGAAAATGGTTACTCAATGGATCGAATTGAAGTTCTTGATATGGCAAAAGATAACTTGACTATAGGGGATACTCATCAGAAAAAGGTTCGTTCCTTGCAGTTCCGATCTCTGATGTTTTGCCAACCTTGATGTGCTTCTAGTTTTGCAAAGTTATTCTACAAAATGTTGTGAAACTGTTCATTTTCTTGTGAAACAAGAGAGGAATAGCCAAATTTTCAGTTAGCTTATTCTTATTGAAGGGTGCAGTTTTATGTTGCTATGGTTTTTCCATTTACCAAGTTCAAAAACAATTTTTTGTTTCCTCTCTCTTTTGTTACTTCTAATGCGCTTAGTAGTTTTATAAGATGCTCGAATCAATTGTTTAATTGCTTGTCTAACACTTGGGAGATATCATGTTTTATCTGCAGGTTGAGCTTCTTGTTGGAGAACCTTATTATTATGGGAATGATGGCATGCTTCCATGGCAAAACCTGCGATTTTGGTAAATAATATGACTTCCATTTAATTTTTTCAGTGTTTCTTGATTTGAGCGTCAAATAGTGTGTCCGAAGTGGGATTCAGATCCTCTTTCAACATTTTCCCTCTCAGCATCTTCTCAACCTTCTATTCTCAGTGCCCCATGTCATTAGTTTTATTTGCGCTGTTTTGACCCCAACACCCAA
Organism: Rhododendron ovatum; assembly: GCA_019656835.1. Lineage (NCBI taxonomy): Eukaryota > Viridiplantae > Streptophyta > Magnoliopsida > Ericales > Ericaceae > Rhododendron > Rhododendron ovatum. The sequence goes on along the minus strand of CM033798.1, from coordinate 32,688,817 downwards.
ATGCCAGCTTAATGCATTCTTCATATCCGTTCCCAAGCGCGCGCTCTCTCTCTCTCTCTTCCATCTCTATACACATAAAATTTAATTTTTTTTGTTTCTCCTCTCTCTCTATCCTCACCTCCCAATATGGTTGATTTCACTTAATTTATAATGACTTTGTAAGATTAATTGTGAATCTTAAAACATCGTTGAAGAAGCTTTGGTTAAAAGCGCCAGATAACAATTAGATTTGGGGGGGTTCATCTCCTTTTTTTTTAACCTCCTATCCTTTGGGCCCATGCCTGCAATTGATATTCTCTACAATTGCAGAGGAAATCAGAAAAAAAAAACACAATCTTATTCTGAGAGAGGAGAGGTCGAAATCAAAGTGGTGGATTAAGATGATCAATTTGGGCTTGATTTCAGAAGGGATTGAGCACCAAGAGGATATATTTCAGTCTGGAATGGGAGCTCATCATTTACGTAATTACAACGTATGAAATTTTTTGTTTTGAACTGAAATTACAACTTTGATTAGATGATTCATGATTGCAGTGTTCTAAAAGAAGGATTTAATCGCCGATTAATAGCCGATTAATCGGAAATTTAGCCTAACCGATTAGATTAATGCCTAGTCGATTGAATTAGTAGGTCGGGAGGTTAATCAGAGTTAGTCGGCGATTAACAGGCAATTAGTCGGTCGGCGTCTAGCGACGATTAGTCGATTAATTGGTTAATGGGCGATTAGTCGTCTATTTGGCGATTAATAGGGGTAAAATTTATAATTTTGGAAAATCAAGGGGTGTAACTGTTATGTACTCATACTAGTTTAAGGGCTTCAAATCACAGTTTTTAGGGCTTGTTCAACACCCAGTCATCGATTGATGGATCTCGGAATCACCTGTCTATCTCTGTGAAATCCTAAAACACGAGATCTCCGAGCCGCCTATCGCGCCTCTCTCTCTCTCTCTCTCTCTCTCTCTCTCTCTCTCAAATTCAAGATCTCCTCTCATTCCACATCTTTACCGACCTCGAACATTAGTTAGTGACACGTTAGTGATTCTAGAAACAAAGTGTAGTAATATTTTTTATTAAATCTTAACACGAAGTGTAGTATTGTTTGGTGTATATAAATAAAGTTATTATAATTGGTAAGTGACTAATAAATGAACGGCCCATACCCAGTACCAGCTGGTGTTAACAATTTTCTGTAAAGGAGAGATTTCTATGTCATGTATGAAAAACAATTGATGTTGATGGATTGATAGATGAATGTTCAATTTTTTATAAGAGTTGTCATTGGGGAGTATTTATTTATATATAAATAAATGAAAACCCGACTAATTGCTACAAGCCGATTAATCAGCGATTAATAGGTCTCAAAGCTCGAAGGTGGTTGACTGAGCGACGAACGCCGAGCGACTTTTAGAACATTGCATGATTGTAAGGAAGGGTTTCGGTAATTACAGATTCGTTAGATGATTGTGAGCGAAGGGAAACCCCTCTGTTCTCCGCATGTGTATTATTGGGAGGGGAAACAAAAACCAAAAAAGAAGCAGCCGTTAGGTTGTTGTTGGTTGGCCTGTTATTGTGAATTACGAAGTGGCATTGTTTCACTTAAGTGAATGGGAGGAGCACCTCTCAGTCGTTGGATTCCAAAATTCATGAGGCGGTGTGTCAGGAATTGAAGGTTGAGAAGATGTTGAGAGGGAAAATGTTGAGAGAGGATCCAGATCTGTCTGAAGTGGGCATATTGCATCAGTCTGGTCTGAAGATTGTAGTGCTGAATTTTATAAGAATGGCACTTGCAATGTTCATTCTGGATGTAAGGTACCTTCGAATGGGTAATGAGATTTTGACAGTTTACACAGCTCTATTCTTAATTCAAGCATTTGATTGGTTAACTTACTGATCTTTAACCCTGATAATTTCATCTTCAGAGATGTTTAATACCTGGTTCTTTTACCAGATAATTTAAATTATGTGGACTTGTATTTACTATTTACATGCTGGCTGGACGTTTTAAGTGGGGTTCATCTGATGGAGGTGTAGAGGCCCCTGAATATACTCACGTATGCTGAATTTTATAAGAATGGCACTTGCAATGTTCATTCTGGATGTAAGGTACCTTCGAATGGGTAATGAGATTTTGACAGTTTACACAGCTCTATTCTTAATTCAAGCATTTGATTGGTTAACTTACTGATCTTTAACCCTGATAATTTCATCTTCAGAGATGTTTAATACCTGGTTCTTTTACCAGATAATTTAAATTATGTGGACTTGTATTTACTATTTACATGCTGGCTGGACGTTTTAAGTGGGGTTCATCTGATGGAGGTGTAGAGGCCCCTGAATATACTCACGTAAACTATCTTCTGTTTTAGTGGTGTAAGGAAAGAAGTATATTTATTGCTCTTTTTTCATGCAATCCTTTTGGTGCAATTTACTTGAATTCTTCTTTCGCACTTTGAAATGGACGTGAAGGAAGGAACGGACTATGCTTGACCCAGTCCTGTCAAAAGATGCACTGATAATGCCTTGTAAAGGAATACTGAAGGCTTGTGCAATGTCTCTTCCTGTAAGTTGCTCTTGCATGCATAATTTTGTCTTGAGCCAAGCCTGTGGTGATGTTGCAGAGTTTTACTAAAAACTTTTCGTGTAGGATCTTTGGAGAAGTCGCCGTTGCTTACAACTAATTGAAGGTTTTGATCACTCTATAGTGAATGCCACCTTGGGGGGATGTGGGGATTTACCTCCACCCCAAGAGAGCCCTTGGTTGCCCTTTTTTATCTGGCAGTGTGGGGAGAACAAGGTAATCGATACATCACATATATTAAAATTTCAAGTACTTTCGTTGGGGATAAAATTACTAGGGAAGTGGCTGCTTTATTACCTCTTTCAATTGCAATTATTATATGCGTCATTTTAGGGACTGAGCAAGATATTTGAAGTCATGGAGTTTGATTTCTCAAAACCAATAAGTCCGTGTTTTGGTGAAACCCAGGTATTCCAATCCTCTGTTGTAAGCATCTTTTCTCTTTTGTTTTGACACTGTCCCTTGAGGTATCAAAATTGTATATATAAAGAGTAACTTTACCAGGTTGAATTTACGGAGACTGGGATATGCCATGGTTTTGCTCTCTGGATAGATTGGGTGATGGACACTAATAACTCCATTTTAATTTCAGCAGGACCAGGTATGCTTGAGTTTCGTGCTTAGAGTGAACTGCTGAAATTTCACACGTAATTATGCTTTCTTAGTTACTTTAAAAATTACTTGTATCAAGCTCACACTACTTCTCAAAAGTGGGGGACATATCCACCTTTAAAACAAACTTTCTAAATTATGCAACCAAGCTTTCTCAGGACTCTCCGGGTTGCATTAAATGAAGATGAATGGGTTTCGTAAAAATTTATGCAGAATGATGCAGTTGAGCTGTGGATATCGAGTTCCGGCATTTACATCTCTTGCGTTTGTTTTCAGATCAAAGATACTGGAAGCAAGGAGTTAAGTTGTTGGCCGAGCCTGTCACAGTTGGAATCCATGGATCTAGCACAGGTAGCATTTCAGCCGAAATTGAGGCATCCTTCAACCCGTCAAGCGGTGAACTAGATTTCGAGTATGTGTTCACCTAGTTCTACAGTTGCATGCCCATTTTTGGTTCTCAAACCTCCTTGGGTATTTAATAGTATTGGTTTAACAACTGGTGCTCAAGATCATTTACCCCAGCTTTCTCTTTAGGTATCTGTTGTGAATTTCGTTTGTTGTGTGTATGGCAGGGTAACTATCTAACTTACATTTTTAATGGAGATCAGGAGTTTAGTAATTTTTTTAAGTTTTACTTATGGGTGGGATCTTGTTTTATAGATATGTCTTAGGACAAATCCTGATCAGGGAGAAAACACCCATGAAAATCCAAACTTGAATTGCAAACATAATGTGTAGTTACACAAAAATGAATATTTTGAAATAGAAATGCTATTGAAATATTCGGGTTGTTACGGTGGTAGTGGGTAAAGGGGATCGTAACATCTATTCATATATTCAAGCAGAATTAACTTACTAGGTACTTTTTATGAATTTTTTAGCCTGCATTTTAAGAGGCACTTGAATTTTATATAATGTGGATTATGGTCATCAAACCTACTTAATTGCTTAGCACTTAATAGTAACATTAAGTTTTAAGTGTTGAATTGAGTTATCAAACACCATCTAACTGTTCTCTCTTAATTTGTAGGATCTACTTTCGGTTATCAATGATAATACGTATACTATTGAACCATTTATGGATTAGCAATAAACTATTACCTCCGTTTCAAAAAAATTGTTCAATCTGGAAACAAAGAATTTAAGAGCAATAAATTATAGAAAAATGTTTTGAATTTTTGCCGCTAGTTACACAAATATCAATGAATCCTTTTAGTTTATTTAAAATAAGTTTAAATTTTTCTAGACGGAAATTTATTTTTTAAATTCTCGTTTTGAGAAACTAACAATCTTTTCGGGATGAAAGGAAAGGAATACTGCTACGGAGAATTTATTTAATGAGTGAGTCTATCTATAATGAGTGAGTCTATCTAAACCCGGAGAAAGTCTCTTTAGCCCCATTTTTCTTTGACATGCACATAATATGTTTACCCTATTCGGAAAATATTCTCATCTTCCGAGCCCTGTGAGTGTTTACACTAACTTACAAGTTGTAAACCGCAGATTTTTTGTTTCGTTATTCAATTTTTTAGTACCATAACCGAAGTCCGTGGGTATAACTTTTAGCAAAGCCACGCCATACCCGCTACATTAAGGTTAGCGGAGGCCGTGCGTGTGTGTATATAGTTATATACCACTCAATCTATTATTATATTATTCCAACTTTTCGTACTGAGAACTTCTGAAATTCTTGCGAAATTGAGAGGAACGATGAGAGGGAGCATCTATAGAAACTAGGGAAACAAATAAATCAAAATCCACCGGATATTTTAGCTACCATTTACTGAAACTTGAGAAACTTAAATGTCAATGGCCATTTTCATTGACTAATGAAAAGTCTTCAATTGGTCATTTTGTGACTTCTACACAAAATCCTAGTTTACCAAGAACAGTCAACAATGAACCAAAACTAATGAAACGTTAGATTAACGTAGACAATTCTGCAGCGCTATGCAGAAAGGCAATGACTCACCTATGATGTTTATGGGTTTTGGATTTCATGTCAATTGATATATAAAAGTGGAATAAAAATAGTCGATGCGCACGCAAGCTAACCCGGACGCCTGAGTTAACAAAAAAGTATACTCTAATTACGTCTTGTACGTATTCACTATTTCTAGGTAACAACACAAACATGACGCATGTTAAATCTAATCCTTTTCTTCTCAGTTTCGTTACCTAACCAAATACTTAAAAGAAATCTCAGCAGTTTGGGAATCAACTGCACAGTGCAGTTGGGTATTTTTGATCAGAAACGTTTGTCTTGTTAGGTAAGAGCAAATCTACGCCAAGATCAAAACACTTGCAAAAGTTAATCATCCGCATTGCTACCCAAAAACTCCCTCTGCATTGGTGAAGCAAACCTCAAGCCAAAGTATAGCTTTACCAACCTTAAGGCCAAATTAGGCAAAATTATTAACGGCTCCAACCAGTGGACATGAGCAAATGAAGTAGCAGCCGTCATAAGTACCATGTATGAGACTTTAGCAGCAGTTGCCTAACATCACTGTAAATTTACAATGCCAAAGGCCATAAACCAGTCACCCACTACATGCAAAATATTTTCGCCGTGAAAGATTCACGCATAGTGGCGTCTGAAGAAAGCATTTGTATAGGGCTTTCCTGACGGGGATCTCCAACGGATTTCAAATGTGCTGGTATAACTCGTGAGGTCTCTAGCAGCTTCTTTAGCCATCTTTAGCAGCATTTGGTCACCGCTATGCATCGATTTTCCTGTGGTGTGCATGCTGTAAGAGATTCTCAATAATGACAATTGGTCAAATGTCAACCGTCAAATTTTCGTACAATCAGCTTATTTCATCTTTTGCTAGGAACATCTCTATCCTTACTTCTTCTGACAATTCAAAATTCTAGAGGCTAGAATAGTCTTCTTCTTTTTTGATCAGCAGAATAGTCTTCTTAGTTATGCTACTATACTATACATGGTGATTATTTCTAACCCAACGTTTTGAGATTCTCTTATTCTTTCTAGCCACCTATCCATGAAGCACTATATATAAATAGCTGCACTTCTATCCTTTTTATCATGCAAAAAACTACAAACAATAGGAAGACTCCCACCACCTCAATGCTTTCATTTGTTTTTCTCCTCGTGATTTCTTTTTCTTTGGCAGCTTCTGGTGATACTCATGAGGAGTTTCTTCAATGCCTTTCCCTTCATTCCCCAAACTCAACCTCGATCTCAAAACTAATTTACACCCCAAACAACTCTTCATATTTATCCGTGTTAAACTTCTCCATACAAAACCTCCGGTTCACATCACCGTCAACCCCAAAACCACTAGTCATTGTCACACCATTCGACGAATCCCAGATTCAGGCAACTGTCTATTGCTCCAAAAACCATGGAATGCAAATTAGGGTTCGAAGTGGTGGACATGACTATGAGGGCCTTTCGTATGTGTCCGATGTCCCTTTTGTCGTTCTTGATATGATAAACCTAAGTTCCATCACTGTTGATTCCGAGAGTAAAACTGCTTGGGTTGAATCTGGGGCAACTATTGGGCAACTTTACTATAGAATTGCCGAGAAAAGTAAAAACCTAGGGTTTCCTGCTGGTGTTTGCCCTACTATGGGTGTTGGGGGTCACTTTAGTGGGGGAGGGTATGGCCTTATGTTGCGAAAATATGGTCTTGCGGCTGATAATGTCATTGATGCTCGAATTGTCGATGTCAATGGACAAGTTCTTGATAGGAAATCCATGGGGGAAGACCTATTTTGGGCCATTAGAGGTGGTGGGGGTGCTAGTTTTGGAGTCATTCTAGCATGGAAAGTAAATTTGGTCACTGTTCCATCAACTGTGACTGTTTTTACTATTGCCAAGACATTAGACCAAAATGCTACCAATCTTATCTATAAGTGGCAGCATATTGCTCCCAAATTCCCCGAAGATCTATTCATTAGAATCATTATTAACAGGGTGAATTCTAGTGAAAATGGAAACTGGACAATCCAAGCCTCTTTCAACTCCTTGTACCTTGGAGGCATCAATAACTTGATTCCATTGATGCAAGAATGCTTCCCGGAGTTGGGTTTGACTGAAAAAGACTGCACAGAGATGAGTTGGATTGACTCCATCCTCTATTTTGCTGGTATTCCTGTCAGTGAGTCCCTCAATGTCCTTTTAGATAGGACACCTCTAACAAGGGTATTCTTCAAGGCAAAATCAGACTATGTGAAGGAGCCAATTCCGATATTTGGATTGGAAGGGATTTGGAGAATGTTTTACGAAGATGAGGGGGAACAAGCGGTTATGATCTTGAGTCCGTATGGTGGAAAGATGGAGGAGATTGCTGAGTCTTCAATCCCTTTCCCACACAGAAAGGGAAATCTCTACAAAATCCAGCATTTGGTTAACTGGAATGAAGAAGGGGAAGAGGTATCACAAAGGCATATAAGTTGGATTAGAAGGCTTTACAGTTATATGGCGCGCTATGTTTCTAGATTTCCAAGGGCTGCATATATCAATTATAGAGATCTTGATGTTGGAGTTAATAATAAAAAAGGGAACATAAGCTATGCACAAGCAAGCATTTGGGGCATCAAGTATTTCAAGAACAACTTCAACAGATTGGTGCAAGTCAAGACCAAAGTTGATCCTGGAAATTTCTTTAGGAATGAACAAAGCATTCCTCCTTTTTCAGCTTGGGGGAAAAAGGGTGACTAGAGAGTTATGGGGCGAGGAAATTAGTATGTGGTTCATCTTCTAATCTTAAATGGATGTTATGAATTTTATGAGTTTTTTTTTTTTTTTTGTTTTTTTGTAAATTAGGAATTTAATGCTGATTTATGTGTACCACAGTCTTTTTATTAACGTGTATGCCATTTTCATTCCGCGTAAAGTTTAGTTGCTTGATTTGCATTTGTATTCTGTCTTCTTTTGCTCTGTAGAACATTAGTTTGAAATGTATCTGGCTAGTGCGACTGTGCGATGATGGAACGTCATGGGGTCGTCTATGTTTGCTCATCTTTCTAATGCACAGATATAAATACAATCACTAGTTGGGTTGGGTGGAAGTTGACGCCCCTAATGAAGGGACCACAAAAAAAAAAAAATCTAATGCAAGACCAAAATTATAGCACAATCGAAAACAAGGAATGTGAAAGGAAGGTATCACCATTCAGAACAATATATAAAAAAAAAAAAATTGCTTTTCAAACACATTTACCTTTCTTGCAATCATATCTAGGATGCAATAAGCCTCTGAATTCTCCATAGAGAATTTCGATAGAATTGTCAGAATTTCTAAGTTAGAGATTTTGAGTCTATGGAGTATCATGAAAAGACTTAAATTAATCTGTAGGAAAAACAGTGCAGAAAAACGATAAACAATTTTACCAATTTATGGAATTAACAACTTGAACAAAAATTACAGTGACCGAAATAACAAGACAGAAACTGTAAAGGAATAAGAATGACCAAGGCCCGTGTTTCACATGGTGCCTTTAAGATGAATTCGCTGTCTCACCGGTGCTGGAGGTTTTGTCGATTTTCGACTCCTTGGATTGACTCGGTCTCACTCAGCCGCATGAGTATCGCCTTCGACTGTCCGTCAAACGAATTTGTGTTTGTACTCTCTCAGTCGCAAGAGCTATCCAATCCAATCCTTTATTTCATGAAAGAACTAAGCATATTGAAGTTGATTATCATCTGATGCGTGAGAAGTTAGCTAGTGGTGTGATAACTACTCTGTTTGTGTCCATAGACGCTTAACCGGTTGATATGTTTACTAAGTCGTCGTTCAAGCCACGATTAGAGTAATTATGTGACAAGTTGGGACTATGTAATATCTATTTTCCAGCTTGAGGGAGAGTGTTAGATTATGGAGTGTCATTATCTTAGTCCCAGGATGGTTAGTATAATATTGGGTAAATTTCACTGACCTCCCCTGAGGTTTCTGACAAATGCAGGAACCTCCCCTGAGGTTTTAATAATTGCACTGACCTCCCTTACTTTACAAACTATTGTTCAGATTCCCCCATTTCGTTAAATCCACACTAACACCGCTAGTTTTTGTTATTAATTGACTAAAATGCCCTTGAATATTACTAAACTAAACAATCAAGTCATTTTCTTCTTTTTTGTACTTTAATTGGAGTTTCTCAAATATTAAAAGTAACATTACATTGTTTATATAAGATAATTTTAATATCAAATTAGACTCAATTATACAAACTTTTGTTAAATTTGAATAATTAATCAAGCATTTTACATTATTATAGTCATTGTTTTCCCTTCTCTTCAAGGTGTAATTTTCCAAATAGAGGACTCAGAGAGATATCTAATCCATCATACTAGAGGGGAAAAAAAATATGGCTCTTTTCAATTTGTGCGGGCTCAATACTTTGTAGTGAGAACCTAACAAACGTGTAGTGAAGAAAAAAGTTAGGCCGCCACCAAGCATTGGATTACTTTTCCTCCATTCTCCTCAAATATATCTCTCTCTCTCTCGTCCCCCACCCCCACCCCCCCAGCCAATTTAAACAAATTAAAAGAAAATCAAAACTCTAGAAAATTAGGGATGGAGGTTGGGAGGATTGGTAAGTGTAAACACATTCCTACAGAATATTGATAGATTAACGCTCTACCGTTTAACAAAATTTGAGAAACTTCTGAATATGGGAGATAAATGTCAATGGCCATTTTCATTGACTAATGAAAAATCCGCAATTGGCCATTTTCTGACTTATAAACCAAATTGTAGTTAATCAAGGACATTCAACAATGAACAAATTTTATGAAACAACAGATTAACGTAGAAAATTCTGCAATGGTCTGCAGAAAATATGCCGATGCCATGGTTCAAATCGTACCTTCCTCATCTCAAATATCCCGCGCTTTGTCAAAAGTATGAAAGGCAATAGTTCTCATTACCTATGCTTTGTTTGGGTTTTGGATTTCATGTCCATCCGCAATTAAACGTGGAATAAAAGTACGATTACCACTTGCACATATTCACCATTTATAAGCAACAAACCCAAACATGACGTTTTGCAAGTTTCTAATAATTTTCTTCTCAGTTTTCTAAACTAACCAAAATAGAAGAAAAAATGTATTAGATTAGGCCATTTTGTTTTTCCCATCTAATTTTTCTCTTTCGTCAATCATTATCACAAGAGGATTCTGAATCACAGAGTAATTGATGAATGAATTGGTTTTGACAAAAATATGAAATAGTAGCAGTGTCATAAATACCAAATATGAGACGTTAGCAGCGGTTGCTCAACATCAATGGAAATATATTACACCACGGCCTTAAACCGTTCCTATGCGCAAAATAATTTCAAGGCCGTTGTGGCAGATTCATGTATACCGTCATTTGAAGAAGGCATTGGTTTAGGGCATTCCCAACAGGTAGCTCCCAACGTCGCACAAGCAATGGTATAAATTTGCCAGGTCTCTAGCAGCTCTTTTAGCCATCTTTAGCAGCATATATTTTTGGTCGCTGCCATGGTTCGTTTTTCTTGTAGTGTGCACGCTCTAAGAGATTCTCAATATTGACAATTGGCCAAATGTCAATTGTCACAATTTCCTTGCATATACGATGCTTCATCGTTCGCTAGAAACTTCTCCGCCCTTAATTACTTCTTGTGGGAAGTCATAATTCTAGAGCCTGGAATAGTCTTCTTAATAGGCATGGCAACAAATTCTAACCCAATGTTCACATTCTATTATTACTTCTTGTGGGAAGTCATAATTCTAGAGCCTGAAATAGTCTCGTTAATATGCATGGCAACAAATTCTAACCCAATGTTCACATTCTCTTATTATTCTTGCCACCTATCCATTAAGCCCTATAAATAGCTGAACTTCTATCTTTATTTACCATGCAAATTAAACAACTAGAAACAATATGAAGACTCCCACTACCTCAATGCTTTCATTTGTTTTTCTCCTCCTGATTTCTTTTTCTTTGGCAGCTTCGGCTGATACTCATGAGGAGTTTCTTCAATGCCTTTCCCTTCATTCCCCAAACTCAACCTCGATCTCAAAACTAATTTACACCCCAAACAACTCTTCATATTTATCCGTGTTAAACTTCTCCATACAAAACCTCCGGTTCACATCACCATCAACCCCAAAACCACTAGTCATTGTCACACCATTCGATGAATCCCAGATTCAGGCAACTGTCTATTGCTCCAAAAACCATGGAATGCAAATTAGGGTTCGAAGTGGTGGACATGACTATGAGGGCCTTTCGTATGTGTCCAATGTCCCTTTTGTCGTTCTTGATATGATAAACCTAAGTTCCATCACTGTTGATTCTGAGAGTAAAACTGCTTGGGTTGAATCTGGGGCAACTATTGGGCAACTTTACTATAGAATTGCCGAGAAAAGTAAAAACCTAGGGTTTCCTGCCGGTGTTTGCCCTACTGTGGGTGTCGGGGGTCACTTTAGTGGGGGAGGGTATGGCCTTATGTTGCGAAAATATGGTCTTGCGGCTGATAATGTCATTGATGCTCGAATCGTCGATGTCAATGGACAAGTTCTTGATAGGAAATCCATGGGGGAAGACCTATTTTGGGCCATTAGAGGTGGTGGGGGTGCTAGTTTTGGAGTTATTCTAGCATGGAAAGTAAATTTGGTCACTGTTCCATCAACTGTGACTGTTTTTACTATTGCCAAGACATTAGACCAAAATGCTACCAATCTTATCTATAAGTGGCAGCATATTGCTCCCAAATTCCCTGAAGATCTATTCATTAGAATCATTATTAACAGGGTGAATTCTAGTGAAAATGGTAAGTGGACAATCCAAGCCTCTTTCAACTCCTTGTACCTTGGAGGAATCAGTAACTTGATTCCATTGATGCAAGAACGCTTCCCGGAGTTAGGTTTGACGGAAGAAGACTGCACTGAGATGAGCTGGATTGAATCCGTCCTCTATTTCGCGGGTTTTCCCACTGGTGAATCCCTTGATGTCCTTTTGGATAGGACTCCTCTCACAAGACTATACTTCAAGGCAAAATCAGACTATGTTAAGGAGCCAATTCCGGTATTTGGATTGGAAGGGATTTGGAGAATGTTTTACGAAGATGAGGGGGAACTAGCAGAAATGATCTTGAGTCCGTATGGTGGAAAGATGGAAGCGATTGCGGAGTCTGCAATCCCTTTCCCACACAGAAAGGGAAATCTTTACAAGATCCAACATTTAGTTTACTGGAATGAAGAAGGGGAAGAGGTATCACAAAGGCATATAAGTTGGATTAGAAGGCTTTACAGTTATATGGCGCCCTATGTTTCAAGATTTCCAAGGGCTGCATATATTAATTATAGAGACCTTGATGTTGGAGTCAACAATAACAAAGGAAACACAAGCTATGCACAAGCAAGCATTTGGGGGATCAAGTATTTCAAGAACAACTTCAACAGATTGGTGCAAGTCAAGACCAAAGTTGATCCTGGAAATTTCTTTAGAAATGAACAAAGCATTCCTCCTTTCTCGGCATGGTGGAAGAAGGGTGACTAGGGAGCCCTTAATTGGCAGAGCAAATTAGTATGATTTGTGAATAAAAGTAAATAAAAACCATATGGTTCATCATGTAATCTTATATAAGATGCTGTGAATGTTAATTTGTTTTGTGTGTCATAATCACTATAAATAAAATTTAGTTGTTGATTGTATTTTATCTTCTTTTGCTATGTAAAACACTAGTTTGAAATGTTTCTTGTTAGTGCAAGGATGGAACATAATGGGGACTACTTCTATGTTTGCTTCTCTTTCTCACACACCATTGCAAATACACACAAAATATAACTATAATGCAAGACCAAAATTACGACAAAGTAGAAAACGAGGAATACCTATGGTGCTTCTAAAACGCCCCTAAAAAAAATTTAGTATGTACATTGAAAAGGAAAAAGAAAGGAATGCGGCAGAAGAATATTTAAAATAAAAAAAAATTGCTTTTCAAGCACAATACTTTCTTGCAAATAAACTCTAGGATGCAATAAAGCCTACGAACATAGAGAAATTCTATAGAAATTTCAGAATTTCTCCACTAGACTTTGAGTCTGTGGACATTTCATTGATGGCCATTTTTTCGATGTTATTACTACTAGACATGTCATGGGCTAAGAGCACCAAAAAGCAGTCTATTATAAATCAGTATTATATCCCATATTCAACTTTTTTCTATAAGTTCACTCCTTAATTTCGCGGATCCAAATATTGCGTGCGCTTGAGTGAATTCCAATGGTACGACTGTTTATTGTCATGACAAAGCGTTAGGGGAATCAGCTTTGTCGTACCGTATGACTGTTTATTGTCATGACAAAGCGTTGGAGGAATCTTTATGAATTAAACATGTCTCCTTATCGGAAGATTGTACGCCTCCTTGACAAAGCAAGAGGGGGTAAATCTGCCAAGTCCACCTAATCCCGACCTGTTTTCCCTAAAAATGCTAACCAATGAGGACGGACTGCTTGCGATACATTATTCGGAAAGGCCCTGTTGGAGAGAAGAAAACACGAACAATCACCGAGCAGACACCATAGGCTGAAAAAATGGGGTTTTAATTGCAAACAACTTCGTGCATGAAAAATAGATAGTTTCTCCAACATATGCACGAAGGTTCCCTCCAAGTGTTTTTGCAGCTTGTCCGAAAATTAGACATTCAATGATTCAGTATGAGTTATTTGGCTGGTTTTGCAATAACAAGATGGTTCCATGTCACAAAAATAGTAAGGAAAACAAAAGAATCACAAGCGACACAAGCTACAATGGTTCAGCGTATCCGCAAAGATTTACAACACTAAGTTCTCAGAAAGCAGCATTTATTTTGTTGAACGCTTATGTAGGGAAAATTATATGATTAGGATATTTCTACTAGAAATTAAATGCCTAAACAAGAACAACAATCAACCAAGTAAGGCAACTAGATATTATTGGAGAAAATTTAAGAATAGCCTGTGGGGTGGTCGAGGCACGTGATGGCGCCCTCCTAAGTAATGATACACCCCCTTCTGTGCGGGGTTGGATGGCGTTCTTTTCCCAAGATACAATGACCTTCAAGTTCTCTTCGGTGCAGCGAATCAAACTCACGAACCGATTGTTTCCCAACACTCGAAATCCAAATATATATTGTTGTACCAAATATCTACATATATATGAAAGAGGATGGTTGAAAGTATTTAGTTTGGAACAGAAATCAACGGGTATCAGAGTGTAAGTTCGTAAAGCAAGAGAGAGTTTTTTTTTATATAGATGAGCACTGTTATCTGTTGGAAATTTATTATTTTAATATTAAATTTCTATACATTTTTTTGGTGCTAGACTTTACAAGTCATGTGTATAACTGTGTGGGAGACTCTTATCTTAGCATTTATTTGGATATCCACTCGCAAGATCATATCTAATCTTGAGATCACATCATTTAATTGAGTGTTTGGATATCTAGGCAAATCTAGAAGAATAAAGGAGAATCTCTAGTAAATCTAGAAAGAATCGGGAGCATATCTTTCATGTTTATCCATATCTAGCAAATCTATCCATATCCATGTGGATTTAGTCATTAATGGAAAAGATATAGTTTGGATTCATATCTATCCTATGAGATTTAGTCATTAATGAAAAGATATAGTTTGGATTCTTTTTTGCCTACATAAGGCTTGCTTGGGTGGCGTTGTATTCAAGAAGCAATCCCAGCCATATAGCCACAAGCCAACTTCTCTGAAACACTTAGTATTTTCCTCTAGCTTTGTCCATCTTTATTCTCTAAAAAATAGCCTGTAAATTTAATATGAGCGTGAGAGTCTTGGGCAAAATGTAAGAGTGTTCTTTTGTTGAGCTTTGGGTTCTCTTACTTGTGCAGAGTAAGTCCGAACCATATGATAAATTATCGGGCTGTTTATATCCTAGAGGGGATAAGTCAGAGATTTTCTACTGCACCAGTTTGTTACCGTAGAGGGCTTGAATCTCCTTAAAGAAAGCGAGATTTCCGTGACTCAGCTTGTTAATTTGTCCATTGTAATATTTATTTTTAGTGTAAACTTCTGTAATATCTCCAACAATTTTAAGGAGATTCAAAAATGGACCAAATAGCTGAGAAACCCAATGAAAATATCGGAGATCTCAACATGCCCTTCAAGTTCAAGGGAGCTCACTTCAAGCGATGGAAAGGTAAGGTGCTCTTCTATCTCAGTCTCCTTAAGGTGGCCTACATCTTAACTGAGAAGGATCCCAACAAAGTCTCCACCGATGGGATGAACAATGATGAAAAATATGCTCATCTTGAACAAGTTGAGCAGTATAATGCAGATGAGTATAATTGTCGGTATTATCTTTTAAATTGCCTTGGAGATCAATTTTAAGATTATTATGATACTACTTACTCCACTGCAAAGAAAATTTGGAATGCCTTGCAGAGCACATATGATACTGAGGAGGCAGGTGCAAAGAAATATGCAGCTAGCCGTTTTTTCCGCTATCATAAGAAAAATGGTAAATCTGTTGTGGAGCAAGTGCAAGATTTCCAAATGATTGTGGCGGAGGTCCGATCTGAAGGCATTAAAATTGGGGACAAACTTGTGGTGGCAGGCATCATTGACAAATTACCACCTTTGTGGAGGGAGTTTTAAAAATCAATGCGCCACAAGCAAAAGGAGACGTCCCTGGAGACTTTGATTACCCGCATCTGAGTGGAGGATAAGGCTAGAGGCCAAGATGCACTTATGACTCACGAGGGTAATGGACACTCCACCACTAAGGTAAATTTAGTTTTTGCAAAAAATAACTTACCCAGAGGTCAGTTTCCAAAGAATGCTTATTTAAAGCCAAATAAGAAAAACTTCAAAAATAAGGGTAAATCTCGTGGTGAAATGCAAATGAAAAAAAATAATTGGAACCAAATATCCCCTTCACAAGCACAACAAACTGGTGGGTGCTTTATCTGTGGCAAGAGTGGGCATATTGCTCAATTTTGCAATTTTCAAAAAACACAGAATGCTCCACAGGCTAATGTTGCCGATGAGCCTTTTGTGGCTATGATTACAGACATATATATGGTTCAATGTGTGGAAGGGTGGTGGGCAGACTCTAGTGCCAACAGGCATGTCTACTATGATAAAAATTGGTTCAAAACTTATACTCCCTTTGTAGAAGAAAAAATTGTGATGCTTGGTGACTTTAGAACTACCACGATGCTTGGGAGTGGCGAGGTTGATTTGAAGTTTACCTCTAAACGTGTGCTAACTTTGAAAGATGTGCTTTACACACCGTCCATGGGGAAGAATTTGATGTTCAGTTATCTACTCAACAAATTTGGCTTTAAGCAGACTATGGAATTTGATTAGTTTGTAATTACTAAAAAACGAGTGTTTATGGGTAAGGGATATGCATGTGATGGTATGTTCAAACTAAACGTTGAGAATAATAAACCAGCTACTATTTCTGTTTACATGCTGTGTTCTTTAAATTTCTGGCATGCTAGACTTTGTCATGTAAACAGTAAATATGTAGGAATTATGAGTAGCTTAGGATTAATTCCCAGACTAAAAAAAGATTTTGAGAAATGTGAAACATGCAGCAAAGCAAAAATCACAAGGAGGCCTCATAAAAGTGTTCAAAGAAATACCGAATTGTTAGAACTAATCCATACGGATTTATGTGAGTTTGAAGGAATTTTAACTCGTGGCGGAAATAGATATTTTATCACTTTTATTGATGACTATTCAAAATATACTTATGTATATTGTGTGAAACATAAAAGTGATGCATTTGACAAATTTAAAGAATTCCTCCAAGAAGTTAAAAATCAATTTGGTGGAAAAATTAAAAGAATTAGAAGTGATAGAGGTCGTGAGTATGAATCCTTTGGATTTAACTCTTTTGCTCAGTCTTTGGGAATTATCCATGAAATTACTCCACAATATTCACCTGAGTCTATTGGTGTGGCTGAAAGAAAAAATAGAACATTAATTGACTTGACCAATGCCATGCTTATTGGAGCAGGCGCTCCCTCAAATCTTTGGGGAGAAGTAATTTTAATGGCTTGTCATGTGATAAATAGAGTGCCACACAAAAAGACTAAAATTACACCTTATGAGTTGTGGAAAGGTCAAAAGCCAAATTTGGGATATTTGAGAGTTTGGGGTTGTTTGGCCTTTGTGAGGGTTTCAAACCCTAAGACCCAAACTGGGTGTTCGAGCTACCACTTGTGCTTTTCTTGGATATGCAATAAATAGTACAACCTACAAATTTTTTGATATGAAAAATAAAATTATTTTTGAATCAGGTGATGCAATTTTTCATGCAGAAAAATTTCCTTTTAAACTTAAAAATGGTGGGGGTCAAGAATCTAGAGAATTGGTTTTACCTGAGCCTAGTTCTTCAACTCCTAGTTTACAAAATCAAGAGAATTTTGAATTTGAACCTAGAAGGAGTAAAAGAGCTAGAGTTGAAAAAGATTTTGGCCTTGACTATCTTGTTTTTAATGTGGAGGGTACTCCACTTAATTTACAAGAGGCTTTGACATCACTTGATGCTATATTTTGGAAAGAGGCAGTTAATGATGAGATGGAATCACTAATGTCCAATAAAACTTGGAAATTAGTCGATTTACCACAGGGTTGTAAAACTATTGGGTGTAAATGGGTCCTACGTAAAAAGCTTAAACCGGATGGTTCTATTGATAAATACAAAAGCAAGACTTGTTGCAAAAGGTTTTAATCAACAAGCTGATCTTGACTTTTTGATGCATTTTCTTCGGTTACTAGAGTAGCATCCATTAGACCGTTAATTGCTGTTGCTGCAATTCATGATTTAAAAATTCATCAAATGGATATAAAAATAGCTTTTTTAAATAGGGACCTAGATGAAGAAATTTACATGGATCAACCCGAGGGCTTTGTGGAGCCCGTTGGATGAATAAGGGGCTAGGTCCGATCCCATAGGTGGAGTCCGTTCTCAAATGGGGATAAGCGATAAGCCACTTTGCAGGGCGCGCCAACCTGTAACTAAATCTGCTTCTATATCCTCCTCTTATCTTAGGGCAGCCAGTACTTGTGGATTCAAAGGTGGCATAAAGTCGGAAGAGTGTTGCAGAAAGATCTGCACTTCCCTTTTACAACATAGGAGGGAGGACGAGTTTGGATCGCAGAAGCTCAAAGCAATGCTTGTGTAGCCCTTTAGTGAAAAGGTCAGCAATTTGATCAGTAGAAGGAACAAACTGAACCTGGCCAAGAAAGCAAAGTGTGTAAGTTGACTAAATCCCTATATGGCTTCAGCAGGCGCCTAAACAGTGGCATGAGAAAATTGATTTCTGCATGATTGAAGATGGTTATAAGATAAATGAGTGTGATAAGTGCATCTATTATAAATCTTGTGAAAATTCACATGTTATTGTTAGCCTATATGTGGATGATTTATTGATCTTTGGCTCTAATGTGCATATTAATGAGACTAAAAATATGCTTAGTAGCCATTTTGATATGAAAGATCTTGGTGAGGCTAATGTAATTTTGGGGATGAAAATTACAAAAACATGTGATGGTATTTTTCTCGATCAGTTGCATTATATTGGGAAAATTTTGACAAAAATACCATTTTGATAATTGCAAGCATGTTCTTACTCCTTTTGATCCTCATGTGCATTTATTTCCTATTAAAAATGACAAGCATATTGTTGATCAAAAAGGATATGCTGGCATAATAGGGAGTTTACATTATGCTACTGACTGTACTAGACCTGACATTGCTTATGCAGTAGGAGTACTGAGCAGGTTTCCCAAGCCGAGTAGAGAACACTGGCTAGCCATTGAATGAATAATGAGATATTTATTTGATACCAAAAATTATGGCTTGTTTTACAAAAAGTATCCTGCAGTACTTGAAGCTTATAGTGATGTTGATTGGAATACTTTGTCAGGTGATTCACTCTCTACCACAAGATATATTTTTAATTTGGGTGGTGGTGCTATATGCTGGAAATCAAAAAAGCAATCTATTATTGATAATTCTACTATGGAGGCTGAGCTAGTAGCATTAGCATCAGCGAGTGAGGAGGCTAATTGGTTGAGAGATTTATTAAATGAAATCCCGTTTTGGGAAAAACCAATTCCTCTAGTGTTAATTCATTGTGACAGCACTGCTGCGATTGGTAGAGTACAAAATCGTTATTACAACAGTAAATCCAGACCTATAAGAAGAAAACACAGTATTGTGAGATCTTATTTGAGTAATGGCATCATAAATGTGACTTATGTGAGTTCATGTGATAATCTTGCAGATCCATTAACTAAGGCCTTGGCAAGAGAAAGAGTTTGGAATACATCGAGGGGGATGGGGCTAAAGCCATTAAATTCATGAGCCACGTATGAGGATACCCAACCTAGGGACCAGAGACCCTGTAACTAGGTTCAATGGGAAGAACGAATCGTATGGTGGTCATTTGGAAATGCATTGAAATTTTTTAATAAGTCCATCCCTATGGTGTGAGTGCATTTATCCTGTAATGTTATGGAGGTTGAGTTTTTTAAGAAACTCTTAATGAAATTATGTAGCTCTTATGAGTGGGGTGTTAGAACTACAAGAGAACCCTTGACAGATTTCACCTATGTCAGCGTGGAGGTGGGGCCGCTTCCTATGAGAATTAGGCTTTTGTTCTCAAATATGCTCATGAAAATGGGGATTAGCACAAGGCTGTAATGTGCTAGCTATTAAAACTCATGTCAATGCCTGGACTATTATGTGTGGGTAGTATTTTTTATTTCCCTTAAGCAGTCATAGTTCAAGTCGGAGAGCACTATTGACTCTGGAGTAGAGATTACTATTTTCACTAAGTGAAGGTTCAATGCAGAGCACACCTTCATGATGCATAATATCCCTCTTTGCCCAGGAGTCTCATTTAATATTAAAATAGGTAGGGGAATGTTGGAAATTTATTATTTTAATATTAAATTTCTGCACATTTTTTGGTGCCAGACTTTACAAGTCATGTGTATATCTGTGTGGGAGACTCTTATCTTAGCATTTATTTGGATATCCATTCGCAAGATCATATCTAATCTTGGGATCACATCATTTAATTGAGTGTTTGGATATCTAGGCAAATCTAGAAGAATCAAGGAGAATCTCTAGTAAATCTAGAAAGAATCGGGAGCATATCTTTTATATCTATCCATATCTAGCAAATCTAGAGCATATCTATCCATATCTATCAAATCTATCCATATCCAAGTGGATTTAGTCAATAATGGAAAAGATATAGTTTGGATTCATATCTATCCTATGAGATTTAGTAATTAATGAAAAGATATAGTTTGGATTCTTTTTTGCCTATATAAGGCTTGCTTGGGTGGCTTTGTATTCAAGAAGCAATCCCAGCCATAGAGCCATAAGCAAACTTCTCCTAAACACTTAGTATTTTCCTCCAGCTTTGTCCATCTTTATTCTCTAAAAAACAGCCTGTAAATTTAATATGAGCGTGAGAGTCTTGGGCAAAATGTAAAAGTGTTCTTTTGTTGAGCTTTGGATACTCTTACTTGTGCAGAGTAAGTCCGAACCATACGATAAATTATCGGGCTATTTATTTCCTGTAAATTTAATATGAGCGTGAGAGTCTTGGGCAAAATGTAAGAGTGTTCTTTTGTTGAGCTTTGGATTCTCTTACTTGTGCAGAGTAAGTCCGAACCATATGATAAATTATCGGGCTGTTTATATCCTGGAGGGGACAAGTCAGAAATTTTCTACTGCACCGGTTTGTTACCGTAAATGGCTTGACTTTCCTTAAAGAAAGCGAGATTTCCGCGACTCAGCTTGTTAATTTGTCCATTGTAATATTTATTTTTAGTGTAAACTTTTGTAATATCTCCAATATTATCTTTTTCAGCCGAATAACAAAGCAAAGGTTTTATAGGGATTAATAAAACGTAAGTTTGTTATGCTAACAGATAGTGGTCTCATAACAAGGAGGAAAAATAGGAGACCTAGTCAAAGTGGTTTTCAACTAAACACACCCATTTTAACTCTAACTATACATCCCTGTAATTCCTCCTCAGACCCATGTGATAAAAGTCAACGTAAAAGTAAAATATTAAATTAAAACCAACAAGATATTGTAATCTTCTAAGTAGGGTTTCAATTATTGTTATCGTCAAGAAGTGATCCAACAATGCCAAGCAGATATTATGATTAGCAACACTAGTTACACTACGCATATGGAAGACTCGATGTACTACAAGGGAAGTCACCAGTATTCTTCCCAACCAAGAGGATTCTTCATACTGTAGAATAGAATGAACCTGTTGAAGTAGAAGCAGCCTCCCAAGGTCCAGACCGTCCAGTAAGGTCATCATCTGGCGTGAACTCAACATCTGCCGCGAACTCAACGTCTTCACAAGCGGCAGATGCCCCATCTGACATTCTGATCGCATCCAACTCCATTACAACCTCTTTCATTGTTGGACTTTTCCTTCCATTCAAGGACAAGCACATTTTCGTGACATGCGCAACCGCCAAAATCTCTTCTTTCCCTGCTCCTTTCACAACTTGAGCATCGAGAATATCAAACAGTCGGTTCTCCTTCATTGTCAATAGGAAGTGTGCTGTTAGGCTTCCCCCTTCATCAGACTTGGCTGACAAAATTGGCCTTTTTCCAGTAAGGAGCTCAACAAGTACCGCTCCAAAACTGTAAACGTCGCTCTTTTCTGTGAATTGGCTCGACTAGAAGTCCTCTGAATCCAAGTAGCTGTAGGTACCCTGCATTGCTGTGGTCAAGTGAGTTTTATCAACAGAAATTGACCTTGAAATGCCAAAATCAGAGACTTTTGCTCTGAATTTATCATCCAAGAGTATGTTTGTGGACTTGATGTCCTGATGGCGGATGGCTATGGAAGGTGCTGAATGAAGGTAAGATAGAGTTCCTGCAATTTCTGTTGCGATCCGTAATCGTGAATCCCAGGTGGGAACTCTTCAATTTGGTCATGGATATACTTGAAAGGGTTCCAATAGGGATGAATTCATAAACCAACCTTGGAACTTTTGTCTCCAAACAACATCCAAATAGCTTAACAACAAACCACCATTTCGTTTTGAAGAATTTTTCCTTGAGCTTTGCTTCCTTTCTTCTATTGACTTCTCGGTACAACCACCACATACAAATTAGTAGAAGTAACACTCCAACACCTGAGAAAGTACCTGCCGAAGGTGGACAAAGTAGTAAGGCTCATTCAGCTGACTTCACAAAGAAATAGAGAAAGTCCCATCTGTTTTTTTGAAATGGGAAAGTCCATCTTACTCATACAACGAAGCCGATGGATATAAAACATCTATTGGTTTTATCTTGGTTCTACTGACCATATAACCATTACAAAATCGAAATTAACTTATGCACCATATAAAATAGACTGAATCGATAAAATTAGACACAAGGAACATTCTGTTCCAGTGAAATTTAAATGCATTTTCTGATTGAACATAATTGCAGTGTTGTAGTACTATTAAAATATGGCAATGAGTTAAGCTTACTTGCAATAATCACTTTGGCCCGACAATTGCTGTTGTTTATTATCAAGACGACGTGTTGAAGCAATCACTAACCACACGTTGAAGAAAAGCAAAACGCTCCCTCCTAGTGTCTCTCTAGCTTGTCCGAAAATTAAGGTTTCGGTGAATTCAAGATGAATTATTCGGATGGTTTTGCAATAATATAATGGTTCCTAGTCACAAAAATAGAACAGAAAGCAAAAGAATCACAAGCAACACTAGTTGTAAAATGGTCCAGAGGCCGAGTGATAAGCACCTGATATTGCAATTTAGGGTGCGCTAGGTCTCTAGTTTTAGTTAATTTTATCGTTAACTTAGTTGTTTTTAATTACTTTCGCACGTAAGGTATTTTAGTTTCGTTTCATAGGGAAACCGTTTAATTCAAGAATTTTAAAGCCCAAACCTTGTCAAAGATATTCAAGGTTCAAAGATGATCAAGAACGGAATAATCAAGTCCCAAAGCTCAGGCTGGAAAGACCCGAAGGTGCCTTGACGGCTCGAATTGAGCAAGGCAAGGATCAAAGAGGCAATGCTGCTCCTAAGCCTCTCGGTATTGGTATCTACTGATTTGTCCTATCAGTACTGAGCTACTCAACAATGCCAGCCAAGCCTCTTTGTATCGGTACCTACTGGTCCCTCCTATCGGTACCAAGGTTTTCTCCGCAACAGCCAGTACACAACTCGGTATCAGTACCATGTTTTGATTTTCATCGGTACCGAGTGACCTTCATCAGCAATTTAAGGCGTTTTCTCTAGGTACTGAGGGCTTCGGAAGGTGTCTTTGGAGCATCTTGGAGAATATTCTGTGCGCGGATCTTGGAGAATATAAATAGGCGTGATGTCACTGTACAAACATAGATTGTATTGCATATTTTTAGATCTAGATCTAGATTTTGAATCTTTTTGAATTGTTCTTCATTTTCAGCGCTTAACTTTTAATTTCCAGGCTTTATTAGTTTAGCTTTGCTATTGATCTCTTTATTAAAGTTGTACAATCTTCCGATCTATCGTTTAATCTAGTTTTCTTCAAGTTTTGTTATTTTAATATGCTAAGTAGATTTTTGCTTGCTCTTATCTTTTTAGATATGTGTGAGTAGTTTTCCAAGGTTAGGTCATCGGGTGAATAGCACCTCATGGCTCGAGTAAAAATTGCATTTTTCACCAATAACGTTTGAATCTTTGGTTTGAAAATCGATGTATAGTTTGGATTTGTTTATCAAATTGCTAAGGTGTTAACCTCTTTGATCATATGTAGGCACGAGCATCGCCTACTTGCCACACATGATGCTTGGAGCTCTGTCGCTCGAGGTGTTTGCTAAATAAATTTTAGAGCTAACTTGGTAATCGAACCATTTGATCTTCCGGGTTAAGAACCTTAGTTGAGTATCTTAAATCGTGTAATCGAGTGAAAAATGTAATTTAACTTGAGTCGTGGGTGTTAGTTATTCCTAGACCTAACCTGCTTTTTTATCCTAGTTAATTTGCTTTCAATTTAGCCTTTTTATTTCCATCGCAAAGTAAAACCAAGTTGGCTGTCTAAAAGCTGAAAACCCGTGCTTACTTCTACAAATCCAATCAAGCCGTATTAATTATTCCCGTGGGTACGATCCCGGTCTTCCGGATTATTATGCTTCAAATGACATTTTTACCCTACACTTGGGGTGATCTTATTTGATATATTGAGAAACGAAACATTTTTGGCGCCGTTGCCGGGGATTTCTTATTATGGCTTTCTTGGAGGTTCGACAAACCGCTGTAAGTATCCCGCTTCTTTCTTGTAGTAGTAGCCTAGTAGTTTATGTGTTAGTAGCTCGTATTTAGTTTGGTGGATACCTCTAACCTGGCTTTATACAAAACCTGAGGTGTAACGAAGCCAGGTTAAATATTGAGTTAGTTAGTTAGTATAGTTAGTTTTATTTGATTGCATTGCTTAGTCGAGGTGGTGGCTGTAACACACAAATTTGAATTCTGCAATAAAGAAGATGAAAAAGATGCATAAAATAATACTTTTTATTGATTTTGAATTGAAAGGGGTACAATTCTCTAATAAATGCTCTTTAAATAAGAAAAGTAAAATCCTCTGATTCGATCTCCGGAATTACTGGCGTTTTAACGGTTTGAATGCTTATTGTTGAATCGCCTGAACAGTAACTTTCTTTGAATCTTCAAGTTGAATAAACCGAAGAACAAAGTTTGAAGATGACTTGAACTTTGGAGTTTGATCTTTAAAATCTCTAAGTGTTTTGGTTTGTTGAGTGATTTGAGTTGCTGAACAATTTGATGTGGTGGACTTGCAAAGAAATCGACACAGTTTTTGGTGTTTGATGATTCTCTGCAGGATGTTGAGGAATGCTTGAGTTCTTGAAGAGTGCTTGAGAGCTTTGAAGAATGCCAAGCAAAAGGGTGTTCTCTCTCTCATATGAGCCTCTATTTATAGGTTCAATAAGAGAAGAGCTAAGTATGGCAAGATCTTATAATAAGATTTTTGATTGACTTGATTTGATTTGATTGGCTTGATTGATTTGACTTGATTTCATTTGATTTGACTGGATCTTGATCCCATTTCATTTCATATGTAAGAAGATTTTATTCTTCTTTTTAAGAAATGATTTTAATTTAAAAAAGAAATAATATATTTATTATTTGACTCTTTTCTTTTATGATTTATTTGAAGCGGGCCTGCACTTTTGGGCTTGTATACCTTAACCCGTTTGACCAATCAAGCTAGTCCAACTCTTTAATCCGTTAGGCTAATTAAATTAGCCCAACTTACTTTGGTCTTCACTGTATCTCACATGGATTGAGCCGTAGAAATTTGTTGGGTCCAATATTTATTCGAGTGCTTTGACCAATCTTGACTTTAATTAATTAAGACAATTTATCCCAATTGATGGGACGGTGATTAAGTCATGCCGAAATTTTAGTGTCTACAAATTTGCCCCCACTTCAAGACTCAGGCAGATGCTTGCTTGCTAGCATTGAGTGCGAGACTTGAAGTTCCTTTGGCGTACTTGTAACTTGAAGTGCTTGCTTGACCTCGCAGTTCCAAATATTTGAGCAGATTGCAAACGAATTTATTTATTTATTCCTGACCTGCAGTGCCTCATGACAATTTTTTTAGCGTTGGATTTTATGGTCCACGAAAATGAACCTTGGTGCGCCGCCGCCCTCGTGCAAAACTGTGGCTCGTCCAAGCAATCACTTTATTTTTTTATTTTTTCTAAGAATTGTGCCCAACTTAGATTCAGCCCCTAAATTAGCGAGCTTGACTTTAAAATTTTAGGCAAGGAATATTCGACGGGCAACTATTGCTTTTCTGTCATGGAAATGTTTATTGCTACGAAATATTTTCTCATGCAATGACCGATCCAAAGCTTTCGTTTCCTACACAAGGCATGTGTAATCTTGTGTTTTCCATAGAGAATAAATTTCCCAACTCCACCAAAAGCGTGACTGTCCTGTGACAAATCTTTGACGGACTAGTTTAAGGAAAATATGAAGGGCAGTTTTTTTTTTTTTTTGAAAAAAATTCCAGAGGCATGTGTATGCCTGAAACTCTTATTTCTGTTACCTCTATATTTTCCTTGCGATCAAAGGTCCCTTCTTTTCCAAAAGGAGAAACAGGACTTCCCCTGAATTTCAACCTTTTCCTTTCTTTTGTATCTTTCAGTCAGAGATTCTCTTGTACTTAATAAGGAATTGAATTTTCCTTTCTTATTTCCTTTCTCCTTCACGGTGCAAGACCCAAAATTTTCGAAAATATATGTATGCTCAAATTATTCCGGCTGTGATAAACATACCCAAAAAGGATTGTGAGAGCCATAAAAGTAGGAACGTAGACCATGAAGGATTTAATTTCCATGGCTAGAGAAAATCAAATATTGACCTTCCCTGCCAATAGTTTCTTTATTTGAGTGGTTCAAACAATTTCCTAAACAATTTGGTTCTTTAGCCACCATAAATTGTAACCTTTGGGCATACAAAACTTCACACCTTGCCCCGTATTTGCACTGCCTTTGCATTTCTGAGGCCGTGCTCTATTCGTCTTCTTGCTATTGCTGTTCAGAAGGGCTAATTAAGAAAAGCAGGAATTTGGTCTTTAAGGGTAAAGCTCTCCACCACCTCTTCACATGTGTCAATTTATACTCTTTTACATCATGCATGTCTGGCCATACTGAAAATGCCTGCAGCTGTCTTTGTCTTCTTTCTCCCTTATTATTATTATTTTTATGTGAATGTTACCAGCAAATTGTCCAAAGGTAGTGAAGGGTTCTCCATGGTTTCCACGTAGAAGTCTAGCAACCTCCTTAATTTATAGTTTGCTCCTAACATTTGGTGGAATCTTGTCTTTTTGTGGGAATCTTGATAGCACCAAAAATGGTCATGCATGTACACGTATATTCCGGCATAGAACCAAAATTGCAGCTGAGATATTCGAGATCCGTCTTGAACTTGATTTATTTGAAGCTTGTTTACTCTTTTACGGAGTATTTTTTTAATCTTACTCTGCTTCTTTTGGGTGAGTAAACTGCTGAATGAATGTCATTATGCCCAATGCATTTTTTTTTTTTGATATCTGTCTACTTTTCCCAAGACATTATACGCATGCATGTTGTTACAGATTTACTCATGCTTTTTGCATGAATGAACAGTTCACGAAGCCATCCCCACATTCCTTGCTTGCTGCCACCTGCTACAGAATAACGGGGTACATTACTTTTAGCAAAGTTTGCAAAGTTTGGAGAATTTGTCTTCAATCGCTTCACTTTCCATAATTCTTTGGCATACGTAACACTTTGACCGTAGCGGAAAATGTGCATGGTGGGCTAGTCATTGGCTGGTTATCTGAGCACTTTTCCTACCATTTGAACCATAGGTTGCTAGTTTGACTTCACGGAGAATGCGCCTAGTGGGCTAGTCCTTGGCTAGTTATCTAGACACTTCTCCACACCCACAGACCATAGGTGGTTAGTTTGACTTTACGGAGAATGCACCTAGTGGGCTAGTCCTCGACTAGTTATCTAGATACTTCTCCACACCCAGAAACCATAAGTGGTTAGTTTGACTTAGCGAAGAATGCGCCTAGTGGGCTAGTCCTCGACTAGTTATCTAGACACTTCTTCGTACCCACAGACTATAAGTGGTTAGTTTGACTTAGGGGAGAATGCGCCTAGTGGGCTAGTCCTTGACTAGTTATCTAGACACTTCACCACACCCATGGACCAAAGGTGGTTATTTTTACCTTGCGGTTCGGAGGATGCGCCTAGTGGGCTAGTCATTGACTAGTTATCTAGTCACTTCTCCACCCCAATTGGAGAGGGTTGGATGTTTACCATCATGGAGAGTGCACCCGGTGGGCTAGCTTTTGCCAAGTTATCCGAGCGCCTCAGCACGTCCTGTGATCGTAGGCCAATTATATCTTTCTTATAACATGAGCTTTTTCTTGTAAGTTTCTTTAGTCTCTTTTCCTTTTTGTACCCTATTTTGCATTGTAGGCATAGCTTGCTTCAAGAGTTTCCAAGAAGGTTTCATGACTATTCTTAATGACCCTATTGATAAAGCTGAGAATGGGACCATTTTAATTGTTCATCCCACTTTTCTTGGAGCATGGGCTCTATAGTATGAGCCTATAGGTGACGTGCTTCATCCACCACAATGGGCTATTGAGACTAATTGTGAGGTTATTGGAAGCAAGTCTGATTCTCAGGCATTGCTCTTGCAGTCAGCTCATCACGATGAAGAGACAGACCAACCTACTACGTTCTCCCTCCTTGGCCATAGGACCCAGACCAAAGAAGCAGTTTGGGGAAACACTTTTAAAGCGATCGTCGACCCTTCGTATTGTGAAGGGTATTGGGAGTGGCTAGAAGACATATTGAGTCGTCATGAGCAGATGTTGAAGAAGGCGAAGATTTATGAGGCCATATACGCTTCTTTGTTTTCATATGATCGACTCGGAAGTGTCATGCGACATTTTTGCGAATTATGGAGTCCATCCACCAACACTCTGCATACTGCTGTGGGAGAGATGTCCATTTCTCTTTGGGACTTGCGAGCACTTGGCGGGCTACCAATTTCTGGTTTAATTTATGATGAGGCCGTTCCACGCATAGATGAGTTAATCGGCTTCGATAAAGATAATACGTACTATCTCCCTGTGAACTGTTGCTACCCTTGCGTACCATCATCTTCTTATAGACTCAAAGAAAGGTGAAGTGAAGATTGACGCATGGGTGAAGTTTTGGTTCAAAGGGAAGATTTCCTATTCCAGGTCGTCGAAGAAGACTTCTCGGAACAAGACCCAGCAACCTGCCAATGTTAACGATCCTTTTGGTAGCATTGGCGAAGCTCAAGTGTGAACAACCAAGCAGGAAGAGGTTTTCACCATTTTGGGGGTCAAAGAGACACAAAAGGATGTTGCGCATCTGGCATCTTTTCTTGCTTGTTGGCTATGCAAATTTGTTTTGCTTGTTGGGAGTTGCGAATTGATCAGACCTGGGGTTTTCAAAGTTGCCGCCATGATGGCTCGTGGTACAAGATTCTGCCTTGCCATCCCTGTACTAGCGACTATTTATAGAGGATTAAATGATATTGCTAAATCTTTTAATCCTGGGAAGTGTGATGCTGTCTTTCCTGTCCATTATGTTTATGCATGGCTAGGAGAGTATTTCGGCACCCATTTTAGCAGCAACTCCCAACCATCGCTTCAAAAACCAAAGATGATTAGATATGGTGGCGAAAGGGTGGCTAAGCAACTTGATGAAGCTGAAGCGCTCGACCTATTCTGAAAGTGTGATGGTCTGGTTATGGATCGCTTTGCACAACGAGAGGGCAAAAGCAAAGAATTGGTTGACGACGATCAGCTCAGTGATTGGGAGATGGAGTACCTCATCAGCATTTGATCTGGATATCTGACATTGCGGAGTGGTTCCACTAAATTCATCGAACCATACAACCCTCATAGATTCAGCCGACAGTTTGGCTTTACTCAGGATGTACCAGGGAGACTTAACGTTAACCTTCGTATTTGCAGCTTGAAGAATATTGTCAAGCATTTCGAGTCCCTTATTTGTAAAAAGTCCCAGAGCAAGTTGAGGTTGCTGAACCATGCTGACCGTCGAGCCATTCCCATTACCAAGGCATATCTGGAATGGTGGTCTCATATTTATGGAGATTATTTTCAAAGCTCAGCCGAGCACTTTGCGAGGGGTAAGCGTTTTGCCTTTCCCAAGCAACAAGTTGTTAAGGCCAAAAAACTTGTTACCGCTGAACCATCTACTGACCTTCTCACCACACGAATGCATGGTGGAAACCACGACTTGGTTAGAAGTGTTATTCCTCGTAACAAAACAATGGCGCCACCTTAAGAAGAAATCTGGCTGCGGCATTGCTGAAAGGGTTGATGTTCATTTAATGATATGGACAAGCTCCTTGAAGGTGTCCCAAGTAGCAGTCAACCAATTCAGGCCAATCAGGTTGAGGTAAGGAAATTTATTTTTTGTTCCAACCAATATTTGCGTGTTATATCTCCAAACACCAACAATTTTCTTTTTTTTTTAGTTGCTGGAAGGTGATATTATACATAACTCTAAGGACGAAAACTTTATCCTCCTTGATGAGCAGTCCATGAGTGGAGAATCAGTTCGCAGCCCATCTTCCTTTGATTTGGCACTATGACAATGACAAAATCAGGCATTTGGGGCAATCTGTCTTCCACCTTCATTAAACACTCCTAAGTTGGGTCCAGCTGCACCATCGACCGTTACTGCATTTGATACTGGAAGTACTATTGTTGATGCTCGTCCTACTGCTTGTTTGATTTTGGATAATAGCATTAATAGTGTCTTACGCAAGACCCCTCTTAAGAAGCTAGCATACTTGAGGCCAAAGTTGCAAAAGATTTACGATGAGTTTTCGAAATTCCAAGTGGATTATTCTCCGCTCCGAATCCAGATAGAGAAACACATACAGAATGCTGGCAACTATATTTTGATGAGTTCCGGTTTTGCTAGTGGGATGACCTTGGAGGTGCTAGTGCGATGATTGGCGGATATAGATCAACGTCTTACCAATGCTTTGGCTCTCAATGGCCAAAAAATGCAACGCGCTCAAGTACTCAGCTTTGAATTAGATGGCATTGGTTCGAAGAGAGTTAAACTGATGAAGGAGCTAGAGCTGTTAGATTTGCAGGCAAATAAGCTCAAGGAATCAATTGATGGGATTGATGTAGAGAGAGTTCAGGATCAGCATGTTATCGCAAATTTGCAAGCAGAACGAGCTACTCTAGAGGCAGCTGAGGTGATCGAGAAGAATGATATGGAAGTGGCTAATAATCTGGAGCAACTTCTGAAGTCCGAGCAAGACGAGATCCAGAATTTGGCGTGGCTACCTTTGTCACGCCCCGCTTTATAATAATTCGGCAACATGGTTTTTACCTCAATAAATAAATAATTTTGTCCAATAACTCAAAACAGCTTTCTTTTCACTCGATCATGCAATGAGTTATAAGTCTTAACCAAATTAAAAGAAGCATGACAAGCTATCCACTTCCAAACATTTCAAAATTTTTTTTTTTTGCCACTAAGGCACCCAAAACACCACTTAAACTATACAACTCCAATTACAAAAGGAGGTACAAGTTTTCCTTCTTCCTTACCTAAAAGGCATAACAAAGCATTTATAGAGGAGAGTTTAACATTTATCATTACATTCTCAAAGTCAAAAACATATACATATAGTCAAAAGATAGCTTTTAAGACGCAACAAAATATCATGCAGATCGACTCGCCAAAACACAAAAGATATCTCCATCACCGCGTCCATCAAAGCGTATCCTTGCCTTTCGAACCTGTAAGGTAGGGGTGAGCACGACCGCCCACACATAATCTACTAGAAACTAAAAGATGCAAGTGACATGTTTGAAAATATGAATACTCATGATAGCTAGACACAACTCTTAATGAATATAATAAGCTCGAAAGGATGAAACCAAAATTCTTCAAACAAAAAAAATAGGTCAACACATTAAACTAAGTACAAGAAAGTAAGAGCACATAAAACCAAGGTCCAAGTTATCACAGTTGTGTACCAATCCTAGGCAACTGATCAGGTCCCTAATCATCCAAATTTATGGGCTACTAACCCAAAGGCCTATGGGGCACCTTATCCCGCGCGGGTTTACGGACTATACACTGACGGATAACTCATTATCCATATGCTTCCGGCTACACAACGAGCATAAAATGGCCAAGTCAAACGCCAATACATGGCTCACTAGCCCAAACGTCAAGTATCAATCTCAAATCAATTCCAATAAGTAAATACAACTTGTATCGACACAAATCTCAATCTTTACTTTCAAATCCACAAAGCACTAAACATAGATATATAAGTGTATATACTTTTTCAACTCCACCCTCAAAAAAATTCATCAATTATGTCAACAAGAGGTAATCTATATCAAATACAAAAAAATTAATGTGCTCTTCACCAAATGCAAACAATTAATCTAAGTACCCCAAACTAGTATATCCATTATCAATCCAAATAAACATAAGCCAATATTTAGACACCACAAATTTCCTAGGCAAAATATTTTCTCCACACCCAATTAAACACTAAATACATCAATTTCAATATACAACTAAAAATATGAAATTTACACCACCACTCAAATTAGGGCTTTTCTTCCATAAATCAATTACTACTTATATACATGAAAATAATCAATCCTCAAACACAATACTTGCATTTTTAAGATGTCTAGTAGAAAAACCCTACCTCAAAGACGAAAACCCCCAAGATGTTGAAATCCCGAAATTTGACCGATTGAGATTTTGTTCGGATAGATGCGCAGCCCTTTGTCCGTAGATCACGTTTCCTTCTTGCCTTTTTGCGAGATTCACGAGCCTTGACCTTCGATTTTGGTGTTGAAGCATGAGGGTTTTTGAGAGAGAAAAGCAAAGAAAAAAAAACAGAGAGGAGACGCAGGAAAGGGAAAAAGGAGAAATGAGGAATCGGTCCTCTGATCCGATTTTTTTTTTGATTTTTAAGTGTAGTTATTACACTACACCCCCCTCTACTTACTAGCATTCTCTCTCAAGACCTACTTAACCACAATTCTAATTATAACTATGTGCTATAAAAATAAATCTTAACCAATCTTGAAAGCTATCCGACATAGGTCCCCCAACACTCTCGCCCTATGGCCCATGGACTCGGGCCCGCATAACCAACATACGTCTACATATATAAAACAAAATTCACAGCGCACAAAATTATCTAATTATAATTCCACGTAACCACATCATAAATAAATAAATTAAAATTAGGGATGGGTCTCTACAACCTTAGTCCTTATTTTGCTTTCCCTTAGGCTTGTTTAGTCTCTAGATGAGTGTTTCATTTTCACCCGCAAATCATGTCTTGCGTTTATAATGCTTAGTATAAGATGATCACTTTATTATTTAAATAAAAGCTACCCGCAAATCATGTCTTGCGTTTATAATGCTTAGTATAAGATGATCACTTTATTATTTAAATAAAAGCTATTCTCATACTTTTAGCTGTTCACAGTTCATTCTTTGCGGGCCAGGAGTAACAAAATTTTTTTATTTTTTTTGGGACTGACTGTACTCAAGAAAAATTCTCAAGTTGGCTACATACCCTTGGAAGGGATCAAGTCAAAACGCAGTTCAAAGGTAAAATAACAATTTTTTTTGGATTGACTGTACTCAAGAAAAATTCTCAAGTTGCCTACGTACCCTTGGAAGGGATCAAGTCAAAATGTAGTTCAAATATGATGAATCCTTTTTTTTTTTTTTTTTGGGTCGTACACAGTTTCAACTCATGCGGGCCAGGAGCATCATGCAGTTTATGCTCGTGCGATTAGGAGTAGGAGGTTTCAGGGATAGTAGCGCTTCAAGAAATTTCCGTTGATCGGACCAATTCTAAAACCTTGTTCATCAGCTATCTTGTACGCTCCGCTGTTGTAGACTTCCACCACCACATATGGACCATCCCATTTTGACAAGAATTTGTTACGGGTTCGACGATTAGTGATGATGGGTCTTCGCAGTGCAAGCACTAAGTCTCCAAATTTAAAGGAGCGAGGCTTAACCTTTTTGTCGAAAGCTTTAGAGATTCGAGCTTGGTAGCATTCCAACTATTGCTGCGCTTCCAATCTCTTCTCGTCCAGTGCTTCAAACTCAGTGAGGTAGAGCTTTGCATTTTCTTCATCAGTCAAGCCTTCTTGGAGGGCAATCCTTAATGATGGAATTCGTCGCTCCAGTGGAAGAACAGCTTCAACACCGTACACAAGAGAGTATGGGGTCACTTGAGTAGGGGTCCTATGCGTTGTTCGGTATGCCCAAAGAGCTTCTCAATCCTTTCATGCCAATCTCGCCTAGACTTTGCGACCACTTTCTTCAAGAGGTTGCTCAATGTTTTGTTAAATGCATCTGCGAGCCCATTAGCCGGTGCATTATACATTGAGGAGGTTCTTTGCATGAAGTCAAACTTGTCGCAAAGCTTATCCATTAGCTTATTAATGAAGGGTGTTCCATTGTCAATGATGATGTGACGTGGCACTCCATACCGAAAGATGATATTTGACTTGATGAAATCAACAACGGTTTCCTTCTTGACTTCCTTGGCTGGAATAGCTTCGGCCCATTTTGAGAAGTAGTCCGTTGCAGCCAGAATGTACAAGTGGCCAGCGGAAGATTTGGTAAGTGGTCCAACTGCATCTAACCCCAATGCATTAAATGGCCACGAGGCAACTGTAGGGTGCAATGGTTCTAGTGGCTGATGGATAAAGTTTGCATGGAATTGGCAGGCTTGGCATCTTTTCGCATAATTCAGACAATCCTTGACCATAGTAGGTGTAACGCCCCTAATTTTAGGTACGTTAAAAGGATAATTTATTACAAAACTTAAAGAGAGTCACTGCTCATTATTACAACATAACTCTCATAAGAGTATTTTAAACACAAAATAGGAAACTTAGGGTTCCTAACTACTGCTCCGCTTGATCCTCCATCCTAGCGAGTTCTTCGGCTCTGAATGCCTCCAAAGTGAAGAGTTCGCCTTGTTCATCTATCAGATCTGACATATTATACCGGCGTCGCCACCCATATAATATGTCAGGGTCACCAAAAGGTAACACCTTGAGTTACAAAGGCTCAATAGTATAATCCTACTTACTAACTCTTAACTTAAGAACAAGAGATCATAATATCAACAATTCTACATAAATCAATCATATTGACAAATAGTTAATCAAATCCACATTTCTTATTCAAGCTAACGTTAGTGTTGACTTTTCTGACTCATCGTAGATTGTGTCGTTATTTCCACTTTTCTCTTCTTCCAAAACACCTTTCTAACTCACCCAACCTCCGTTCCGCCGTTCCGGGTTTCCGAGTATCATCACAATGGTTCCGCCGCACCGGGTTCCCATTGGCACACGATTGCATTGGCTCCTCTCCACGGATAACCAAGCCACACACCCAATCTCGGTTCCGCCGCACCGGTCTCCCGAGTATCCTCACAATGGTTCTGCCGCGCCGGGTTCCCATTGGCGCACACACACACACAAAACTCACATAATGCCACCAAAATCGGTCATTATGTAGTTTCAAAATATTTCCTTCCTCGGAAAACACATTTTCTTCCTCGTTAACCTCACCCTAAGCGTCATGTCTTTAACTTTCGTGGTTTAGGTGTCTTGTTTTCATGCATAGACTTCCGCGGTAGGCCTTTCCACATAAACAAGCATTCATCAAAAATTCAAAGCTATTCTAACAAGATCATCTAACTCCAAACTACTTAGCATGCTTAAATCACTGTGAGCGAACATAAATCATGCATTTCCAACATTTTAAGATAACCTTATCTACTTTAGAAAGAATGACCAAAGTTTACTTCTTAATGATGTTCTATTCACCAACATACGATCTAATACAATACATAGAGTTGGTGGACTAGGATTCCTACCTTACTTCTTGGCGGTGGTCGGCTACGGAGAATTTGGTCGTCGATTTTGTGATTCGGCGGGGTAACGTCTCCGGATTGCTTCGAAAGGAAGAAAGATGAACTTTTCTCTTCCTAGAAATAACTTGCTAACTAAACTAAGCTACTTTTAGAGATCTAGAGGTGGTTTTGGAAGTGGTTTGATGGTTTCTCTCAAGAACTCTCAAGAAACTCAAGAAAATAAGAACTTTAGAACTAAGAACACTTAGAATTTCTAGAGAGAAGGAAGAGCAAAGCTTGAAGGTGTGAGTTTGAAGCTTGGAATGGCTTCTATTTATAGGCCAAGACTCTCCTCTCTCTCTCTAGCCGATTCACTCTCTCTCTCTCTCTCTATATATATATATATATATCTCATTTTTCTTTCACATGTCATGGTTGATTGATAGGTTGATGGGTGAAGTTAAGGCTTGCTTGCACACTAACCACCTAGTTTTAGGCTTGCATGGCTAGTTTTAGTACTTTGGAGGGGACTATGGAAGATATAGAGGTAGAGTTGTACAAGATTTGGTGTTTAAATATCAATTCAAGGACAAAAGGTGATGGATTTGAAAGATATTCATCCCAAAAGTTGAAAGGATGAAAGAAGAATAAGGTACAAGTCCCATCTCTCCTTTCTTTCTTCTTCTTCTCCTTCCCTCTCTCTCTCTTCCTCTCTCTCACGGCCTCTCTCTCCTCTCCCTTCTCTCGGCCTCTCTCCCCTCTCCTTCTCTCTCTCACCCACATATATATGTATATATATACTAAGAAAGACTAAAAATAATAATATATAAGTAAGTACATAAGTACAAGATTCTTGGGTTGGAAAAGTCAAGATTCCCTTATTAAACTAATCAATTAAGCACATGTTGAATAATAAACTATATTATAAAAGTACTAAGGGAATCTTAGGTCATTAAACCTATTTAGTACTAGTTGGCAAGACTAACTTATTGTCCAATGGTTAATACATCCCCAAATGGTTAATAACTAATGGTTAATAAAGGACAAGTACTTTAAATAATAAACTAAGCCTTATAAAAAGACTACATGTCCTTTTGAATGTGGCAAATATACATATGCATATATACATGTACTTATCAAGATATAATAATGGAAAAGCTATTGTCCAATGCGTAAAGATTACCCTAACAATTATTATCCAATGGACAATGGCTAAAAGGCAACTAAATGGTTTACTAGTTTGGTTAAACTAACTAGTTGGTTGAGAATTGATTAGGCATAGCAATCAGGGTTTCTAGTCGAGAAATAAGGTGATAAGGCGTTCGATTGCTTGAAGACAAACCGCTAGAAATTAATAAGAAAACCACGAGCAATCAAGAGAAATTAAGAAATTTCGAATAACAACGAGATTTTTATTGAATGAAAAATTGGAGTTGTTACAGTAGGCTAGTAGTATCCCATCCTTTTTACTCGAAAGTGAAGTTTTGGACCAGATTGATGTGGCCCACAAATCCCAGAGTGGGATTCTTCCATTGGTTGTTGGGATTCTTCTTTCCCAAGACAGCGGAGAAAGACACCTTCGAATGATCGACGAAATAAAGTATCTTTGAAAAAGATGAATCGAGGAGCACATCGTCTTATCTCTGCCCTATGTCAACGGTCATTTGGAAGCTTTTCATATTGGAGGTAATCAATCAGGGGTTGTCTCCAATCGTTGTCTTTAATGGGCATGACTGTGATTGCATTTGCTTCTTCGAGGCGGTAGTCCAACAACTGTGGCAATATCCATTGTTTGCACACATGGACGTTGACATTCTCACCTTCTTGCAATGCCAAGGTTGTTGCTAGGTTAGCTAGTGCATCTGCCATGTGATTCTCCTCTCGTGGCACATGCTCATGCGTCACTCCTTCAAGATTTTTCAACAAGTGACTTGCATATTGAAAATATGGAACTAAGTCATCTTTCTTCACTTCATAGTCGCCGCATAGTAGGTTAATTATTAGCTTGGAGTCTCTAAAGACCTCAAGGTCTATAATCTTCATTTCAGTAGCCATTTGGAGACCAAAAATCAAAGCTTGATACTCAGCGACATTGTTTGAACATTTTTCTCTAAGTATGAATGCATAAGGTAGGACTTGCTTTTGTGGAGAGACAAAGATAACAACAGCTCCAGCCCCTTCCAACCTAGCAGCCCTGTC
>CM033798.1:32040348-32050848 GCA_019656835.1 Rhododendron ovatum | reverse complement strand
GATTGGCTTACCTTCGTCGCTTCATATCAAATTTGGTTGGGCGATGTCAACCATTCAGCGCCTCATGAAGAAAGGGACTCCTGTTGAGTGGGATGAAGCATGCAACAATGTCTTCAAGACATTAAATCATATTTGACGAGACCTCTGTTCTCACCGCCCTTAAACCTGGACGGC
This sequence comes from Rhododendron ovatum, assembly GCA_019656835.1. Classification (NCBI taxonomy): domain Eukaryota; kingdom Viridiplantae; phylum Streptophyta; class Magnoliopsida; order Ericales; family Ericaceae; genus Rhododendron; species Rhododendron ovatum. The sequence continues at coordinate 32,050,674 of CM033798.1, read as the reverse complement.
CTTTAATCTTGTATATTGCAGCCCAAGAGCGTTCAGTGGGGGCCTTGCTTGCCCAAGAGAATGATGAAGGGGAAGAAGGCGCCTTGTGCTACTTGAGTAGAATGATGCTGCCTCATGAATTAAACTATTCTACAATTGAGCAAATGTGTCTAGCTCTAGTATTCGCAATTGAAAAGATGCTACACTATTTTCAAGCTCACACTTGCATCTCATCTCCAAGCTAACCCAATCAAATACGTCATGACAAAGCTGGTCCTCACTGATCGATTGGCAAGATGGTCACTTCTCTTTCAACAATACAAGATCATCTATGTACCTCAAAAGGCCGTTAAAGGGCAAGCTCTAACTAACTTCTTGGCAGATCATCCTATACCAGCTGAGTGGGAGTTGTTCGAAGAATTGCTGGATGAAGACATCATGGTGGTAGAAGTTCGTCCCCATGGACAATGTACTTTGATGGCGAGTCACATCGAAGTGGCGCAGGCGTAGGTATAGTGTTTGTTTCCCCAGAAGGAGATGTCTTGCCTTTGCTTTCACCCTTATACAAAACTGTTCAAACAATGAGGCTGAGTACCAAGCTCTCATTCTCGGATTGGAGTTGGTAGTTGAAGCAAAGCATTGCAACTCAAGATATATAGAGATTCAATGTTGATCATCAACAAACTCCTAGACATCTATGAAGTGAGGAATCCTGAACTCATGTCTTTCAATAACTATGCACGTCGCTTGATCGCATGGCTTGGTGGTGTCACTCTGGAGCATGTACCGTGAGGCGAAAATAGCCAGGCGGACGCACTTGCAAAGCTTGCTTTCCCTAACCAAAAGACGCACGTTCCAATATGCCGAAGTTGGGTCATACCTCCAATCTTTGACAATGAAGACAATGGTGAAAGGGAAGTGAATGTTGTCTCAGTGCTTGAAATTGAAACAAAGGATTGGCGCCAACTCCTTATCGATTATCTGCCACATAGGAAATTGCCTGATGATCCACATAGGAGAGCGGATGTGAAGCATCAAGCTCCTCGATTCATTTACTATAAAGACACACTCTACTGCTGATCTTTTGAAGGGTTATTCCTCCATTGCCTTGAAAAAATGAAGCTAAGAAAGCTCTGGAAGAAGCTCATTCTGGAATATGCGGTGCTCATCAATCTGGCCCAAACTTCATTTTCGAATCAAAAGAATGGGCTACTATTGGCTAACCATGGTCAAGAATTGCATGGAGTACACCAAGAGATGTCATGCTTGCCAAATCCACGCCAATTTTATACATCAACTGCCAGAACTGCTCCATCCAACTGTCACTTCATGGCCTTTTGATGCATGGGGGATGGATGTCGTGGGCCCCTTGCCGAAGTCTTATGATGGTCACTTATACATCTTGGCTGCAACTGACTACTTCTCCAAATGGGCAGAGGCTATTGCACTAAAAGAGGTAAAGAAGGAAAATATTGTCAACTTCATCCGTACTCACCTCATCTTCAGATATGGCGTACCGCATTGCATAATCATAGACAATGGAAAGAATTTCTACAACAGTGTCATGACCAGACTTTGCCAAAAATTTGGCTTCAAGTAGTATACCTCTACTATGTACAACCCGCCTACAAATGGTCTTGCGAAAGCATTCAACAAGACTCTTGAGAACTTATTGAAGAAAATGGTTGCCAAAGCAAATAGGGATTGGCCTGAGAGAATGGAAGAACCTTTTTGGGCATATCGAACTACATATCGAACAGCCACTCAAGCCACTCCATATGTACTAGTGTACGGAGTGAAAGCTATTTTGCCACTCGAACGTCAAATTCCATCTTTAAGGATGTCTATTCAAGAAGGTCTCACTCATTAAGACAACGCTTGTTTGCGACTCGAAGAACTAGAAGCACTTGATGAAAAGAGACTTGAGGCACAACATCTTAAATGTTTATCAAGCTTGCATGTCGAAATCATTCAACAAAAAGGTTCGCCTTCGTTCTTTTTCAGAAAGGAGACTTGGTTCTTGCTGTGAGAAGGCCCATTAATACCACCCATAAAATCGGTGGCAAATTCATTTCCAAGTGGGATGGACCATATGTGGTGCAAGAAGTTTACTCAAGTGGCGCCTACAAACTGGTTGCTGAAGATGGCTTAAGAGTTGGCCCCATAAACTGCAAATTCATGAAGTGCTACTACCCTTAAAGGGCAAGCGTTACTCCATGACGCATGAGCCTAAATTGCATGTTGCTCCTGGCCCGCATGAGCTAAAACTATGCAAGGCCCCCAAAAAAAAATCCAAAATATGAACTACGTTTGACTTGATCCCATTTTGGGTACGTAGGCAGCTTGAATTTCGAGCTCAGTTATTCAAAAAAAAAAAAAAAGATTTGTCTTACCTTTGAACTACGCTTTAACTTGATCCCTTCCAATGGTACGTAGGCAACTTGAGAATTTTTCTTAAGTTTAGTCAATCCATCAAAAAAAAAAAACCACAACTATGCTACTCATGGCTCGCAAGAGAATAAACTGTGAATGACTAAAAGTATGAGAAAACTTTATTTAAATAATAAAGTGGTTGTCTTGTGCTAAAACATCATAAACGCAAAGGCATAATTTGCCTAAAAATGAAACATTCATTTAGTAAAGTAAACAAGCCTAAATAAAAGAAATACGACAAAGAAAAGTAGAATAAACACTAGTTTAGCCAAGCCAAATTTTGGATCTCTTCCAGCTAGGATTTCAGAAGTTGCTCCAAATTGTTAGCCACTTCCATGTCTGCTGGCTCCATCACCTCAGTCGCTCTACGGTAGCCTGCTCTGCTTGCAAAGTTGAGACAACATGCTGCTTTTGAGCTCTTTTTGCATCGATCCTTTCAATTGATTCTTTGAGCTTATTCGCCTCCAAGTCCAACAACTCGAGCTCCTCCATCAGCTGACCTCTTTTGGTATCAACATCCGCCAATCATTGCGCCTTCACCTCTGAAGTCATGCAGCTAGCAAAACCCGATTTCATGGAAACATAGTTGGCAGTATTCTGTATCCAGTTCTTTATCTGAGTTTGGAGCGGGGAGTAATCCAATTCAAGCTTTGAAAACTCATCATAAATCACTTGCAAACTTGGTCTTAAGGATGCTAGCTTCTCAATGGGAGTCTTTCTCAAGATACTCTTGATGTGGCTATCAAAAATCTTCGCGGCCACGCGATGAGCAAAATGGATAGTACTCCTTGTATCAAATAAGGTAGCAGTTGACGGCACCGCTTGACCCAACATAGGAGGCTTGGAAGAAGATGGAGGATGGATTTCCTTTGCCCCAAATACAAAATTCTTTTGTCATCGCAATGCAAGATCAAAAGGGTTTGGACCATCAACAGAACTTTTACACTCATCTGATGCAAACTGGTTTTCCAACTAAAGAAGGAAATAACTCATCAAGAAATTTGATGAAAAAAATTTCAAACTTCTTTAAAGAGTAAATAAAGTAAAGAACAAAAGAAGGCAATGGTTAAAGCTAACTCGTTTACCCAATACCTCAACATGGTTTGAAGTGTCCGGCAAATCATCAAGGACGTCATCCAAATTAAAGTCCAATTTTGCCAAATCAAAAATGTAAAGACCCGGAAATTCGTAAAATTAATTTAAAAGTTTTACAAGAAATAAAAGGAGGAAATTGATTTGAAGTATTGAGATTTGGGGTTAAAATGTTAAAGTGTTATGCTTGAGGGGTAAGTGTGTGTAGTGTGTATATAGCATGTATGTATGGTGTATAGGGAATAACTTTCCCTTTTCTTTTCTCCTCCCACTCTCCCGTTCTTCTCCTCTCTCTCGGCTCCCATCTCTCACTCTCACTCAAACTCCACCCAAATCACCCAAAATCTACACAAAACTACCTCCAATCTTTCATTCCTACACGTATTGGAGTTCTTTTCTTGTCGGATTAAGCTCGGTGGAGGCGTATTCCATTCGGTTTCAAAATTGGGGCTGGGGCTTGGAAAACCCTTTAAATTCGTTCTTCAATCTTGAGGTAGGGAGTTCTAACTTTCAACATATGTTTATGGCTTGTTTCTTGTAGCTTGATTCTTGCCATTGATCGTTGTTGATGTTGTTGTTAAAACCCTTGAAAATCTGCAGAAAATCTGCTTGAAATGAACTGTTATCGATACCCTTAGTGTTGTTATCGATACTTTTGTGCTTCAAAACCCAGAAATTCACTTGTTATCGATATCCATTGTCCTAGATATCGATACCCTTGCGTCTAGAGCACTTCTTAACCCAAAGGTATTGATACCATTTACCTTGGTATCGATACCTGTTGCTTATCTCCAGCTTTCACTATTTTGCTTTATTTTTTTTTATCGTTTTGGTTCCCAATCACTTCCAACTTACCCAAACACCTCCCAAATGACTCTTAACTTGGTTATTTGTAGTTTAATGACTTTGTTGAACGTATTCATTACTTTAATACTCGTTTGGATATGATTTCACAAAAATACTTTATGTATCAAAGTTGGATTTGAACGATACGAACATGACAGATACATGATTTTAGAACTTTACGAACACGATGAGAACATTCAGGACATCCCAATGGGTACGGTGTCTGGCAGAGGACATCGGAGTCCTTTAATTGGCCCAGCATGAGCTATATGCTCGTATTTGATACTTCAGGACATCCCGAATGGGTAAAGTGCCTGGCAGAGGACATTGGGGTCCTTAATTGGCCCAGTTGGAGCTTCGACTCATGACACATGTATGAGACACGTCTTGACATATGGTGTTTTTCAAAGTTTGTTCAGTAAGACACATGATTGGTTTTGAAAATCAAAGGTTGGAATTGGATAACTATTGTTGCCCTTTCCATTGGTTTTGGTTGCCATCTTTCATCCTGTGACCATTCCTGCATTTCATCAGCATATATTGTTAGATTAGAACGTTCTACTGGGCTAGTGTAGCTCAAACCTTACATTATTTTTCAGGTACTAACCCTGGGCGATAACTTCACGTTTGGAGTGCATGGAAGTAGACATTCTTTTGAAAGCTAACACGGAAGAGTTACTAACCCATCTTTGTAAATTATTTTTGAAAGATGTATTTGTAACTCTATTTGTAAATCTTTTGATTTTGAGAATATTGTAAGTTCTTAACTCTGGTTTGATATTCAGTACTTATGTTGATTTGGGCCATGGAACCAAAGATGTACTTTTTGGAAATATTTGGACGTTGAATTGTAATTGATGGAAGTGGGAATATTAAACTCTTTTGGGGTATTGGACGGATTATTATGAGGTTTTATGTATGAATATCTCTTTATAATTATGTTAAAAATCGAGGGTGTGACAAGAAACCATCACTTTCTCTTTCAATCGCAAATCAGAATCTGCTGCTTTCTTTTTCAAACGCTTCCAATGGCATTCACCTTTGTCGGAACTACTTCCTTTGAAAAAACTACGGTAGTCCTCTTCTTGTTTTCACCCATTGGTTCTGAAGCCTTGCTAACAATAGGCTTTGGTTTAGATACTGGAATACTCAAAGGAGTCTTTGGATTGACTACTGCGGCCTTCTTACTTTCTTTGGTTACTGCTTTGTCACTTCATTTTCTTTAGATTTTGAAGGAGGTGGAGTAACTTCTGTAGCCAACTTTGACTTCATCGTGCGAAATGTGATGACATTCTTCCCTTTTGGAGCAGCAAGAGGTGACTTTGGCTTCTCACATGCAAGTTTATCTTTGCAGAAGTTGCTCGAAGATTTTTCCCACCACTCGACATACTCTTTGGTGGCAAGGCCTTCAATGAATGCATTGAATCATAAATTCAACCCTTGTGTTTAATCTCGTGCAAGACTCCCAAAGTTGGTATATTGCTTCCAAAGTGCTGGTTGAGAGTTCTTCTCTTAACTTTCCAGGAATGTCTTGAAAAAATCAAATTGTCTACCAAGTTGGTAGGGCTGTATGGCTCAACAATATGCTCATTACCATAGCGAAGAGTCAAGTAGCTTGATTGAGACTGATGACGTAATCATTCCAAGAGTCCGAATGCTTTCCATGGTCGGTGACAATTCCTTGTTGTGGTTTACCCAAGGCTAAGAGCGATAGAGTCGATGGCATGATGCTCTTCAAAAATCACAAGCTTCTTGAAAACTAAAATGTTTAGCCTTCTTTTCCCCAACAAGTCTTACCATCCGGACACCACAATCAAATTTTGTGGAAGCAGACAAGAAGTAACTATCATAATAACGACTGAGCCACCATAAACATAATGGATGGGAAATGCTGCACATTTGCTTGGATTAGGTGAAGATGTGATCTCTCTCAAACCATGGTATATGCTCGCAAGGACAGGTACTGCCAAAGAAAACCTCTTTCCTTGAGCCATCATACTTGCTACTTTGAAGACCTGGACGAATTTGATCAACTTCCTTGTTAGGCAGCACAAAAACACATAGCCAACAAGATAGAAGAGCAGCCAAATTGGTTTTTCTTTCACGTCCTTCTCAACACCCAAGTCATCAAAGACCTTTTCTATATCTTTGGAGCGGCTTTTTCTCTCCAATAAAGCCAGTTGGATTGTTGGATGTCTGGGCTCGCCCAACCTTTTCTTCTGAACTCTAGCAGGCGGCTGTTTGTAACGGGGTTCCTCTTTAAACCAGAACTTTACCCAGTCATGGATAGTAACATTTGAAGTCTCGCTTGCACAATAAATTTTGCGGCACACCAAAATAAGTACTTGCAACTTGAGGAAGAAGTGGCACATCCTTTTTGTCAACACCAGTGAGTTCTCTAGCAGAAGGCACGACCTCGTCGTAGAAGATTCCATCAATTGAAAGTCCCCCAGTTAGGCGTAGGTCCCATAGGGAAATAGACACTTCTCCGATTGGCACGTGTAGACTATTTGTTGAGGACACCAAAGCTCACAAAATGAGCAATAAGGTTTGTGTTGCGAACATAAGTAAATAAGGATGCAAAGACAGCATCATATATCTTCGCACTAGTTAGCATGTCTTTATTCCATGCGAGCACATCTTCTAACCTCCCAATATCCGTCGATGAAAGAAATTTCCCCAAACTAGGAGTAGTGTTACCCATTTAGCATCTCCATTGATGATTCGATCGCCTAACAAAAGGAAGCGCTCAGAATCATTGTACTTCTTGTGTAGAGATGATCGCAGTAATAGTGCATGGTCGGAGATAAAAGTATACTTCCCATGGTCGAATAGTTCTCGAGATGATTCAGTATACCATCTTGAGAGGTGGCGTGAATCAGGAGAAAGATCCCAATCTTGTGCAAGAGCCCCAATTGCCGGTTCATGGACCCATAGGTCAACTCGTGTTGTTGGCTCATCGCTTTCATAACCGATGGATAAAATTTGATAACCGTCTATCCTGCCATCGTTGAATAATGCCATCTCTTTGCGGAGCAGAGCTCGAAGAAGTAACAGCAACGGAGCCTTAAAGTTTGAAGAGGCAATGACTGCAGAGTTTAAAACTCGAAGAGGCAGTGGCGACGAAGCTTAAAACTCGAAGAAGCAACTGTTAAGCTCCAAGCCTGCACACGCACACACAAAAAAAAGGGCCAATAAACACATTGTTAAGAATATGGTGCAAGCACTGTTCAAACCAGAAAAGGGAGTTAAACAGTGTACAACAACTGAGGTGCAGTAATGGAGCTCGGATAAAAGCATACTAGTTATTTTCGAGTTGACCGATGTCCGCGATATAGCTACTCACGCCTCTGCTACTGTATAAGGTGTCTGCACATGCTGCCAACAAAAAATAAATTAAGGTGAAACTGACCCGTAAAGAAAAAGATGCAAAGTTTTAAACATTGACGATGTCGTGCATATATGGAATTAGTAAAGTTGAAAAAGGGGGATTTCTTCCCAAAAGGAAATTTGCTTGTGAAAGAGCTAAAGGTTATGTAGGCCCATGAAGTTTGGATTAAAATTGACTATATGTGGCTGTGCTATATATAACTAAGCATGCACGATATCAGATTACAAGTTTTCATGGTGAGCCAATTTACTTTGTTCAAAAAGGAGAATAAAGGGCCAATAACTGGTTGTCAAAATTGGGAGACTACCACACAAGAGTTCTAAGTCTACGGTTGCTTTTATTTCTTTGTTCATGACAACAAAAAGATTTTGTTCCAAGTTTAATGGTTCCGCCGATATCTTTCTACTCAAATTAAAATTTGGTCTAATCAGTTCGAAACGAGGTAGAGGCTATATGTTGCATGATTGACCCCACAAGGTCTAAAAAATATATCATGAAGTTATGCATGACAACTTACTGTTTCTATTGAAGGAGAAAATATACAGTTTGCATTGCGCAAAACAAACATGGGAGAGCAAGATTCAGTGAGTTAAGTTAATTGGAGTATCAAAGACTTCAAATTCTGAATTGTCAAAATTAAAGGAGCAACACATCGTTAAAAAAGGGCTCTTGCAAATATTAAAAGACAGCGCATGCTTCCATTGTGATCAAGTCAGGACTGCCAAAAAAATTCGCGAACACGTGGGTTTCAAGTCCATATATGTTGAATAAATTGCAGTCATTAAAATCTGTTTTGATCACTTGGAAACTCATGCTTAAAAGTGACCGAGTCGGAAGAAACAAAATTGGTTTTGGCTAGAAGCTGAAAGACCAACACATGGCCTTGACGTAGACAACAAAGTCACCAGCATATTTGAAAGAGAGCACATGCCGTTCTGAATTGCCAAAAATTTGGTGGCACCCGGCAAATCAAAGAGTACGTGTGTTTCTACATGCTTAGGGCAAAGGCATACTTAAAAGAAAAGAAAAAAAAATAGCAAAACTGCATGTCATGTGATTGGTAGAGAACTGAAGCGCGCAGCAAAAGAAGCAAAAGCAAGAACAAGAAAAAGACTAAGCAAAGGTCTCTTCAATTATCCATAATGGAGCGTGGAAGTGGCCTCGACCACGTAGTGCTATTACGCGAGAAATTGTCGCAAATACTGATCCATCTTCGCTTCCTAACGCTTCTGTTCCTGATACCGTGAGATGGACTCTTTGTAACTCTCGGGTATTCTCTGCTAAGTCAGCATGGCAGGAGATGAGGCACACTTTCCCTTTAGTTCCTTGGTCTAATTGTGTCTGGTTCTCTCATCACGTACCACGCTGGGCTTTTATTGAGTGGCTAGCTTTTTTGGGACATCTCTCCACTAAGGACAGACTTCATCGATGGGGGGTGGTGGGAGATCAAAGTTGTCCTTTTTGTCAAAATACAGATGAATCACATGATTACTTATTTTTTGCTTGTGAGTTTTCCAGTGCGGTAAGGGATCTTCTCTTGCAGCAAAACAATGTTAGCCGGAGGAGCTCTGGGTTGTCTGAAGAGATGGCTTGGGTTATGAATCACAAATCTGACAATTCGTATTCCAGTAGAGTATATAAACTTTCATTGGCTGCTGCTATCTACTGGATTTAGAGAGAAAGAAACAAAAGAATCTTTCAGGGTCGTGGTGTTTCTTCTTCAGTTTTGGGTGGGCTGATTATTGATGAAGTCCGTGCTTGTTTATATTCAGGGAGAGGCTTGAGGCTATGTGATGGTACGAGGTTGTTAGCTCGGTCTTATTGGAGTCTTAGTTCTCGCATTTTTTTCTCTGTGAATGTTCTCTTCGTTGGGTTTTGTTTTCTGGTTTTCCTAGGCAGCTAGGTATGTGTTAGTTATGCCTGGGTTCCCGTTGTATGTTGGGATTCTCCTTTATTCTTGGTTAGTTTGCTTTATAAAATGATTTAATCACCAAAAAAAAACAAAGAAAAAGACCAAGCGACAAAGGAGAGGAGCACTTACGAGGTTTCTCCGCTGGGTGTGGTAAGAACTGGCTTCTATTGCTCTCAATATATAGAGCAACGAGACAACTTTTAAGGAAAAAGAATCTGCAGTATTGCTCTCCTAATTCATGAGTTTCCTAAATCTATATTAATTGTTCTCCAAGCAAAAGAATCAGGGCGGCAGGCATAAGCAGGGACGGGCCCTAAATCCGTTATACATTTTGGGCAATCAAGCATTTGACATACAATTGCGAGACAAGTCCGGGCTTAAGTTAATCGGGCTATCGAACTTCAATTTGATAGGCTAAAATATTTCTTGATGGATCAAACCTTAACTTACACATAAGTTGGGTTTATCAAATATTATCGCCTCTGAATATGAAAAAAATTCAGTGTGCATGTGAATTGATAAATATTAGCTTGGTCGATGAGTTGAAATTTTGAAAATCAAATTGACACCAAATGTCAAGCAAAAAAATATCGCTGCATACACAAATTTTCGGCATCAAATTAAGTCAAGTTGACATTTCGAGACTCACTCACTCTCGTGCATGAGCAAGTCT
>CM033798.1:31945348-32040248 GCA_019656835.1 Rhododendron ovatum | reverse complement strand
GGCGGCCGATCCTCCGTTTCGACCGTCATTGGTCCGCCCTCATCCTCCGGACGATCAACTACTTCCCCGCTACCCCGAGTAACGCCGTGATCAGCCATGGATGGTGGTACCCGCGTGGGTTTTCTGGCTTTTTGGACGAAATCAAGGGGTTGAAGAGGAAGAGTTTGAAAGAGAATAGTGTTGGAGGGAGTTCGAAACTGCTGTGAGCGGTTTTCGAACGTCCCCGTCGATTAAAAGCAAGAATACAGTCTCAGGCCGGGTTTGGGCCGATTTCAGAACCAAGCCCTAACAGCAAACCGTCGCGCGATGGTGTGGCTTCCTCGCGCGAGGGTTAACTGGGCCGTTGTCCTGGTTCAGCCTCTTGTTTAGGCCCAATCCTATGTACCGCCTTAATGAAACCCAGGAGTCTTACTCGAGCCTTGCAACTAGTTTTAGGACGATCTATCCGTCCAATTTCAATCCGCGACGATCCATCCGTCCGATTATCAATCAGCGACGATCCATCCGTCCAATTTCAATCAGCGACGATCTATGCGTCCAATTTTCAATCCGCGACGATCCATCCATCCAATTATCAATCCGCGACGATCCATCCGTCCAATTTCAATCAGCGACGATCCATCCGTCCGATTTTCAATCCGCGACGATCCATCCGTCCAATTTCAATCAGCGACGATCCATCCGTCCAATTTCAATCAGCGACGATCCATCCGTCCGATTATCAATCAGCGACGATCCATCCGTCCAATTTCAATCAGCAATGATCTATCCGTCCAATTTCGGATCAGCAATCCATCTACTCACCGATCTGTTGGTGCACGGTATTTGTATATACTCGCTTGCGCTTTTTGTTTTATCGGCTTTTGGGTTGATTGGATGGGTGTCTAGAAATCTTTGACGTTACCCGTACCAGCCAATGGTGCTCCACGTGCCGTCAAAGAGGGACTGCTGTAGACACCCCAATCTGACTTCCCGATCGTTTTACTTTGTTCCTCGATTTCTTCTTTCCCCGATGATGAATCAGGTCGAAAACAGTCGAGAGAACTTGGGATGGCTTGAGTTTGGTGTACGCGGAACCCATCCTTAGCCCTAAAACCCTTGAATCAGAACCTGGACTTTGGGTTTGATAGTCGCGCGACACACTGTTATCCTCGCGCGATGGTCAATTTGCCAGGTGGTGGTCAAAGTCAAAGCTTTGACTGTTGACCCTCACGCGGTTGCCTGGACCCTCGCGCGATGGTCTCACTATCTCGCGCGATGGTCAACACCTGTCGTTTTCACCCGGATTGCGTGGTGGTCAGGGGGCTACAGGCCTATGTGACCCCGTTTTCGTCGGCTGAACAGCGTTCTGGGGGGCTCCCATTGCACCACTTCACCCCCCATTCTCCCATCACCTTTGCCACCCCACTTCTCCACCAAGCAATTGTAACCAGCATTGTTGGCTAGTTACATGGCCTTGGCTAGCCACCAACCAACCCATTCTCCTATAAACCCCCCCCCCATGCTTCATTACAAAGGGTTACAAAATTTCTATCCAAAAAAGGGGTTACCATTTTTCTCTCCAAAAAAAAGAAGAAGCAAAGCTCAAGCACAAACATTTCATACCACACTCACTCCCACATAATCATCTTCCAAGCCTCACCACCTCATTCAAGTCACCTCTAAGACACTCAAGCAAAGGTATAATACCTTTCTGCTCACTGTTCGTACCCCTGAAGGGGGCTGGCAGGGCCAAGGCTGGTAATCAATACCAGTTCTGGCCCTAAAGCTAGCAAGGTTTCAAGAGCCGTTACCAAGAATACCCTCGCGCGATGGTCCCGTACACTCGCGCGACACTTTTGTCTGTGTGAGATTGGACCACATGGGGAAGGGGTGCTGGTCTTTAAGTTTATTGTTGTGTTCATAGTCATTTTTAAGTCTTTTAAAAAGTATTAGTTCACTGTTTTGCATGTTAAAAATCATTGTTTAGCTTAGTTTATAACTCCTCTTGGTTTGGAATGCTCTTGGGATGCTCTTGAATATGTCTCAGAGCCCTAAGCGTGCAAAGCAATTCCTGAAAGTCCAGTCAGAACAATCGCGCGCCTGTACTATACTGTCGCGCGATGGTTGTGTGTTTTACCAGGGATTACCCTTGCATGAGCAGCTTGGCCTTGGCCTCTATTTAGACACCCCCACTGTTTAGGGGTCGTGCTTTCTCAATATTTCCATCTGCTGTAATATTATTTATTTTCAAGTACCTATAAACTGCTTGGTTTGCACCTGGGTGAGCACTGGTCCCTCCAGAGCCCAGAAGGGGATAAAATTCAAAACATTGGTAGAGCATCAACACTCGAGCGAGGGTATGGTTGTGTCGCGCAATGGTTTGCTTGCATGCAGATGAACTCACGCATGCAAGCTGGCTGTTTGTTCGTGCCAAAATCATACACAGCACTGTGTTGATGTATGATCGATGTTTTGAACTTTATTCTATTTATTACTTGTCATCTCATCAATCCATGCCATATTTTATCACATCCTGCAAACTGTTACAGTTTTAAATCCCCGATTAACTGTTCCCCCGCCCTAATTGGCTAAAATTGATTAATCAAACAGAATCGCAAACAAACATTTTCGTAAATGCCTAAGCAGAGACCGATCTCCGGATTGGGCGAGAGGGGTGCCATAAAACCCTTCCCCTCTCGTAACCTGGCTCCCGAACCCAGATATGGTTATGACGGACTAGTTCCTTAAACTTTTTCAAATCAAACAGCGCGGCAAGTGCTTCGAAATACGGTTCCTTGGATGTCAGACCTTCAAAACCCGAGTGGCGACTCTGTATTTTGTGAGCGCTTGCTTCCCCGCTCGCGCTCCCTCGATCTGGGCCCTTTGCGTTTTGGAATCCGGAAATTCCAAGGGCACGCTGCCCACACCAGTAAGGTTCACTAGAAACCAGTTTGCAGCAGCTACTGCCTCCACTTGGTCGTTTTCAATTCCAGGGCTGGCTTTAGTCGTTTGTGGGTTCCTACAAGTCACAAATGCCATTTAAGACTATGACAAAGCGTCGAATTCCAAAAGCCATGCCCGATGAAGATTTCGGACCCTTGGTGGCCTGTTTCAAGCTAAAATCAAGGATACGGGAGGTCAAATCTCGTTATAGGGGCTTTTGCCAAGTTTTGTCATACCATACAAGTCACATGGGACTTATGTGACTGTGTGGGGGTGTCGGTTTCGGTCCGGGACCATATCGAGTCATCTTTGGCGTTTTATGTCCATTTTTGCGGCATTTTTAGCTTTTTTTTGGTATTTTCCTTGCACCGGGGCAATCCTACCGGTTTTTGTGGTTCGTACAGGTCATTATGCGCCTATGGTCACCTGTCAAAAGGGTCAGTTTCTTTCCCCAGGGAGAATCTCGGAGTTTGGCTTGCTAACGCCCAAAACCCCCGTATCCCCTGCGTGTCTGGGATATATGTTGTATCCTAGGACTTTTCTATTCATATTTTCTTCGAGCTAAGTCAATCATGTACATATGTAAGTGTCTTTTGTCGACTCAGAGCATTCATCAATGCATGTTTGATATTAGCGGATGGTTTATTCTTTTCCTTTATCAATTCTCATCAAAGCAAGGAAAAACGATAAACAGAAAATGCATATGTTATATACTACTATGTCAAAGCCCAACGGTGGAAATGTATCAAGTATCAAACGGCACAACGGCCCGGGCAGAACTAAAAGCATCGGGGCACACTTGCCCAAAAGTCAAGAGGCACGCAGGCCCCATCAAAAGTATCAAAGTATCCTACTCAAAGTATCAAGTAGCAGCAAAATAGACCAAGGCTCGGTGATAGCCCTCAGTCGTCAAAAAGGTCCTCCTCGTCGTCGTCCTCCTCACTGTCCTCCACCTCTCGAGGGTCTATGCGGAACCTGGGGTCGCTCGCTGAGTCAGAGCCGCTGCTGAGGGACGTCTCCTTCTCTTCTTCTTTTTCTTCCGCTTCTTCCTCCTCCCTCCTTTTCTTCTGTGAGGGTCCCTCGGCTAGCCTCTTCTCTGCAGGCCTCTTCCTCAGCTCCCGGCGGAACTGGAGCTCCTCGCTAGCCGGAGTGATCTGCACTCCCCGTTCCACCCTCGCCGCTGGCTGAGAGGAGCTCGAAGCTGCCTTCTTTGCTGGAGGAGGCCGCACGCTCTTCCTCCTAGGAGCCGCCCTAGCACGTCCCTGCATGGTCATTCAAAGGCATTTAGCATACATTGTGCATGTTGTATATATTGAAATGCTGAGTGCAGGAAACATCGAAAGCAATTCTAGTCAAAAGTAAAAGGGAAGGTTATACCTGAGTCTGTTCAACGGGAGCCGGAGCTGGAGGTGGGTAGTGTAACTGCAAAGAGGCGCCGCCGGCTATCCTATGAAACTCCTTCTCCATGGCCTTCATCAGGCGAGCTGCCTCCTGTACCCATTCTATCGGGAGCCTGTGATACGATTTTGGGCAAAGTCAGAATACAAGACATAGGCATGCTGAAAGCGAAATAAGGAAACTACAAAGGGAAGAAAGATGTCTTACCGGCCCTGCGATTTCTGCTGGGTCTGTCCTGGCAGGCTCGAATCGAACTACGGCCTTCTTTCCTTCTGCGTCCCGCACTGCTAGAGTCCAAGAAAGCCGAGGCAGCCCAGTCGCTATGGCGTAGTCGCTCCTCTCTCTTGGCCGAGCTGCCCTGCTCTCCCGGCTCTGCCTCTCCTTGCAAGCCTCAAATGTCTCGCTCTGCACAACGACATGCTCCAACACTCCAAGTGGCCTCGCCAAGCGCTGCCTCCGGTAGACAACATAGTCACGCTCGGGCCTCAGAAAAGCAGCAAGCCCGGCCGGAACAGTGAAGCGCCTCAGCTCGGCCAGAGTGTACTTGTCCGTGTGAGAAGCGTGAGGAGGCAGTGGCCTTGGAACCTGGAAGTCACGAGAGCCCAGTGACTGCCGTGTCACCCGGTCACCCAGGTACCACCGCCACCCGAAGGCAGACTCCAACAGCACCCGGCTCGCTGTCACCACCCTATTCCGTGCTAGGTACTCGGGCTCAGGCTCGGCGCCGCTCTATGGGTTCCACTCTACCTGCAGGACAACGGCACAGATTGTAAGGCATCAACGACAGCATTAAAGCAATTCTAAGGGCAGAATAATCAATTTGACATGTGGCTTACCTGAGTGCCAGACAGCTCGTCGAGGTACGACCGGAAAGCTAGGAGACTCCCTCTCGACTTCTTCTTGCCGCTATACATGGGACCCCAGATCATGGCACGAGGGAGCATCCTCAGGTTCGGACACTTGTTCTCTGGAGGGTACATCTTCAGCACCTCGTAGGCCCACAGCTGCAAATGGTCAGACAATCAAAGCATCATAATACAGTTCATATGCAAATTAAATACAAGTGCAAGAAATGGGAAAGCGGGAAGTAAATGACAAGCTTTGTTTCTTACCTCCCACACTCTCCAGTAGCCGGCTGTCGCCTTCTTCCCCCGTAAGAACGCTCCTATGAAACTGTAGCAGGTACCCAGAGCTGCTCCTCCCCAGTCAAACCTCGAAGCTGTGCTCAAGTCATAGAGGGCCGGCAAGTAGGACAAGTGCACCGTGGATCGCTTGTTCGGGTACAAGGTAGCCCTGAACAAGTACAACAAATAGGCCCTCGCCATCTGCTCCGCCTCCAACTCCGACTCCGACTCCGGCTCCCTCCCGTTCAAGTACCGCTTGAACTGGTCATAATGAATGGTCTCCGCCTCACCCGCTGGCACTTGCCCCAAAAACCACTCCAGGGCCCTGGGATCCCTATGAATCTCCGAGTCGAACGGGATAGGCTTTCCTCCTACCCTCAAGCCAGTGAGCGCTGCAAAGTCAGACGGGGTCACCGTCATCTCCTTAATCGGCAAGTGGAAGGTATTCGAGGAATCCCACCACCTCTCGGCCAGTGCTGTCAGCAGAGCGTGATTGCTCTTCACGAGCGTCAGCGTGAGAATAAACGGCCGGAACCCTGCAGCATCAACTAGAGTCTTGACTCGCTCGGGCAAGCTTCAGTACAACTCAAGTGAGCTCGCTGGACCCCCATGGCCCCGAGTGCTGGCTGCTCCCCTCTACATGACAAAGACAGATAGTGAAAAGAGTTTCATCAGTAATTACAATCCAAACAGTTAGTCGAATTCAGAATTTCAAAAAGTAACTCTACGGTCGAAACAGGCATCATACGGGTTGAACAAAGTTACCAGGCACTTGTATTATCCTATCCAGTTCTGCTATCGGTCGAATCAATTCAAAGGTATTTCTCAGTCAAGTCCCGAGCCACAAGACTTTATTACTCTCGAGGCACACCTCTCAGTCGATTTCACAAGTATTCTGCTTATCAATATGGTTGATTCAAACTATTGGACACGCCATCTGGGCGTTCGACATGTCATGGCAATCTACCTAGCCGAGTTCAAGTTCAAAGGAGTATCTTACTAGTCGAGGCAGTTCATGTTTGATTCGAGTTTGGCGCTAACGGTTTTGTCAAAATTATGGGCATTCTACAAAGTCGATTCAACTACTTCAAGTGTTCTATCATTCAAGTCAAGTTTCAAAGTTGAGACATGCTATTCAAAGTTCTACTTTCTCAGTCAAGTTACAGTTCAAGGTTCTAGCCTACATGCAGTACAAGTCAAGCTACGACAGTTCAAAGCTACATATCGTTACAAATGACAAAGCATGAGATATTAAAGCAAGTTCAAAAGAATACCAGTGCCCAGTCCACAGACAGATGCCTCTACGGATCTCTCAATATAAGCTTCGTGTCATAGCTCTCTCGCAAAGGTGCAAGGCTCTCAACCCCAGACGGAATGAACAAGTGTGGCTCGGGCAAAACGTATGTGGCCGCGTCAAACCTAGCACGGGGTGCCAGCCGTATGGACTCTGCGACCGTCACTGCTCGCTCAAAGGACCACACCTCCCCCTGAGCCTCCTCGGCTGCCTCAGTCTCGCTCACAAAGGCCTCCTCCTCGGCCCTGGCCCTCTCGGCCTCCTCCCTCAAGCGCTCCTCCTCCTGCGCTCTCTCAACTTGCCGGGCTCTGTCCTCCCGTGCTGCCAACACTGCAGCCACCACCCCCGGGTTCTCCCGGAGCGCGCAAGCGGCCGAGTTCCTCCTCAGACACAAACTCGGCAAAGTCCCCCCGAGTGATGGGCACGTGCACCGAGGACCCCACTGCAGGCCGAAACTCCACCTCCTCCATGGGTACCTCTCCAAATACACCCTCCTCAACCACGGGATCCTTGCCCCTCGCCGGATCCCTCGGTGGTGTCCCCGGTCGATCACCACCATCGCCACTGCCGCTGCCGCTGGCTTCCACTGAGCCCAAACCGGTAATCACCAAGCCCTCTAACCCACTCCTAGCGTCCAATCTTCGAACCTGTGGAGGCACTATGCCAACACCTCCTGGCGTACGCTCCACCAGCCCTGGCGTACGCCCCTCCTCTCCACCAGCCACCATTGCTGCATGGCCACCGCCGTCGCCGCCGCTGCCTGCAACCACTGCACTAGCACTTGACGAGGGCTCGCCCGTCATTTGATCGTCGATTTGAGGCCCCAGAGTCTCGATACTACCCCGTGGCCGATTTCCCTCCTCGTCGGCATTGCCATTGCCACCTCCACCACTGGGTTCCGCCAAAGATGGGTGAAGAAGTGTGGGTTTTTGGGAAAAATGGGAGAGTGAGGAAGAGATTGAAGGATTTTGAGAAAGTTTTGACAGTTTCCAGAGTTCAAAACCAGAGAAGAGCAGTTTCTACACTGGTTCGGAAGCTTATACAACGTAAGGGAACAGTTGGACCGGGTCTGGGCTCGGATCTCTGTAGAAAGTGGTGCACGCCAGTCGCGTAATGCCGTACGCAAGTAAGATGTGGGCCTCAGGCCCAAATTCAGGCCCTGTGCTGGAATTCATTCTAAAATGAGAGCTAGACTTATTCTGGAAACTTTTTGGACCCATCTCCCAAGCAGAGGTCTGTCCAATCTCAAATCAACGGCAATCCACTCGTCCATTTTCAAATCAACGACGATCCACTCGTCCGATCTCAAATCAACGGCGATCCGCTCGTCCATTTTCAAATCAACGACGATCCACTCGTCCATTTTCAAATCATCGGCGATCCACTCGTCCATTTTCAAATCAACGACGATCCACTCGTCCAATCTCAAATCAACGACGATCCACTCGTCCATTTTTAAATCAACGACGATCGACTCGTCCAATCTCAAATCAACGGCGATCCACTCGTCCATTTTCAAATCAACGACGATCCACTCGTCCAATCTCAAATCAACGGCGATCCACTCGTCCATTTTCAAATCAACGACGATCCACTCGTCTAATTTCAAATCAACGATGATCCACTCCTCCAATTTCAAATCAACGATGATCCACTTGTCCATTTTCAAATCAATGACGATCTATCCATCCATTTTCAAATCAACGACGATCCACTCGTCCAATTTCAAATCAACGACGATCCACTCGTCCATTTTCAAATCAACGACGATCCACTCGTCCAATTTCAAATCAACGACGATCCACTCATCCATTTTCAAATCAACGACGATCTATCCGTCCAATTTCAAATCAACGACGATCTATCCGTCCAATTTCAAATCAACGACGATCTATTCGTCCAATTTCAAATCAATGACGATCCATTCGTCCATTTTCAAATCAACGACGATCTATCCGTCTAATTTCAAATCAACGACGATCCACTCGTCCAATTTCAAATCAACAACGATCCACTCGTCCCAACTTCAAATCAAACAGGTTCTTCAAAATTCATGCATTCTGGATAGCCTTGAAAAGGGTGTCTAGAAAACCTTTGACGTTACTTGTTTCCAGTCAATGGTATCCCAAGTGCCGTCAAAGGGGGGCTTCTGTAGACACCCCATTCTGGTCTGTCCAGATAACGTTATCTGTCGATCTTTTATTTCCCCGATGATGATTACAGTCGAGAACAGTCTGAGGATGATGGTGTGTTTGAGTTTTAGGCATCCCGAACCCCTTTCAAACCTATTTCACAACCTTCAAACCAGAGCCAAATGGCCCCAGCAAAACCCAACTGGCTTACGCCAGTACCTTGGTGACGTACGCCAGTTAGCTGCCACGTGTCGGTCATCGACCACTGACCCAGCTTTTACTGGCGCATGCCACTCCATATATGGCGCATGCCAGTCAAATCCAGTCAAATCAACTTTATTCAGCCACATGGACGAGACTTTTGTGCCATCCTGACGTCGGCCATAGTGTCCCTGATGATTACCCTCGGCAGAGACGTTCCCTATCTCTCCTACACCCCCCATCAACTAGTCCCATGCATTTAATGCATGGAAGGCTCCATTTTCACCTAAGACCAGCCAAACATGGCCTTGCCCAAACTGATCTCAGTCCCTCTCTCCTCTATAAATACCCCCCTTGCATTCATTTGCAAGGGGTTAGCCACATTAAGAAGTGCAATCTTTCTTCTTCTCTACTCTTGCTCTCTATCTCTCCTCTTCCATTGATGGAGAAAGGAGGGAAGCTCACTTCCATACACCTCACCGGTACCCAGTCACCATCAAAACCTCCATCTTTAACCTTTAAATTCAATACCACCTCCAAACCTCAATATAAAAAGGTATACCACCTTTGCGTTCTTTTCTGTTTTTAGCTCCTGAGGGGAGCCAGCAGGGTCCAGGCTAGTAAACAATACTAGTCCTGGCCTTGAACTGGTAAAATATGACAAATGTATGAGATGGAAAATGGTGCACGCCAGTAAATATATGCCGTACGCCAGTCATGGCAGAACGAGCACTACTGGCATGGGGATCATGGATCATCATTTCTGTTATTTTACATTTCTGTCAATCACCCTCGCATGATAATAATCAGTTTACTGCTTTCTGCATGATTAGAGTTGCTTAGAGATTGTTGTTTATGCTTGCTCTTTAACTGTCCAAATGGCCTCTGGGATCTTTCTGGTCATGTTCCAGAGCCCAGATGATGCAAAGCCAAACACTGGATCAAGACAAAAGTGGCGTACGGCTGTCTGTAACTGGCGTACGACGGTTTGTCCCAGGATTCAGTGGCTGGCCCTTACATCTCAGTTTAGCCTTGGACTATTTCTTGTCCCCACACTATTTTTGGGGTATTCTGCTGCCTGTTGTGGCTTGAAGCCATTTCATCTGTCTGTAAATATATTTATTCTGCTCTTTTAACTACGTGGTTTGCCCTGGGTGTGCGCTGGTCCTTTTCCAGAGCCTAGAGGGTTGCAAACAAAGACTGTGAAACCAGATAAATGGAGTACGCCAGTTTTGTTGTGGCGTGCGCAGGTCTAACCAACATGCAGTGTCTCGGCCAGTGCATGCTGGCAGAACTTGCTCATGCCCCATGCGGGGTAGCGTACTTCAATTTGTCCAGTTTGCTCAGTGCTTGTTCTCAATCTATGCTTAACATCGCAATCAAGTCATTCATAAACATTTTGTCATATAAATGCAACTTGTTACAGTTTTTATCCCCATTAACTGCTCCCCCGTCCTAACTGGCTAAAAAAGGATAAAATGAGAGAAAAATGCAAACGTTTACAAAATTAAATGCCTGAGTAGAGACCGATCTCTGGATTGGGCGAGATAGGGTGCCATAAAACCCTTCCCCTCTCGTAACCTGACTCCCGAACCTCAGATATCGAAGGTGACGATGGACCGGTCCACGCCTTTTCAAAAATCAAACAAACGTGGCAAACGTTTTTCGAGTTTGGTTCCTTGGGTACTTCACCGCTAAAACCCGAGTGGCGACTCTGAATCGAGGCGTTTCGCCGCGCTTTTTCAAAGAGGGCCGCACCCAATCTTTTAAAAGAACACGAAAAACCTGCTATTTTCAGGGCGCATGCCCACAGTTATGTAGCCTTTTTTGCTTGATTTTTGTAACCTTGATCTTGGAAGACCAAAGGGGTATATATAGGGCAAGAGGAGGTGTATGGTTGGTAGTGAACTTGGCCTAGCAACCAGCCAACTAGGCTGGCCAACCTTCCTTGGTGGAGAAAGAGGCCAACAAGGTGATGGGAGTGGTTGTAAAGGTAGTGCAACCCATGCACCTGCAAAACGCTGTTCAGTCGACGAAAATGGGGTTCCACAGGTTAGTTGCCCCCTAATCATCACAAAATCCAGCTGGAAAAAGGGGAAAGTGACAGGTGTTGACTGTTGCACGTGGGAGTGACTTCATCGCGCGATAGTTGTACTACCCACGCGATGGTCAACAGTCAAGGCTTTGACTTTGACCAACACCTGGTAGATGGAACATCGCGCGAAAGATCCAATGGGTTGCGCGATAGTCAAACCTAAGGTTAGGGTTTTGACTTAGGGTTTTGGGGTTTAGGATTGGTTCCATGTACTCCAAGCTCAAACCATTTCACTCTCAAGATTGTTTTTGATCTGATTCATCATCGGGGAAACAAGAAATCGAAAAACAAAGTAAAACAATTGGGAAACCAGATTGGGGTGTCTGCACAAAGACCATTCAAGGCAGAGCAATAAGGCTGCTGGAAGATGCACTTGAAGCTAAACTGAAGTAGAGGTAGTTGTTCAGGGCAGGCCAAGGCGGACTCTCTTAGGGAACAATTGGTTGCGGATGGTTGGACCATTGAATGATATTCTGATTGTCGTTGGGGGAGTGAACGCAGGCGATATTCTGATGGTCGTTGATCGAAGGAACATGGACGATATTCTGATCGTCGTTGATTGAAGGAACATGGATGATATGGCTGATCATCGATGAAGGACTGAGACAGACGATATGACCGATCGTCGTTGATGATATGGCTGATCATCGTTGAAGGACTAAGACAGACGATATGGTTGACCATTGTTGATGATATGGTTGATCATCGTTGAAGGACTAATATAGACGACATGGCTGATCATCATTGATGACATGGCTGACCATCGCTGAATGACTGAGATGGACGATATGGCTGACCGTTGTTGATGAATTGGCTAACCATCGTTGAATGACCGAGATGGACGATATGGCTGACCGTCGTTGATGATATGGCTGACCATCACTAAAAGACTGAGATGGAACGAAAATGAACGATATAGCTGATCGTCGTTGATGATATGGCTGACCATCGTTGAGTTGGATAGGATTGGCTGTCGTTGATGTGTTCTGCAGAAGATTTTATCGCATCCTACTATGAGAATAATGCCGTAAGAGATTTTCAATCGCATCCGTTGACAAACAAATTGAGGATTAGGGAGATTTCCATTGCCTCCGCTGACCAATGATAACAAAACCGTAGGAGATTGTATCGCATCCTTTGGGAAATAAAGACTTAATGGTAACCATTTGGGCATAACTCCCACAAACTAGCCACCTTCTTGTTTTCAACAGTTGATATACACAATATGCAAAAATGTATGCTATATAAATACATAAACTGAAAATGCAGACCCCAGCTAAGGGCGACTCTTAGGAGGACAACAATGCTTAAGGACTATCATTAAGCCCAGTATTTTACTATCTTTTGCTTCTGAGATGCGCACCCGGACAAAAAGACATTGAGTTGGCCGACGTGCCCAATTGATATAGTAATGGCATTGGGCCTACGCGCCCTTTCTTCGATGCTTAGGCAGACATGCCCCAGAGATATGCTTTGCTTGGCCTTGGGCTGATGTGCCTTTGCCGTCCATGGGATTCCACAGCTTGTGAGTTACAGATACTAGGGTAGCAATGTAAAAATTGCATTTTCCAATTTATTAACATGTAAACAATCCGCTAATATCTAATTTTCATTGACAAGTGAACTGAGTCGATACGCAGATATGCGCACGTACACAAACTCGCCTAGCTCAAACAAAAAGGGAGAAAGAGCCCCAGGATGCAACACGGACTCTTAGACACAGGGAAAATAATGAAATTTTGGGCATTAACGTGCCAAAACTTAAATATCCTCTTCACAGGTGAAATCGACACTTGCGTAAGGTCAAACAGGTGTATAATGACCTGTATGAACAAACAAGAATCGAGAAAAGCATCTTGATACGACAAATGATTGAAAAACTGTAAGAATGTCACAAAGACGGACATAAGACACAAAGAATGACTCATATAGGCCCGGACTGAAACCGACACCCCCGTGCAGTCACATTAAGCCTACATGATCTGCACTATATGACAAAACTTGGCAAAAGCCCCTTGAATGACATTCAAGGCAGTAGTTGACCGCAATTGATTGTTGCTCAAACTGAAGAAGTGCGCGCAGGTTTGAGACCAATGCGCAGCATATTGAACGAGTGCGCATGAGTATCGAACTAGCGCGCTTGACTGCAAAGCTATTGCAGCTGCTTAAACTAGACTTCGCTGAATTGAAAATAAACTGTGAGCCGTTAGGCCTCGCTAGCATTTCGATTTGTATTTTATGCTTAAAATATTTTAAGGCTTTTGCTTAGCTTTGAAATTGAAATAGTAGTTTGAAACAAAATTGAAAGATGAAAGGTTTTTCCCTTTTTGCACAAATGAAGCTTGTCTTTTTCTTGACCGCGACGATGTACCAAAGCCTTGGATCAAATTGATAGATTGTGACCGAGTCTCAAAGAGAGACTGCCTATGTATCTCATTTTGGGAATCAGGTCAAAACGTAGTTCAGGCTAAGGTTCACTCGTGTATTTTATCTCACCTTTTACGCTCTAACTTTCGCCTAGAACCGCCCATTCGGGTTTTCGATCTAGCAAGCTTTTGAATATTGCCTATTTTACTTTTGCCTAGACCACCTTCATAGGTTTCTAGTCTAGCAGGCTGCTCTAACTTTTGCTTGGAACTGCCCACCCTGGGGGTTTTCAGCCCAACGAGGTTCTCTTAGGGAAAAGGCTTTTGAATTGATCCATACTGACCAATGTATTGAATTTGTTGCTGTCAAGGTCGCTAATCTTTGGCCGCAGCCCCAGACAAAGTGTCTTTGATGATGCAGGGTTTAGAGTGCTTCAGCTGAAACTCCTTGTTTTGGGCCAATTTTGAACTTTCTAACTTGTGCTTGGCAGAACGCTGTTCCTGCAAACTTGAACATGGTATGTGGCGCTGGACCTTCTAAGCTTTGCTTTACATGGTTTGGCACCCGGTAACAAAGGGATTCGATGCTTTTTTATCTCAGTATCAACACCAGGCTTGTCTTTTAAGAGACCATGCTAAGACGTCGATGAACTCTTTGAGCCTGTTTGGCACAATGCTCCTTTGGGGACAGCGTTGAGCCATTCAAGGGGTCTACCTCATCTTTCAAGTTTATTGAAAACTACAATTTCAATTAATCGGCTGAGCATGCTTTTCGTCTTTCCTTTCGGCGAGGGAACACATTTCATTGGGGATGATCCCATCGAAATCTATCCCTTCATCATCAGGGTCGACACAGTTTATTCAAAAGCCAATGAAGTACTGAGAAGCAATATAATGCATATCATAAGAAAGCCCTTCGGGGTTGCCAAGTACAGCAAAGGACTTGAATAGAAGCTACGACATGGAGGGCGAAGAGGCACAACCTCCGACTCAAAGTTAAACGTAGACAACTTGATAGACACCGTGTCAGACTCAGACTCAAAAGTGTCAATGCAAAATAGGCATGACTTGAAAATACAACTCTTATAGTTACCCTTGGCTTCCTCACAGAGAGGTGGGATCTAAAGGATGTTAGGCCCAGACAACAACACTTCGGCTTCCTCAGCTTTTTCGACCAAACCTACTTGGTGCTCTCTTGAACAATGGACCTCAGCCCGTCAATCAGCTCCTTTGTAAGCTCTTCATTATTGTCAATCCAGGTGTCGGCAGTGAAGATCTCAATTGCCCAACTTACAGCCATCATGTTAATCTTCAGTTCGAACGGGATGGATACAATTGGTTTGGGTTGGCTTTCTAGGACGATATAGTGGCTAGGGTTGAATATGGTGGAGCTAGGGTAGATTTGAGTGGAGGTGATAAATATCTGACCAACCAGAGTATCAGAGTTGTGTTGAGGCAAGGAGTTGGAAATGACGTTGGGCTTTGGTGGAACTTAAACCGTGTCATTGTCGATGAGATCTTGAATATTATGTCGAAGACGATAGCACACGTCAGGAGGATGGCCAGGCATTTGGTGAAGGCACAAAAGAGGTTAGGCTTGTAACCGGAAGGTAGGACTTTTGGTGGGGAAGTTGGGGTTAAAGGTTTGAGATGCCTAGACTTGACAAATTTTTCCATCACTGTGGACAGAGGTGCCTTGAAGAAAGAGAAACTCCGAGGTTGGGTTTGGGCCCGGTAGCTTTGAGCATTTTGAACCTGATTGACATTGGCAGCATTATTAGAGTCAAAAGCCGAAACATCGCTCCCACTTGTAGCAGTATTGGAGTAGTGGCTGTTACCGAACAACATGTTACTATTTCCAAAGTAAGCCCTCGGCTTAGCTTTATGAGTAGAGGAAGAAAAAGATTCTCCTCTTGACAGAACTCCAGTTTGCAGGGCCTCTTCAATGGCTAGGCCAGACTCAAAGAAAGTCTCAAAGTTTGCAGATGCTTGAACCAACACAAGGTTCTTGGCATAGTCGGGCTGAAGATTGCGCGAGATGATGCGAAGTTGATCCCTCTCGCTCGGGCGATCAGTCATTAGAACGGCTTTGGCCCTCCATCTTTTAACGAAATCCGCAAAGGACACCTTTGCTTCCATTTTGATAGACTCCAATTCACGAGTAGTCATCTTGAGTTGAGAGTTGTAATTGTACTATGCAACAAAGGCAGCCCCAATGTCCTTACATGTAACAACTCCGATTTTTCATTCAATAAAAATCTCGTTGTTATTCGAAATTTCGTAATTTCTCTTAACTGCTCGATGATTTTACTTATCAAATTCTTAACGGTTGGTCTTTATGCAAACGAACGCCTTATCATCGTATTTCTCGACTAGAAACCCTAATCGCACTTTGGACCCTCAAAGAATCGTGTCTTGACTATTAAGTCCGACTTAGCAAGCCTAGTTAGCTTCTAACCAACTTAATGAGTAACCAAACTAGAAAGTCACCTAGTTACTTTTCCCTAACCAATGATGGACCATTTTGCCCATCTTGAACCTTTTGAACTCTAGACTAGAAATTGTTTAATTATTTTCTTTTATTATTTTAGTTTTATTCTTTATCCATTGGACGATAATTGTTAGGGAACTATTATCCATTGGATAAAAGAAACCCATTTCTTTATATTAAAAGGATTTTGAAAGATTTAGGCAAAGTACTATGATTGACATTTTTAATTGTTTTGAAAAGTACTTTTAATTATTTTTTCTAATGAAAGTACCCTAGTAACAATGGACCATTGGATAATAACCATTAGGGTAATCTTTACCCATTGGACAATAGCCTTTCCTTTATTTTATTTGGTTAAATACACATATATATATATATATATACCCATGTGTTTTATAAAGGACATGTAGTCTTTTTCAAAACTTAATTTAGTATTTAAAGTACCCATACCTTATTATCCTTTGGATAATAACCATTAGGGATTTTATTATCCATTGGGTAATAGGCTCATCTTTCAAACAAAGTACTTAACCCATTAAACTAATGTTTTGTTAAGATTCCCGGGAGTACAAAAGTATATTATTTTATTAATTAAAGTATTCGTACCTTTTAATTGTTTATTGGGTGAATCTTGACCCTTTAAAGACTAAATTGCCCTTTTGTACAATAATACCTATTGTTTAATTGTATTCTTACATGTTAGTACATACATATATATACATATATAGTTAGTACATGAGAGAGAGAGAGGGAGAGAGAGGAGAGAGAGGCCGAGAGAGAGGGGAGGAGAGAGAAGCCGAGAGAGAGAGAGAGGGAGAAAGAGAGAGAGAGAAGGAAGAAAGAAGGAAGAAGAAGAAAGATGGGACTTGTACTTGGATATTCTTCATCTTTTCAAACTTGGAGTATGAATATCTTCCATATCTATCTCCATTAACCTCCATTATACAAACTTCAATTGTTTAAACACCAAATCTTGTGCCAATGTCTCCTTCTTGCCAACAAATCTTCCAAGAATCCCATCCAAGGACTAACATAGCCATGCAAGCCTACCAATTTAGCTTCCAACCTTTCAATCAACCTTGACATGTGAAGAA
Source organism: Rhododendron ovatum (assembly GCA_019656835.1). Taxonomy (NCBI): domain Eukaryota; kingdom Viridiplantae; phylum Streptophyta; class Magnoliopsida; order Ericales; family Ericaceae; genus Rhododendron; species Rhododendron ovatum. The sequence continues at coordinate 32,023,128 of CM033798.1, read as the reverse complement.
AAAGTGTGACATAGAGAGAGAGAGAGAGGGGCCGGCCAAAGAGGGAGAGAGGGAGAGCTTGGCCTATAAATAGAAGCTTACTCCAAGCTTAAACTCACACCTTCAACCATTGCTCTAACTTCTCTCTAGAAAATTCAAGAGTTCTTGCTTTCAAAGTTCTTCTTTTCTTGTGTTCTTGAGTGTTCTTGAGAGAAACCACCAAACCACCTCCCAAAACCACCGTTAGATCTTTAAAGTAGCTTAGTTAAGTTAGAAAGTTGTTTCTAGGAAGAGAAAAGTTCATCTCTCTTCCTTTCGAAGCAAACCGACGCCGTTACGCCGCCGAAATCTAAAACCGATGACCAAATCTTCTTAGTCGACTACTACCGCCAAGAAGCACGGTAGGATTTCCTTAACTTCCATCCTAAGTAGTTATCTTTACCTACTATCCAAGTATAAAGTAGTTTTGTATCACATAAGTTCATTAGAAAGTAACTCCGATCTTTTTACTTAAGGTAGATAAGGTTATCTTTTGTTAAGAACGTATGAAATACATGATGTCGTTATTGTGATTCAAGCATGTTACGTAGGCTAGAATTGTATGTTCTTGTTGGATTCATTTTGAGATTTGATAAAGTACTTGTTGTATGGAATGTCCCACACCACGGAGTCTATGCATGATAATCGTGACACGAGAAACAAGATAGTAGAGACATGGCACCTAGGGTGTGTTAACAAAATGAAAATGTGTATCCGAGGGAGGAAATATTTTTGAAACTACATAATGACCGGTTTTGGGTGCATTATGTGAGTTGTGTGTGTGTATGCCAATGGGAACCCGGCGCGGCGGAACTATTGTGAGGATACTCGGGAGACCGGCGCGGCGGAACCGAGGTTGGGTGTGTGCTTGGTTTTCCGCGGTACGGAGCCAATGCGGTTGTGTGCCAATGGGAACCCGGCGCGGCGGAACCATTGTGAGGATACTCGGGAGACCGGCGCGGCGGAACCGAGGTTGGGTGAGTTAAAAAAGGAGTTTTTGATAAAAAGGAAAGTGAAGTAATAACATGGTCTACGATGAGTCTAAGTAATGAACACAACGTTAGTTGAGTAAGGAATGTGGATTTGAATACTTGTTTGGACTATATGCATGATCTAAGTAGAATTGTGGTTATGATGTTCTTATGTTCATAAGTTAAAGGGTTAGAGGGTTGGATTATTTTATTGAGCGTTTAAGCTCACGGTGTTGCCTTTTTGGTGACCCTGGCCTATTATATTGGTGGCGACACCGGTATAATACGTCAGACTTCATAGATGAAGAGGGTGAACTTTACACCTTGGAGGCCTTCGGAGCCGAGGAGCTAGCTGTGATGGAAGACCAAGCGGAGCAGTAGTTAGGAACCTTAGTTCCCTTCCATTTGTAATAAAAGTACTTCTATTATGTTTTGTTGTAATAAAGAGCCAAACTCAGTTTTTATTTCAATAAAATATTTTATTTAACATACCCAAAATCCCGGGCGTTACATTACAAGTTCTTCTTTTGAAGATGTCAAGAGACAAAAACCATTGAAAGGCGGGCCCAGAGAGAGTTTTTGGGAACAGTTGAGACATAGCCTCACTTTCCACATTCAGAAACTTCATTGCAGCATGATAGCCAAAGAGATGAGTCTTGGGATCACCGCTCCCGTTGAACTTAACCAAGTCAGGCATCTTGAATTTGACGAGAAGCCTAGCATTAGGATATAGGCAGAGACGATCCAGACCAATTCCTCCTATGCTGATCTTCTCGAATTTTGAGACAGCTTCTTCCAACTTAGCCATCTTGGCCATAAGAGCGGCCATGTCAGGGTTTTAAACAAGCCTAACAGCAGCAAGGTTCGGATTTAGAGCAAGCACACAAGCCTTTCTAGAGATGGGTTGTACAATGAGATGCCCTGCATGATTTGGTTTTGCACGAACATCCTCATCATCCTTGCCTTCCTCTTCCCGCACTGGCGCTGGTGGCAGACGAATGTTGATTAGATCATTCAGACGAGTGATTGAAGCATCAGTTTAAGTGGCCACCTGTTGCATAACAGTGATACTATTTTGGAGGTTCATGAGCATGGTTTCCAGAGTGAGCGGTTGCGGCTGATCTGCCATGACAGGTTTTTCTGATGAGCCTGAAGAAGATGGGGAAGCCGGCGGCATGGCTTTTTGTAATATCGATGGCGAACCCGACTGTAGGGTGGCCAACAGTAAACCTGGAGAAGCCTCCGTTGCAACTAACTGGGTTTCTAGCCTGACGAGTCGTTGAAACAGATTCTAAAGACGTTCCTAAGTAGGTTTGACTCTTCCTTTCGGTACTCTCTTGTTCGGTGCAATGGCTCCAAACTAGACAGTAAAGCAATTGAAGGCTTAATGACATTCCTGCAGCCACAGTTAATTGCAAAAAGAAATGCAATGTACACGTCATCGTCGTCAGTGTACTCTTAGACTCTACAACTAAAAACGAGTCTGTCTCATGATGTTTGAACGCTGCCAAAATCCTTGGAATTCTTTTCAAGAGTGTATCCTTGTTTGAATTGACTAATACAAAGAGATGTCAAAACAGTATAAGCCTTTGACTATTTCGTTCTCAAAGTTTCAACTTTGAACTTAGAACAACTCAGTGTAGATGACGTGATACCAAAACCGGGGCGGCGTAGGCGACACAGCGCCATAGCCTAAACGGTGCACGTGCTGCGCACGATAACCAAGGTGGTATAAGCATCACGGCATTCTCTCCATTGTTCCTTGTTTTATGTTTGAAATCTCGATTGGGTATTTAGACAAGAACTTAGAAAGTCTTGATTTCCTAAAGTCTTGTTGATCTAAGGACTTTGAAAATTGACAACATGTACCATCAAGATGCATGACTCTTTATCGGGTCATGGCAGCGTCCTGATAAGCATAAGATAGACTCGAAAGAGAGACAATCTAAAAGCCGCCCTAAACATGCTTCTACGCAAAATGGTATGTATGTACAGTGCTTGTGATAAGGAAATCAGTAACACATAGATAGTACATGGGGGTTAGATGCAAGTAGATCTTACCCTGTGGGTACCTGTCCTAGTTTGGAAAGCTCTAGTGCTTGGTATATGCAAAAGCCAGTTTTGGTTTGAGGGGGTTCCTCGGACTAAAGCCAAGATATACCTCCCGCTGCCTGCATAATCGCAGAGCAGCAGTTGAACGGTAGAATGACTTATCATTGTCGAAGATTGTTGGGCATTCGAGATCCCCGGGCTACGGTAAACCATGTCGGCTTGACAAAACGCTCCAACGAGGCTATCCAACATCGATGCACGTGAGATGCTAAAGAAATTGATTAATGGAATAGAATTGCAAATTCGCAAATGCCGTTTTAAATTTGGCTCTCTTTATTGATCAATACTTAGAAGAAACTACACAAGAGAACAATCAGAAAAGCCTCAGTCAAGATGGCCGGACATGAGGTCCTGTTAAATCACTAATCCTTTCTTTAGCAGCGCGAAACTCACTATTTTGACAGACTTTTGTGGGATTGTTCTCAAGTGTATTAAGTCCTAAGTATTGCCCAATATTGATTCGATCCCCAACAGAGTCGCCACTGTGGGCAGCATGCCCTTGGAATTTCCGGATTCCAAAGTAAGGGCCCGGATCGAGGGAGCGTGAGAACGAATGGCAAGCGCTCAAAAATACAAAGTCGCCACTCGGGTTTAAAGGTTCGACACCCAAGGAACCATATTTTGAAGCACTTGCCGTGCTGTTTGATTTGAAAAAGTGAAGGAACCAGTCCGTCATAACCATATCTGGGTTCGGGAGCCAAGTTACAAGAGGGGAAGGGTTTTAAGGCACCCCTCTCGCTCAATTCGGAGATCGATCTCTTCTTAGGCATTTGCGAAAACGTTTGTGATCCTGTTTAATTAATCAATTCTTTTTAGCCAACTAAGGATAGGGAACAGTTTAATAGGGATTAAAGCTGTAATACGATTTGCAGGATGTGATTGATAGCATGAATGCAAAAGCAGTAAATAGGGTAAAGGCCAGGTTCTATTCAGAAGAGCAAACCCGACGCACTGTCCCAAATTTGATGTGTGCAAGAAGGAACTTGCCTGCACTGACCAAAGCCACTACATGCAGTTCTAACTTGCGCGCGCCAATATCAAACACGAGCGCGCGGATGTGCCTTTCTCACAGACTCTGTTTTTACCCTCTTCTGGGCTTTAGAAAGACCAGTGTACACCCAAGACAAACCAAGCAGTTATAATATATAATTTAAAAGCTAAAAAGGCCTATAAATTAACAAAACACCCTATAAACAGTGTAGGGACAAAACAACTACCCAAAGCCAAATTACCCATGCAAGGCCACTCACTGGTCAGAAAAAGACTGGCACGCGCGTATGAGCTCTAGCGCGCACGCATTGTGCCCTGGCACGCACATGTCTCTCATTCAACTAGTGTTTGGTTTACATGTTTATGGGTTCTAGAATATATCCAGAATGATCCCATAAAGGTGATGGGATAGGTTTTGACCGGCGAGCGCTGGTGGTGCTCCGGCACGCCCGGGTTGCACCCTGGCGTGCGTGGGTCAACGGTCAAGCTTTCACTGTTGACCACCACCTGTCCGGTTGATCTGCGGGCGCAAGCTTTCAACCAACGTGTGCTAGTAGGGTTTTTTGGCTTTTGAAGTGGCTTCGGCTAGATTAGGTTCAAGGGTTTCGTAAACACTCGACATTCTCGGGGTGTTCTTGATCCGTTTTATCATTGGGGAATCAAAAACCGTAAGTAAACTAATCTGGAAGCCCAGATTAGGGTGTCTATAGACGGGACCTTGACCGGGGTATAGGCTAGGGGTCTCCCTCTGCTTCTCCATCTTCTCGCTGCTGGCCTTGCAATAAGTCACTAGGGCTAAGGTAGCCCAGTGACCCTCCAACAATCAAGTTAGATCTCAGGGGAGAATGTAGATCTAGGGTTAGGGAAGAATGACATACCTATTAAAGATGAGTATCCCTTTGTATTTATAGACCTAGGTTTGCTTGGCCTCCAAGCTAGCGCGTGAAGGGTACGCTCGGGTAATCGCCTCGAGTGATATCATATATGACTAAAGGAGTGAAACGGTTATAGAGCACATGACCAGATCTGATCCCAATGATTACATTTGCCACGTAGTCCTTGCGGTCCCTTTTGATGTAACTAACTCTCTTAGGTGGCTTCAGGAACATCTAGACAAATATATTGCATGCTGTCGATAGTTGCCGAAGCAGGAACAGAAGGCTTTATACCGAGCGATTAACCGAACAATACATCGCGGTCCACCACTTGTATTAACTTGCAGATCGGTCCTTTACGAGACTTCGGTTAATGGTATCTGGGCAAGGTTATCGAGCTCGTAACCGAAGCCACCACAGTAACCATGGGAGAAAGTCCTCCCTCCAAGTAGTCGTCCTAGCATTTAATAGAGCATCCACAGAATGGGCTATCATGTTATAGTCTCGTTTCACAATTCACGTGTGAAAGAAGACAAGAATAAAAAAAAAAGTAAGTTGAATGCAATCCAAGACGATCGAGTCACAGTCCGTAAAAACAGTACTTCCCTCCAGTGGTTGAACTACTTGTTTTGCACCACCTTCCACTATGATTCGGGATAGATTTGGAGGAAAATATACCCTCGAAGTTCTTCATAGCTGTTCCAATTATATTTCCATTCATATCTCTAGCAAACGTGTCTACGTACACTCCCAGTTCCTTTAATCCTTAGAGTGGTCTTTTTAAATTTTCTAGTTGAATAATTTCCAAAATATTATAGTTGAGATGTGCGTGTGAAATTCAAAAACCATTTGAAGTTCTAAATAAGGTTGGTGAGGTGAGTTATCGGTTAGCGTTACCTCCAGAGTTATCCTATGTTCACGATGTTTTCTATGTGTCCATATTACGTCGATGTTTGCCTAACTCCGATGAAAGGTTGCTTGTGACAACTCCTACTGAACTTCAGCGAGACTTGCGATACGAGGTAACACCGGAAAATATCATTGGCCGAAAGGACAAAGTTCTTAGGAACAAAGTGATACCGTTATTCAAAGTCTGGTGGACTAATCAACGTGGGGGAGAAGCGACATGGGAAACAGAGGAGGACATGCGAAAGAAGTATCCATATCTCTTTCCAATACAATGTAACTTAAGTTTGAGGACAAACTTCTATAAGTGGGGGAGGGTGTAATATCCCTAATCTTTAATTATGACTTATGTTAATTATGTGTTGTGCTTAAGGCTTATTATATGAGTTATTGGCCCAACTTGCTAGTTAAATATATTTGGAACATAAGTTAGCACATGTCACACTTGCATCTAATAACCTTTCTGTTAGCCTAGTAAAACAAAACATGAGAACTTTTACACTATTCTTTCCTTTGTCTATCTTTCACCATTGAGAGAGAGAGAGAGAGAACCGAACAGCAAAAAGAAGGAAAGAAGAAAGGGTAAAAAATTGGGGAAAAACCTTGCTTGGCTTGGAATTGAAGATTTAACTTGGTAATGCATGTTTCTCTCACTGATTATATGTTAAATTTCATATCTTAGGGACTTCATTCATGCTCTAGATGTTTGATTTAAGTTGAATTTGAATTTTAGGGTTGAATTTTTAAGGAACTCAAGAACCTAACTTGAGATCCCTTGGATTGAGTGTTTAAAATCTGTTTTGATGCATGGATTCGATGTTCTTAGAGTAGCTCTTTATCTATGAGTTTGAGCATGATTAGTAGGTTTTGATGTGAGTTTGAAGTATTTTGGAAGGGTTTAAGAGTTGAAAATTACAGGAAGAACAAGATGTACGGTCTGAAAAATCTGTAGATTTGAGAAATTTTGTATCTGCCCTGATTTTGTGGATATTTTTTGAGACAGTTTCTAAGCTCCAAAAATTATGAGATTTTTACTAAGAGTTCCTCTATGAGTCTTCTATCTATGGTAAAAATTTTGGAATCATATTCGAAGTATTGAATTCTGTAAAAATTCGTGGCCTTGCAGCGCGCAGTTTCGGACTGTGCTGACTGCACATACACGTGTTAGGAAAACGGCCATAATTTTGAGCTCGGGCGATGAAATTGCAATCCGATTTCTGATTTTGAAACTAGATTCATAGACCTTAAAAAGTATGTGGAGTTTGCACCTTAGTTATTTCTGTGCAAAGTCAGATTTTAAGTTGAAGTTGATGAAATTGAAAATTCTGAAATTATTTCCTGAGATTGGTTGTTTAACTTCATATGTTTACCTTAGGTCCTTATGTTCATAAGGATAGGCTTGTTTAGCATATTCTAATCATGTTTTTATTACCTAATTGTTATAGGAAGTTTGGGTGGTTCGTAGAGCCGAAGTGAATGATTTAATACCTAAATTGCATGGTTATGAACTCGTGTTTCTTAACGAGCTTATTTGTACAAGTTTTATAAATTATGTGCTCCATGGAATATCAAGGGAATGTGGACCTATTTGTGAAATATTTGTGAATCTATTTAATGGCATTCCCAACGTTCGATCTTGCTAGGGGACAGCTTAATGGCTAGCAATGGTGTTTGAGGTTGGTTTGTGTTTTGGGATAATGCGTAGACGTCTGGCTTATTCACTACCGGGGATGCCCAGCAGCTTTTGAATTTTGAATAGCGAAATGCGCATTATATTTGGCCTATAGATTTGAGTTCTTTGTTTTGAAATATTATCAAATTATTTTGTATTTTCAATGAAAGGCATGTGAGTTAAGTATTAAACATTCACATGAGTTTTGGCTTATGAATTTTCTTTTCTACCTTTCAGGAAGCGACGCGTAGGGTGGCGCGGTGTTTATTTTTGGGATCTGTTATATTTTTTTTGAAAACTTGTAGAAATGAAGTTATGATTGTAGACACTTAGCTTTCTACATGGTTTGTTAGCTTTTGAGTTTGTAAGCAAGCACAGTTTTGAGAGGTTTATCTTTTGGTTTGTAAAATCTATGTAAGACTTTGGTTTGTTATTAATAGAAGTCGTCTTTTGCTTCCGCTGTTATGTTTAGTCCATTTTGATTATCGCTTGTTTAGATGATATTTGATTTGTCATTGGCCTTAGTGAGAAATCACAGGCATTTGTCATGATTAAGACCTCAAGGGGCGGGTCAGGGTCGTGATAAAGTTTTGGGTATAAAAATTACTCATTCAATCCTGTGGGCAAAATAAATATATGAAAAAAACCCTCCCCAACTCCATATTGCCCTGGTAGAGTTTTGTCAAAATTTCGACTCTACAGAAGTTATTTTTGGAAATCAGAATTTGCGAGTATCAAAATTATGAGGTATCTCAAAACAATATTTGAACAGTTTTGTAATTGTTGGACTAATAATATACTACTGCTAGCAGATGCTCGTGCCTAAAGGCGTGTCCAAACGAAATACAATCCTAACTTAAATAAATTGTTTGCTCTACCCATCCAATATAACCTACTCACTTTCGGCCTGCCTCACTTTAAAAAGCCCATGCCAAGGTAGACAAAAGGAAAAAAAAAAAAAGACAATAATTTATAGGTTAATTATTAACCCTCTTGGAGTAATATTAACTTAAAATGGAAAAACAAACGGTAATTAATTGGAAAGAAGAGTGTATATATTACCACAACGGCACAACAAGTCAAAGTATAACTTAAGTAAACATTCTCTTAATCGGACGGTTACGGCCTTAGCATGATGGCGATCAACGGCTATAGAGGTGTTCATGTTTATATGTGTAGACAAAAACTTCTTTTTTTTTTTTTTTTTAATAATATAGATTGTAGCATATTTGGTTGATATATGGACATCGGAATATTGAGATTATTAAATATAAAATATCATATTTTTTACTTTTGACCACACGTTATTATTAAGTATATAAAATATAATACGATAGGGAAGTAAGTGGACATATGGCCTAAGATTTGGGAAAATGACGGCCAATGACATGTTTTGAAAATTAATATCCGCCAAAAACATTTTCAGCATTAACAATTGTTCTTAGCATGTCTTTGGAGGGTATTAATTATCAAAACACGTCCTAAGCCATCATTTCCCCCCTAGATTTCCGACTCAGTCAACCAAAATTGGTCTAAAATATAAAATTGAAGTACAAATATCTACTCCATATATATATTAGTCGAGGAGAACGAGAGCGTAGTGTGATAAATGAGAACAATTAAACGTATACCATTTTAAAGGATTAAATGACCAATAGGGTCACCAACCTTGCCCTTTTCTTTTTTTTTCTTTTCTTTTCTTTTAAATCAGCTTTTGCCACCATTATGACATTTACTCCATTGACTGGCATCATGCAAGTTCATACTTTTTTAACCGTTAACTCCAGGGCTTCGGAATTTCTCAAGGTGAGCGCAAGCTTACCCGAACGTCAAGTTATCAAAAAAGAATGAACTGCTAATGTCGCGCGTACGGTGCGATCGGGATAAAAATGGAGATCTCTTGTGGGTTTTCCATAACTCTATTAATTAAGTACTAAAAATTGATAGCTCTTGCGGGTTTTCCATAACTCTATTAATTAAGTACTAAAAATTGATATCGCTTGCTGGTTTGAGATAACACTATTAATTAAGTTCGAAAAGTATTGGGATCTCTTGCGGGTTCGACATAAAAATTGAGATGTCTTGCGGGTTTGATATAACTCTAATTAATGGTGTAAAAAATTCAAATAAATAACGCATAGAAATATTTTTGGGAATTAAAGATGCACGAACACTGTCACGTGCATAGCTTCACACATTGCGCTTTGTGCTTGACAATAATACTCTCCCCGCAAAGCATCCACGAACTACCAACAGCTGTGACAGCAGCCAAGAAACCAACAGCACACATGCAGCTATATAAAATTCCGGTAAGCCTTTCTTTTTCTTTCTTCTCCACAATCTCGGTGTTTTCATCATCCGGTATTTGTGTCAGAGTTAGTCTCGACATGCGAACCTCGTGCTCTCTCCTCAATTCTTTGTATTCCTTCTGTGAAATCATGGTTTCTATGTACTCTTGTCCTATCTTGAAGAACCCAAACAAGTTGAGAGCGCCGGGTAACAGGGAAAGGAACAAGGGGAACCAGACGTCGCGGCACACCAGAGAGGAGTTGCTGGAGAGTGCCGTGAAGACGACTGCCTGCGAGACGAAATAACAATTTGCGAGGGTGAATGCCGAGTTTTGGAGACTACTGATTCGGCCGCTCAGATTCTGAACAGTTATTGTGTATTCCAACAACTTCTTCCAGCTGAGTTCATCCCCTGCGTTTGGAATTGTTGGAGGGGTTGTGGTTGCCATTAGGTTTAGAACAATTGTGAAACCACAAATTGAGAAATATCTGGCAAAATGCATGCCATGGTCTTCTTGACAATACTTAAAATGGTGTGAGCCATGAGATGAGAGAGAAACTCCCTCCGTATTGAGCAGTAATTTTTTCCATTGGCTTGTCAGCTTGTGAATGAACTATTTCATGCATGGCAACAAAGGTTGGACCCACAGTATGCATGGCGACAAAGGCCGGACCCATAGTAAGTCAGTAATCCCAACTGCCTCCTTTTCTTTTTTCGAGTAAAGCTGCGTTCTTGTAAACTTATGTCTAAAATTTATTTTGGTATTTTTTATATTTTGTAAAATTTTATTTAACTTTTCGTTGTAACCTTTGGAGTTAATCAATCGTCATGACAAGACGAATCGAAAAAGTATAAAAATATAGACGAATGTTAAAAATATTCGTATAAGACGGCACTTTAAATAAATAGGCCAGTTCAATAATTTTTGGTCTTTTAGTGAATTTTTTTTTTTTGCTTTTGATTATAATTTTGCACTTCCTCCGTCTCAAATTCTTTGTTCGATCTGCAAAACGGATTGCTAAAAATAATACAATTTTTGCAAGAAAAAATAAAAGTTTTTCAACAACTTACTATCATCAATAAGTATTTTAAATTTATGAAAAATGTTTGAATTTTTTCTTGAAAAAATTGTATTTTTTTTAACACTCCGTTTTGCGGACCGAATAAAGAATTTGAGACGGAGGGAATACTTTTTAGACTGCTTTCCTTGAGATTGATGATTAATAAAAAAATATTACATAAATCTAAAAAAAATTTAAAAAGCAAAACAAACAAAACAAAAATATAAGTTAAGTTTACAAGAAGTCACCCTAAATGAATGCTGGTCCCTTATTGGACAAGTATCCAACTGCCTCCCTCCAAAGACAGCACGGCCCTATTCCCTTTTTTTGGGGTAAGGTACGGCCCTATTCCCTTATTGGACAAGTAATTTAACCAACTGCCTTCTCCAATGACAGCACGGCCCTGTTCCCTTATTGGACAATTAATTTAATTTTTCCAACTGCCTCCCTCCAATGTCATTACGGCCCTACTCGATTTGAGTTTTTGAGGTCGTTTTTTAGAGTTTTGAAGGTGGTTTTTTAGAGTAACTTTAGCTTTTATATAAGGTAATAACGGCACAAGATATAGGATCTCAATGCATTAATCCGATATTTCAAGACAATTCTACCGATTTTCATAGACTTTTAACACATTTTACACATCTCTCAAGGCTAACCTAGGTCCATCTATGGGGGTTAGCGTAATCCTTAAAAGATAAGATGATGTAGCAGGCAGACAATATATGGCCATGTTCGTTTTTGAACTCTATACTAAAACCTTTTTTTTTCTGTGCACGATCTTCAATAAATTTGTATGCTTATTTCTCTATCTATCTTGTCTAATTCATTGCCAAAAAAAATCATCTCAAAACCCAAAACGAACATGGCCAGTTTTGATATTGACTTCAAAGTGGTCTTTACACAACGAAAATATATCTTGTTTTTTGTTTGGGGGCACTGCGGTGAATGAAAACTAGGAGTGAAAACATAGCAATCACACAACCATTCAATCATGGGCCGACAGTGGATGGAAGAGATTTTTACCTCTAAGTATAGAAAAGTAACATTTAATTTCCATTATGGAGAGATAAACTACTTAATTATCTTTAGGTCCACTTTTATAAAAATATATTTACCATTAATAGAAATGCCACCCTAGAGTTTTAGGGTATGCTAGGATTTTATGGTACCCTAGTGGATAGCCTAGGATTTTAGGGTTTTAGAGTATCCTAGGGTTTTAGACACTTTCAGTATTTAAAATTTTAGACACTTTCGTAGGGTTTTAGTGTTTCGTTAATTAAAAGAGACCTGGTGGGAATTACTTTCTATTTTTTGGACCTAGAGGTAAAATGCCATAGTTTAGATAATTATTGAAAGAGCCCTACCCTAGTAAGGGCCTTCTATCGGCACAGACAGCCAACCATAAGGGGCCTTCTTATGGTTGGCTGTCTGTGCCGATAGAAGGCCCTTACTAGGGTAGGGCTCTTTCAATAATTCTCTAACCACACACTTAGACACATAATTACATAAACTCTCTCACATCAAACATGGGCCCACACACCTGTGGCACTGTGTTTGGGCCCCATGTTTAATGTGAGAAAGATGTGTGATTATGTGTGTAAATGCGGGCTTGAAAGAAATAAGTTAAGTTTGTGTGATTTAGGGTCACTTGATTTTAAACACAACATCAAATAGAATCTCTTACATATAAGTGGGGCTCACACGCACTAGGCCACTTCATCAAAAGTTCTTTCTTTTTCTTATATGTAATACTCAATAATTCAAACACAATATGAATGACAATCTTTCACATACGTGTAGGGTAATTTGAGCCAATTTGGGAGAACACAGGTCGAGGGCTAGAAGGAAATTGATATTCGCGATCCACTTTTTACTGATGGTGCTCCACTTTGTTCATAAAGGTACTAATAATTTCACATTAAAATTAGAGCGCCATTAATAAAAAGTGGAGTACAAAAATCAATTTTTTAATTTTTTTATTCAACCTTCTGATATCATATTTAATATATTTAATAGGCAAATGCTAGAGACAACCTTGTGGGTTGTCAGGAATGGGGGTCATGAGCGCGTGAATGTGCAGATTCTAACTTGGCTAAGGCCCTGGTCTAAAAACTTTCTTAAAAAATAAGCAGTTTATTTCACATTTTAAACTCAAAAATAAAGTAAATGAAAAATAATTTTTTATTTTTTTTGCATCGTATAAAAGATGTCATCAAGATCTTCCAAATAATATCAAGATTGCATATTTTTAGATTTCAATAAGCCCATAATTTTTGAGCTTGAAATTGCCTTATTAAAAATTAAAGACTTATTTTTGGTTCCGGAACGGAGTCTAAGAGCATCCACATTGTAAGAAGCAAATTGGTATGAATAAGAAAACTCAATAACAATGCTAAAAAAATACCTCACATTGTAATAAGCAAAGTTATAAGTTTTTAAGCAAATAACCAAATTTCACCCATTTCATAACCAAACTTAACAACTTTTATTAATAACTAAAACTCAATAGTCAAACCCAATAACCAAATTCAAAACTAAAAAACTAAAAAACACCCCACATTAGAATCGTCTCATCGAGAAGAATAATTTGATGTGGTCGGGTGCGTGATTAGAACTCATTTGTAATTGGACATATGTGCATTGCGTATTGTGGGGGTTTTTTTTATAGAGTTGCAAAAATAACCAATGTGGAGGTAAAATTTGTTAAGTTTGATTATGAACTAAATGGATAATCAAATGCTGACGTGACACATTTTGATTATTGATTTTGATTATTCCCATTGCGGATGCTCTAAGTACCTACATGTTTGCACACACTCAACGTCTACCGAAATGATAAATGCAAAGAGTAAATTACGAAAATAGCCCCTAAAAGTTTCTCCAGATTTTACTTCAGTGATCTCCTCTGCTCCACTACTCAGGCTATGATGCTCCTAGACGGTTTGGGAGTATCATACTCCCATTATTTTTGAGCCGTTGGATGTTATGGATCTAATCTCGGCCATTGGTAGAAAACCCCCCTTCTCTCTCATTGACCTCCTACTTCCGGTTCTGAAAATGACGTGAAATTGAAAGCCCTAATTTTCTGCCCATCCTCCCTCCTGCCTCTCTCTCCTCACGATGAGGTAACTCTCTCTCTCTCTCTCTCTCTCTCTCTGTTTGTTTTTGTTGTTCATTTTGTGGGTTATTGAAAATTTGAGATGCTTAAAAAAAACCACCTTTAGGAGTGAATCCCTTGAAGATTCAGCACAGATGTAAGAGTATTATACATTTACTTGCCCTTTGTTTGTAGCATTTCTTGTGGGTCTTGAACCTGTGGCTTTATAGGCTTCTTTCCCTAGGGCCGGCCCTGTTGTATCATAAGCATCATTTTGGAGTGCTAGAGTATGTGAGAACACTCAATGTTAATGTAATTAGGTAGTTTTTGTAAAGTTTTTTTTTTTCAATTCATAGCGAAAATCAACCATTAAACGAGGTTACAGTAGCTTATCATGTTTAGTGAATAGCTCGTTTATGCTTTGCAGGTTGCCGATTTCATTGCGGAGTAGTCTGCTACTTGAGAATTCAGAACTTGATGTATTGGGAGTTGTGAAATCATCTTTTGTAAATTGTGCTAGTTTTCATAATGAACGGGCAGAAGAGAGGTTGCTTTGTTTGAGAGGGTAAGATGCCATCTAATTATTTCTCCATCATAAGAACCGCATTCAAGCGGGAAATCCCAAGGTCGATTGCAGGGCAAGAAGGTGTGGTTCAAGACTCGGTTGGAGTTCTTATTGATCAAGTGAAATTGTTGTTTGGATGCACGAGGTCATTCCATTCCTCACATTTCTCTGCGTTTAGTGATCTTCATGTGCTTCTACGACCTGGAACTATTGTCGCCGCACAATTGAATTTGCATTTAGTGAATCGAAGAAGGAATGTTTCATTTGTTGGAGCACTTTCTCGTACATTCTCTATTCCGTCAGTTTCAGGGCCTTCGTTTCAGGTTTGTGGGTATCATGTTGATCACCTACTATCTGAACCTAGCAACTTTCCTGCGTACATAGAGTCTTAGAAGACAACAATGGCTGTTTGTGGCTCTAGGCTGTATTTGGTGATTATTTCTTCAATAATCTAGCTTTGAAGGTTGGGAACCTAGAAGGATAATTTGATGAAGTCGTCCAAAGGGTTCAATAAAAATATTGCGGCACTAGAAGGATAATTTGATTTGTACTTCTTTTTAATGACAAATGTAGTTAAATTTCAGTTATGAAGACAAACAATGATATGACAAATACTTTCATTTTGTGAAATTGATGATATAACAAATTCCAGTCATGTTGTAAACTTTGATGAATGTGATATGGCTTGATGTCTCTTGTTGTAAACTTGATATGGCAAATGCTGTCTTTTTATAAACTTGGTGGCTCTTGGTGTTTGATAAATGGTGACCTTAGTATCATTGTGGTGTTGTTTGGTGTGCTATGAACATGTTGTGCTTACTAAAATCTCGGCATACTTACCATTTTAATAACTATAAAACAATCTGGGCATACTTACACTTTCTATAGCAATACTTACCATATAGACAGGGTGTACTTACCAACATCTGGGCATACTTACCATTTCAATAACCATATATACTGAAATCTGGGCATATCCATACTTACAAAAATCTGGACATACTTGCCATTTTCATTACAATACTTACCATATAGACAGAATGTGCTTACTAAAATCTGGACATACTAACCATTTCAATAATCATACTCACTGTCTTACCATGATTATAGATACGTTCATATATGTCAAATGTCATTTGATCAATAGACGTCGTCTTTCGTTAATTCATTCAACCATATTTCGTCATTTCCGTCATCATTGTTAGAGTCATCACAAATATCAATCACTACAGTCTTTCCATTCCCCTAAACATTGTCATCAATCTCTCAAAATCTGATTCACACAAATAGGATCACAATTAGTGGTAAAAACTAACATAGATAAAAATTGGTATTTAATTATAGCCATAAACAATGACAAGTATAACCATAAAAAAACGTAAAAATCTGAGAGGTTTCATTAGATTATTGAGAAACACTTATTCCAGATTGTTCAACTTATGATCTTTCGATAAGTTGGGACGAGATAATAATCACAATTAAATTCAGTTTGTTCTTGGAAAAAATTTGGTGAGCTTCTTCAACTTGTTATAGAGTTTTTTCTTAAATCATCATTTTTTCGAACAAGATGAAAGATTAATGGGAGCTAGAGGAGTTAGAGCGGATAAGTTTGCAGGGTTTAAGATAGGTATATGGAAACTTAGTACCATTAATGTCATTATTGGTGGTATGTAAACAATGCATTTGTCAAAACGTAATCAATTTACATAGTAAAACTAGTTTAAGTATATATAGTCATTTTGCCCTTATTGCATGGTAAGTATTGTTAATTACGTGGTAAGTGTTATCAACGAATATTGGTCCATCGTAAAAATTCAACTTTTGTGATATCTCTAGCCTTATACTTTGGTAAGTAAGACTTATTATATAGTAAATATGAAATTAATGACAGGTAGATATAAATTTATGTATCATAATTAATTTCATAGTACCTAAATTTTATTTGGATTACTTTTGTTATAAATTCAATAAAAGCATTTATATTATAAAATTGCTTTTAAAAAAGGATTAAATAAAGGGAGAATTTTTGATAAGTCCAGTGTAACATGTTTCTAACCCACTCAGTCCACTTCTAAAGTTCCTAACACTTCTAGTCCACTAATAATTTCAATGGCAAAAAAAACCTATATAAAAAAAACAAGGGCCTTGTTTGACTAATACAAAAAATATATTTTTTCATTTTTTTCAATCTTATTGCAACTACATAACCACCACCACCACCACCATAATGACCACCACCACGTCGCCGCTGCCGCCACCACCACCACCACCACGCCCCCACCACCACCTCCATCACCACCACCACCACTCCATCACCATCACCGCCACCAACACCACCACCGGCACCTCTACCACCACGCCGCCGCCACCACAACACCGCCACCTCCACCACAATAACCACCACCACCAAGCCGCCACCGCCACCACCATCGCCACCGCTATCACTCCACCACCACGCCGCCACAACCACCCCCACCACAATGCCGCCACCTCCACCACCACTAAGCCATCACCACCACCACCACCAATCCATCACCACCACCGCCACCGCCATCATTCTACCACCACCATCAAAATGACAACCACCACGCCGCCACCATAATCACCACCACGCCCGACTATTGTTTATGTGTGAGCTGTGACATGTTTTGTAATTTTTTGCTTAACTTTTGCTACTGATAATTTGAAATAAATCTTCTTTTACTACAATTCCCACCTCAAACAACACCCAAGTTATGTTTGTTTGACTTGATTTGCTTAAGTCATGCCATTTAACCAGTCAACATAATTTCCGGCCTCATTTTTCACGAGAATGCCTAGTCACTAACTTGGCTGATGAGTTGCTCATTCCAAGCTCAAAATATCAATGATCCGATTGAACCGTCCACACATTGCAAAGCTTAATGAGTATAGTATCTCTATCTTCTCAATAAAAAAAAAAAAACCAAGTTGATTGGACATCGATTATTCAATGATTGAAGTTCAATGTTATTGAATTAGAAGATAAACATCAAACATGATTTTAAGATTGCACTTCAAAACAGGAAAATCCGATGCTTGATTAAAATTTAGACTGTAAAGTTTACGAAAGTGCCTTTATTTGCAGTCTAAAAGTACAAATTTGCAATCTAAATTTTCTCTGGCGTTGGTGTTCAATTAACAAATTAGCAATTTAAAAGTGCAAATTTGCAGTCTAAATTCTCATTGGCGTTACGTTCATCTAATAATTTGCAGTCTAAATTTTGTGTAGACTGCAAATTTACACTTTTAGACTACAAAGTTTACGAAAGTGCCTTTATTTGCATTCTAAAAGTACAAATTTGTAATTTAAATATTCTCTTTGCAGTCTAAAATCTCATTGGCACTAGTGTTCATTTAATAATTTGCAGTCTAAATTTGTGTGTAGACTGCAAATTTGCACTTTTGGATTGAAAAGTTTATGAAAGTGCCTTTATTTGCAATCTAAAAGTATAAATTTGCAGTCTAAATTTTCTCTGGCATTGGTGTTCAATTAACAAATTTGCAGTCTAAATTCTCATTAGCGTTAGTGTTTGTTTAATAATTTGCACTCTAAATTTTTGTGTAGCCTGCAAATTTGCACTTTTAAACTGCAAAGTTTACGAAAGTGCCTTTATTTGCAATCTAAATTTTTTCTAGGGTTGGTGTTCATTTAATAAATTTACAGTCTAAATTCTCATTGGCGTTAGTGTTCATTTAATAACTTGCAGTCTAAATTTTTGTGTAGACTGTAAATTTACACTTTTAGACTGCAAAGTTTACGAAAGTGTCTTTATTTGCAGTTTAAAAGTGCAAATTTACAGTCTAAATTGTCATGGGCGTTAGTGTTCATTTAATAATTTACAGTCTAAAAGTGTAAATTTGCAGTCTAAATATATAACAAAAAGTATGTATAATGCATTTGGTCATTGTGGTGGTGGAGTGGTGGTGGTAGTGGTGGAGGTGGTGGTCGAGGCGGGGTGGTGGTACTTGTGGTGGAAGTTGCGCCATTGTGGTGGTGGCGGTGGCGGCGTGATGGTTGAGGTGGTGGTGGGGGCGTGATGGTGATAGAGGTGGTGGGGGTGGCGAAGCGGTGGTGGTGGTGGTGGAGATGGTAGTGGGGGCGTGGCGGTGGTGGTGGAGTGGTGGCGGTGGCACCGTTGTGGTGGTGGTAGAGGCGGTGGAGGTGGTGCAACCGTTGTGGTGGTGGTGGCGACAGCGTGGTGGTGCTTGGGGGGGGGGGGGGGGGGGGGTGGTGATGGTCAAGGTGGTGGGGGTGGTGGTGGCATCGTCGTGGGGGTGATGGTGGAGATGGTGGTGGGGGCGGGGTTGTGGTGGAGGTGGTGGTGGTGGTAGTTATAGAGGAGGTGCGACATTGTGGTAGTGGTGGCGGCGTGGTGGTGGGGTTGAGGGCATGGTGGTGGTGGAGTGGTGATGGCGATGGTGGAGGTGTGGTGGCTGCGGCAGTGGTGGTTGGGGCATGGTGGTGGTGGAGCCGTGGTGGTGGTGTAGATGGTGGTTAGGGTGGCATTGTGGTGGTGGTGGTGGTGGCGGCATTGTGGTGGAGGCGGTGGTGGTGGTGGAGTGGTGGTGGTAATTGTGGTGGAGGTTGCGGCAATGTGGTGGCGGCGGCGACTTAGTGGTTGAGGTGGTGGTGGGGGCGGCGTTGTGGTGATGGTGGTGGTGGGGGAGTAGTGGTGGAGGTGGTGGAGCGGTGGTGGTTGCGTCGTGGTGGTGGTGGTGGAGTGGTGGTAGTTATGATTGTGGTAGCAGAGTGGTGGTGGTAATTGTGGTGAAGGTTGCGGCATTATGGTGGCAGCATGATGGTTGAGGTGGTCATGGGGATGTGTTGGTGGCTGTGGTGGTGGTGGTGTGGTGGCGTCGTGGTGGTGATGGTGGAGGTGGTGGTGGCGTCGGCGTCGGCGGCGGCGATAGTGGTGGTGGTTGTATAAAGTTTAATGAAGAACAATTTTATCCTGTCAAAAAATGAAGTGGACCTAAGACTTTAAAAAAACTAATCCTCTGGACTAGAGATATTTTATAAATATGAGTTGGATTGGACATGTTACAAAATCCTATAATGGACCTTACAACAATTCTTTATTAAATAAATGAAATATTTCAATTTACTAGTTTATTAATGGTTACTCTTACATTGGTTAAGTGATCAAATGTTAACCACAAAGATTGTTACTCCTTCATTTGCGGAATAATCAATGTTAACCATCAAATAATTATTTTTGAAATTTGCTAATTGTGTAATTTGAAGAATTAAAATAGATAAGTCTGTGGTTAAGCAATTAAATAAATTAGTCAACTTACTTTAGTTTATTTAGTCAACTTACTTTAGCAAATTATATTAATCTTCACTAATCACTATCAATCAATATTATTGTTAACTACTACATCTGCCAAATATGAAATTGTCTGATCAATTGACTGAACATGTAACCAGAAGAATCAATTACAAATGAATCAATCCTCGTTGATTGATCACTGCTAAGTATATTGATATCAACATTATTAATTGTTAGATTTGCAAATTATATCATATTGATCACTATAAACTATATTAATGAAATTGAATAGCCTAATTTTGTTAAATACTATTGTAAATTCAATTGAGCATCCTACAACATTATTCAATATCTATTAAGCAAAAAAATATTTATTGTTCAATTTTGTTGTAAAAATCAACTTTTAGCGTTATGTTATAATATATATTAACTAAAATTGTAAGCTATCAAAATATTAAATAAATATCATGTTTTTCCCATAACATTTAAAAGTAAGTTACTTAAATATATCTATAATAACTGGTTATTTAAAAATAAATAAAATAAATATATTTATAATGTTATTTGGAAATTATGAAAAATATTTGTCAAATTTTTGGTTTTTAGATAATTCTTCTAATTATATCTTCACAACAAATTAAAATCTTAAACTATTTTTATAACTGAACACTATTTTTTAGGTTTTTCACTACCTAATTCTTAGCAAAAAGGAAAAAAAATACGGTGTATATAGTTTAAAGTGGTATGAAAATATAAATCTCCAAAATCTCCAAATTTTTCCGCCAAAAAATAGGGTACTCTTTTTTTTTAAAAAAAATTAATGGTAACTTGTTACCTGACCAACCAATTGTAGCAAGTGTTGCCTGTTTCTGTGGTAATTGTTGCCTTAGTCAATAGTAAGTGTTGCTTATTCTGTGGTAAATAGTCTTTCATTTTTTTTTTTTGGGTCAAAGTTCACAAAACTATTTCGGTATTAACAAAATCACTCAACTTTTGTTTTTTGATTTTGATCTAAGGGCTGTGATTTAGCTATTTTCAATTCAATGATCCATATTCATTGGGAGTATGATGCTCCCATTCCACTTGGGAGCATCATAGAAGTTTTGCTACTCAAAAGAAGAGCAAAATTATGAGGGGCAATCTCTCTCCTTCTCTCTTTAGGTCCCCTTCCAGAATGGAAAATAAGCTTTTATTTTTTAATAAGACAATTTAAAACTCAAAATAATGAGTTTACTAAAATATAAAAATAAAAATATGTAACACATATCTTGTTTCAAAGATCTTGATGAGATTTTTTATACGATGCAAAAAAAAACTTTTTATTTATATTATTTTCAAATTTGAAAATGTAAATAGATACTTAATTTTTAAGAAGGTGTACTGGAACGGGGTCTACTCTCCAATCTTCATAGACTCCGCCATAATTATCGGAGCTAAGCCATCACAGCCAATCGCATTGCCGCTGGGCCCATCATCGTTGCAACCATTACCGAAAAGCTCACTACTGCGGCCATCACCATTATCGTTTCCCGATCTTCTCGATCGTCTGAGGTGTTTCCTTATACTGCCGCTAACTTTCCCAGATCTTTGTTTGGGGTCCTTGTGATCTTGTTTCCAGTAATACCACTAACAATTTAATTGGCATTAATTGGTTGATTTAAGGAATTATATACTTCGTATTTTTCTAAACTATGTTGAAGAAAAGCTTCCTTTCCCAAGAGTTATGTTTTGGGATTCTGGTTCTTAATAACGTTTTTGGTTTTACTGCTTTCATCTCTTAATTTTTTGCTACACCAATCAAGAAATTATTTGAAAATTAATAAAAATTTGGATTATTTGCATCAGATTCCCAAGAGTATTTCCGTACTATTTCTTCCGTCTCTTTTTAAGTATCCTAGTTTGACTTTTACACAATTTTAGGAATCGACATAATTATACCTCTAAAATATTAGTTTTCATATTTACCTTCTACAGAGATATCATCATTACACTTTTACTCATCAACTTTTCAAAAGAGAATCTACTTTTAGGGACAAAATATAAAATGTACCAACTTTTATCCACTAACATTACAAAAGGACACTTATTTAGGGACAATCCAAAATAAAATACAAGATATCTAAAAAGGAATGAAGGGAGTAGTTCTTAACGTAACTTCCGTTTGAAAAAAAAAAAACCCATCCTTAACGAAGAGGGAGAAACTAGAAACGGTGAAAAGCTGCATGGTGAAAAGAAAACCAAAGAAAAAGCTAAAGGAGAAGGATAATATGGTCATTAAAAAAGTGTAGAGACACGCACTGTGATTTTTGTATGAAAACTCTGGCAAATCCACGAGACTATAGAGGTACACCTTTTCAAAGGCAATTTTTATTATTACTGTAGTAGATAGGTGAAGAAAAAAAAATGAAGAAATAGGAATTCAATATTCTTGGGAGAGAACACTTCAAAAAAAAGTTATTGGCTGAGCGAGATGGGCTAGGTTTAATTTGGAAATTAGATTCTGCAATTGAGATTCAAATTTCATGGGTTTCACCGTTTCAGAAAAGGATCTGGATTCTCTCCAGTTGTATAGTTGGAATAAATTTTGGATGAGTTTTTGAAAAATTTTGTAGGATTGTGATTGGAGAGACAAATGAGAGTAATGATCAAAAGTATGGATAATGATTGGAGAGATAGAGAGACAAATGAGAATAATGATTGGAGATAATGTTGAGTAATGATTAGAAGTAAAGGTAATGAGTACTATTTTTTTAGTTGAGAATTTCTTTTTAAAACGCTATCAAAACAAGACATTAGATTATTCTCTCCAATGCTTTAGCAATTATTTAGATTTGCTCGAAGACTATTTCCGCGAAGAGTCTTCAAGCAAGTCCATAATTTTAGAACTTGACGGGCCAGATTATGACAGGAGAGGATTCGTTTCCTAAAGGAAAAAAAAAACAGAAAAGAGGAGAAGAGAGGGAAGGGAGAGACTTGAATGTTGCTTATTCTTTAATTATTGCTAGTGAAAAAAAAACTGAACAAAGACAAAAAAATAAGGCAAACCAACCCTAAGAAGGCCATGGGGCGAATCTACCTCAAGCACAAGAGAGTCACGCTCGTGACCTTCCTGCAATCTTCAATTTATTATTATTATTATTATTATTATTATTATTTTTGGAAATTTAGAGAACCGAAACAAGTTTAGATGGGAAACTGGGTAATTGGGTCTAGCAGTGGAAAGTGGAAACGTGAACGGGCTTGGGCCTTTCAATTTTGAAAACTGGTAATTACAGTACAACAATAATGCCAACACATAAAACACAAATTAAGCTTCAGCCCCACCACAGGGCTCTCTAATTTGTCTCTCTCTATAAAACATGTGACATGTTTGCTCTGGAGACTCTGGAGAAATTCACGGTACTGTTGAAAGAGTGCATGTTTTCTGCGATGAACATCGTGAAGAATCAACTACGGTATCAAATGAATAATTAGTGGTTGAACAATGATTTGGTGATTAGTGGTCGAACAATGATTTGGTAGCGGTACATATAAATTAGAGATGGTTAATCTATGCTTTAGTGTGCTTAGGCCATTCACAGTGGTATAATAAAAAATGAATAACCAAAAGTTGACACATCAGCTTTTGATTATCCATTTAAAAGGTTGCTAAGCTTAACAATGTTGAGGTCTATAATGGTCACTTCTAGTCCATAACCAAAATAAGAGGTCCACTACAATCTCTCTCTCTCTCTCTCTCTCTCTCTCTGTCTCTCTCTCTCTCTCTCTCTCTCTCTCTCTCTCTCTCTCTCGGTAGTGGTACATATAAATTAGAGATGGTTTTGTAATAACATTTAGGAAGAAATCTATACTTTAGTGTGCTTAGCCCATCCACAGTGATATAATAAAAAATGAATAACTAAAAGTTGACACATCAACTTTTGATTATCCATTTAAGAGGTTGCTAAGCTTAACAATGTTGAGGTCCATAATGGTCACTTCTTGTCCATAACAGTACAATTTCACTCTCTCTCTCTCTCCCTCTCTCCCTCCCTCCTTATGTTTTCCACCATTGATCACTTCCCTCCATTACATTTTTTTTTGGCAAAAATATATTGTTTATGTACCTTCCTTAATTTTGGGGAAAATTGGTGACTTTCATCCCTTATATTATGAATTCAGAAAAAAAATCGTGTACTCAAAAAAAAAAAAATCAGATGTGCTATTGAATTTGGAAAAGAATGCAAGGTTCTTCATGTACTTAACCACAGGGAGAGAAACGAAAAAAGAATAAAATAGAAACAAAAAAAAAAGTGAAATACCTTAATCCAGCTACAATGAGTTGAATTGTAGATGATCGAAAGATACGAGCTTCACTTTTGGAGGGAAAGAAAGAGAAACAGTTTGTGAGTAAAGAAAATGAGATATAGAGCAGGCGAAGAAGAAAATACCATTTGAAACATGCATGTAAACAATTTTGGAACCAATTAACGTATATGGTGTTTGATCCACAAATTTTAATTATTGAAAAAAGTTGCTAGTTTTGGTTATCCAAAGCCCAAAATTTGATTATTTCTAAGAAAATGTTGCTAAGTTTGATTATACTACTGTGAGCCATTTTTTACACCAACATTGTTAACTTTAAAAATAATTTACTTTTGATTATACCACTGTGGATGGCCTTATGTTTGTAATCTTTTAGAAAGTTTTAAGTTAGAAGTTTTGTGCTTAATGAAGACCCATAGCCCAAAGGTTTCTATGGAATATACATTATTGATTTTGATTATGACAAAACATATTTTATTAGAATTGAAATATAATTAATATTGCAATAATTGGTAATCATTTGAATTAATATTTGTTTTATAGAATTTGGTTGAAGTACACATGGGAACATTCTACACCAAATCCCTATGTATCTCCAATAGTCAAGATTGAAATCAAAAGGAGGAAAATTAAGGACAAATCTTCTCCTAATTTTTGATTGGCTATAAAGACCCATACGGAAAGCATGATATTAATCAAGGAGGACAATTGAATTAATATTACTTGGAGCTTTTTATTATTTCGGCAAATTGAAGGCTTGATTGTAGTTGATGTTGCTCAAGATGGAAGATGCAAACGTTTGGAAAGGAAAGGATCGGAGCTCAATATTTCCAACGGCTAGTGGAGCTTCCACATGCCTGAAGTCTTATTCTCCAAGCATAAATATAGTAGAAGAATGAAGACAATATAACACATCTGTGGAGAAAAAATTCGGTGAGCTTATCAACTGCGAATCTCTCTATCAAATCCTACGCTTACATCTTGAATATCTACACTAACTTGAGTGTTGTTTCTTGAAGTTTATTATAAAAAGGGATTGTACACCCTTATTCATACTATTGTGAGTGATTACTTTTTGTGAATGGTTTTGAAGAGAAAATCACTTGGACCAGAGTTAGGTGTTAGTAGCACCGGAGTCAAAATTAGTTGGGTTAGGTGTGACTAGCTCCAGAGTCAAAAATAGTCGGAACAATTGAGGATAGATTGCTCGTTGCAAAGGTTGTCTAGTACCTGCGAAGCTAGAAGATTGTAACTATTGGAGATAGTGTAGTAAATCCCGAGTTGGACACTTGAGTAGTAGACTAGGCCGTGAAGTTGCGGACCGAACCACTATAAATCCTTGCGTTCGATTCTCTCTTTCCTACCCTCTTTACTTTCAGTTATCTATAACGCATGAGTAAATTGATATATTATTGAATAACGAGTTGTGGTAGAATATCTTGAATAATTAGTCAATTAGTTTATAAACTCTACATTATATTTGAGATACCCAATTCACCCTGCTCTTGGGTTGCTACTTGGACCAACAAAGAATGTTTAAACATTTCGTCTTCTTGTTAAGGACCAAAGTTATGCTTAAAAGTGACCCCTCTATATAAAAATTCTAGATCCGCTACTGGCCCTAAGTTTGGAACTATTTGGTTCTATTTTATAGAACCAACCATTGGAGATCAAGAAGTGCCAAAAAAATTTAAAAAAATACTGTAACACTTTTTGATACCAAATTATGAAAAGGATATAGCAGTACTTGCTCTAACAACGTGTGCAGTACTGTGTGTGGGCCCCATATTTGATGTGAGAGAATTTGTGTGATTGTGTATGTAGTAGTAGCATAGTTGTTCCTTTTACAAAAATAGCAGAACCTAACATTCTTTTGAAAATGACTATCTACCAAACGGTTAGTTCATGAAATTTTTGAATTTATGCTTAAAATTAGAGGTGATAATTTCAACTCATATTTCTTAACTCGCTCAAATCCGTCCACTTATAACCCAACTCAATCCGTCCATATAAATATGAGTTTGTATGAGTTAAAAATGAGTTCAATATGAGTTTAAACTAAAGGGAAGCGGGGGGCTGCTGTGCCCAATTTCTGGGCCCATTCCAGTCTCGCTCTGATGATCGAAATCGTTCATTTTGTAGAGCTCGTTGAGTAGAACAATTATGTAAAAAATAAGCTCAATTGGATATCATTAAGTGCTTGATCAGAACATTTTTATCTTGAAAAGAATGGATCTAAAACACTTGATCAAATCCACTGTAACCCAATGACCAAGAGTTATATGGGTTTCGATCGGCACTTAATGATATCCAATTAAGCTAATTTTTTGCATAGTTATTCTACTTAATGAGCTCTACAAAGTAAATAATTTCGATTATCGGAGCGAGACCGGAATGGGCTTAGAAATCGAAACAGCAGCCCCCCGGTTCCGAAACTAAAGGACCCATAGCCTGCTATAAAACAAGAAAGAGACACCAAACACGGAAGGAAACGTGAAGCTAATTGCGAAATTGCCATTAATAGTAGTTACAGAAGTTAGAAGTAACAGAACTAGCCTAGTAAAAGACGTCATTCGTCAAACACACACATTCTCTCTCTAACTTTTATCAGGAGCAGGTGCCACCGTTACCTTTTCATTTTAACTCTTCGTTAGAGCATCTCTAACCCTTGACATCAAATGGAGGATGTCAATTTTCTTTTAAAGGTTGATGTGGCATTTTGGCATCTCCAATTTGACATCAAAGCCTTCCTTTCCAACCTTTATGTGTGGCCCGTCTCTTCTGGCATGAGTCCTTCCTCCGCTTATATAGTGGTCTCCTAGCCTTCTCCCCGCAGCCTGCACAGTGAGCGCACGACTAAAACCTGGCTGGGGGTCGCCCGGCAAGGCCCTCCGGCGAGAGGATAAGTATGTGTAGGAAGAAAGGGAAGAGACTAGGATTTTGAGTGGATATTCGCGTGTATGAGTGCGTACCTTTTCAGAGGCGTTATCCTTCAGTATTTATAGAGTCTCCCTGACTTGCTCTCCAAGCACAGGCACATGCCTTGCGCGGACCAGGCGATGTCACCATGACGTTACCGAACAGATCTGGTAACCGCTTTCGGGGGTGAGCTGGCATGATTCATGTGCGCTCATGATTATCCCAGGGCGTAACCGTCTCCGCACGTGGGTGGGCACGTGGCCGCGCGGGTGGCCAAGCCCAGAAGAACTTGTAGGTTGCCTAGCTTGAAGGGAAGCCGAGCCCGAAGGGGATTCGGGCTAGGCGACATAGTCCGCGGGGCCGCCCCCAAATGGTGGCCGAGCTTGGCGTAAATCCGCTCCGTTGCTGGACGCAAGGCAAAAGCAGAGCCGACGACTGGTATGCCTCGGCTCAGGCCGAGCCTAGATTGAGTGGGTTAGCTGCCACTGCGGCGGCAGGCGGTGGCAGAGGAGTAGAGGTGGTCCATGGTGGAATAACAATTGAGCTCGGCCCGCTACAATAGCCCCTCAATCTCAGCTGTCGCTGAGCGTGCGGTTGGGATTGATGTTAAACTTTAGCCGAGTCCTTTTAACGCCCAGCCGGGATCACAGTTTGCCGGACAGAATTTTGCCGAACCCAAACATTTTTCAACAAACCGTCATGGGCATGGATCAATGGAGTTGCGCCAGCTGTCCCTCTTTTGCTGGGTACAGCTAACAGGGGGACAGTTGGTACGCACAGGGCTCTGCCAAACCGTCTAATCAGGCCACGCGTCAGGTGATCAATGGCTGTAGGTTCGGCAGTGCAATGATTTGGGCGGGAAACTCAAACTCCCAAACCCTAGCTCTATATATTGCACTGGGGTAGAGAGAGAAGTCACGATCTCTTTCTCTCTCTAAACCTCCATTGCCAGAGCTCTACCACGCCTGTTCATCTTCCAGTTTCAATTTCCAGAGGATTCTGCATCTTCATCTTGCAAAAACTTCAGGTATTCGTTCAATATATCACTCCCTCTTCATTTCTGCATTTTTTATGCCCTGTTTCGTCATTTTTTTTGGGTTTTCTGGGGGCTTTCTGTTCTGTGTGAACAGTACGAGGGCTAAGATGAACGACTGTTCATCTTCGCCTTCATCCTGTTCTTCCGAGCCCCAACTTTGTTGTTGGCTGGTCTTGGCCGACACCGAGCCCCACGACAAAAACTTTAGATTCTCCCGAGCTTAAATTCCCCATAGGACAAAGATAGGGTGGGCCAGTAGGGTAGTCGAGCGTGTGGAGATCCTCATCCGTCGCCGACGATATGGTTTCTCATCATTTTCTTTTGTGTTGATAGGTCTGGCTCACCTAGTCATAGTCGTTTCTTCCGACTCTGAAAGCTCGGGGGAAGATTCTGGAGATTTGTTTTTCCGTGAGTGGTTCGAACAACACAGGCGCCGACACCAAATATCGTCCATCGCCTCGAACATGTCTACCGACACCAATGATTCGAATGCCGAACGTGTGTTCGAGTACGGGGCCGACGAGTTTGACACCGAACCTGAGATATCGTTCACTACGTCACCGCACTCTGAGGTTGAGCCTCGCCCCGGGCCAGAGGCCGAATCCAAATTCGTCCCTCATGCCGACGCCCCCTCCTCCGTTCGTTTCGGCCACAGTGAGTCTCAATCCAAGGGTAGAGGGGTCGCCGATCTCTATGAGAGGGCCCAAGTTTGCCCTCACGCCCATTTCTTCAGTGGAGACCCTAGGGAGTACCAAAGTTTTTACCGAGAATACAGTATTCCCGATGATGTAGTTGTCAGTCAAGTGGCTAGCAACCGAATCAAGGACCAGAGGGAGCAACGTCCCGAACATATCACAGTTCCCTTGATGGCCATTTGTGAAGCTGGGCTGCGGTTCCCTCTTCACCCATTTTTGAGAGAACTTCTGGCTAGGTTCAGCATCGTCCCACACTACTTTGCCATTAACAGCTACCGAATAGTAATGTCGGTGATCAAGTTGAAGGAGCTTCACGACCTTGAGTTCACCGTCGCTGACCTTTTCCACACCTACATTATGTCTAGGCACAGCTAGACCGAGCGTCGATACTTATCAACACGTAGCAAGAAGCAACCCCAAGTAGATGGCTTGCCCGGCACTGACAAATGGGCCAATTTTTATGTCAAAGTGATGGTAACTTTGAGTTCGGCAGCCAGTCCAACCGTAGATTCATTGTTCCAAAGGTCAAAGACTTCAGAGGTAGCTTCAACCACTTTTTGTCGCAGCCGAGCCCATTTGTAACTTTTTCGATTGTTGATTGTTGTTTCTTCTTGCAGCCGAGCCCATCCGTCGAGGCGCACGTCGATATTCTATTATCACAAGCTTGTAGAGACGCGTCGACGCTGCTTGGTTACGAGCTGTCCTACAAGGGAAAGCTCAGGAGAAAGGGAAAGAAAAGGGGGCCGAGCACAGAAGGTCAAAGCCAAGGGAAGAAGGTAGGGCCGTCGGGAGGCACTAAGCAGCCAAGGGTCAAGTTGCCATCATTCCAGAAGCCAACAGAGTTCTGGTTCCAAAAGAGTCGTCAAGCCGAGCAACCGGGTATTCACATTCCGCTTCAAACGCTCATGCCCAAACCTAACGACAAGATGGGTCGGCGTAATGTAGTCTGGGTGAACATCAGGGACGGGAAAGCCGTCCATCAGGGATCGGGTTCAGCCGAGCCTGCTGAAAAGAGGCAAAAAGTCACCCATGACTTCTTCCCGACCAAACCACCAAGTTCTCGCCCTAGCGAGCAAGAGAAGATCGAGTCGTCAACCGCTGGTGGCTGAAAGGCAGCCAAACAACCTTTAGGCTCGGCTGGCCGTGTCGTCGCTCAGGAGTTCGCTCCATCCTACGCAATGGCCGAAGGCATAGTCATGATGGTGGAGGACTCTGTCAAAGTTGAACCTGGGCTGGCCACTGCCATTCTCCAAGGTGTAGCCTTGCCGAAGGACATGGCAAAAATTCCTGAGGGCCTCCAGCCGAGCTTGATTCATGCCGGTGCTTACCTTGTTCAGGTATGATCCGACCCTAGTCCTTCGCCATCATTTTTATCCTTTTGAGTATTTTCATGCTGACGTTTTCCTTGTTTATCAGGCCGGGCAGGCCTTGCTCCGCTCATCAAAAGATGCCGAGCTCATTCTCGCCGAGCGCGCTCGCTTCCATGAGGACTTAAAGGTCGAGCGAGAAAAAGTGAGAAGCTACAAGGGAAGTCTGAAGATGGTGAAAGCGCAGGTCGCCGAGCTCGAGAAGGAGAGAGATGAGATGGAAGAGAGAATGAAGAAGGCCAAGCGAGAAGTGGCCAAAGTTTTGAGGGGGGAGAAGAGAAAGATGAAGGAGGTTGATGGGGCAGCTTATCAGGCTGGATTTGATCGAGTTGGGGCCGAGTACATGCGGGAAGCTCGGTCAATGGTAAATGACGCCATCAGGATGAGGGTCCCCATCGCCTACCGAACGGGATACAAGGACGGCGTGAAGGCCGCTTGTGGAGTTATGCAGCTGGAGGCTGACACGAATTTGATGAAGTCAATTCCTGCTCCAGTAGCTCCCGAGCTCGTCCCCCATATACTGAAGAGGAGTGTGCACCTTTCCCGCCAGAGGAATTTCCTGAGAGCGAGGATGACATTGAAGACCTGACTGACGCTGACGTCATTGCAGTAGACTCGACAGGTTTGGAGTAGGCTGGTGATGGTGGCAAGAAAGCTGCTGCTCCTGCCGAGCAGGAGTTTGTGAATGTGGATAAGGATGCTCGGGCTGAGGACGCCACTGCCAGTGGTGGTGCTGATGTCGACGGAGGTGCCACTGGGCCTGGAGTTAGTGTTGAGGAGGCTGTCGAAGGTTGAGGATGCTGTAGCCGAGGCTGAAGTTAAAATTTTTTTGTCTTTCTTTTGATTTTGAACTTTTTGGACTGGACAGATCCGAGTTTGGATTTTGCCGTTCCAAATGTAATGAATACTAGCTTTGAACATTTCGCCGAGCTTGAATGTATGGTCTTTTTTAATGAATGACTTATCTTTTTGCAACGCTTTGTTTGAATTTGTAGTTATCCGTAGCCCCCACTTTGGTTTGGGTTTGGCTTAGTGGTAGGAATGTTTGTCCACTTGTTGAAGTTGCTAGCTGTGGGTATTGTTGAGCCTGGACCAAAGTAGTGTAGTAGAATGGAGAGAGTTTGCCGAGCGTGATGTTGTTCTTCGGCCAATTTGCTATTTTAGTGAATGATACTAAGGTTAGCCGCCGAGGTCTGTGGAGTGTTTGTACCTGTGGTTTAGTGCTCGGCCAAGGTGCCAGCCCCTAGGAGAGTTTGTGAGGTGTTGTAATGTTTGTGGGTGGTTTGCTCACCAAAATGTGAGTGTAACCGGGCTGTAGCTGACCTCATTGTCTTGCCAAGCCGAACCGGAGCCCAAATTCCAGCCATATTGTGTCTTTGGGCTCCATGGACCTGATGTCCATTTTGCTTCTTTGGGCAGTAATAGTAGCCGAAGCAGAGGCGTAGGAGCCGTTTGTGGGTGTGACCGAGGTCAACGTTTGTGGTCGGCCAAGTATGCCGAGGTAGAATATAAAATAAGAAAAAGGAATTTGGAATTTGCAAATGACAACCGCCAGATAAAATTTATTTGACTCCTCAAACATGAAGTACAGGTTGAAATGTAAAGACTTGGGCCGAAGCCAATAAAGAAAAATAGGACCGGCAGTGGCCGAACATGAGGCACATTGTTGGGATTTCGGCTACATGTATGCCTTCTTGAGGTTCTGTGCATTCCATGGGTTAGTTAGAACTTTCCCATTCATGTCCTCCAGCACGTAGGCACCTTCACTAGCAATCTTGACGATACGAAAAGGTCCCTCCCAGTTGGGCTTGAATTTTTTTTTTTTGCTGGCTTGCACAACTTTTCGCCAAACCAAATCGTCCGGCTTGAACTTTTTGATTCGCCAATTGTGTGGCCCGTCTCTTCTGGCTTGAGTCCTTCCTCTGCTGATACACTGGTCTCCTAGCCTTCTCCCTGCAGCCTGCACAGTGAGCGCATGACTAAGACCTGGCCGGGGGTCGCCCGGCAAGGCACTCTGGCGAGAGGATAAATATGTGCAGGAAGAAAGGGAAGAGACTAGGGTTTTGAGTGGATATTCGCGTGTATGAGTGCGTACCTTTTCAGAGGTGTTATCCTTCAGTATTTATAGAGTCTCCCTGACTTTCTCTCTAAGCACAGGCACGTGCCTTGCGCGGACCAAGCGATGTCACCGTGACGTCACCGAACAGATCTGGTAACTGCTTTCGGGGGTGAGCTGGCATGATTCATGTGTGCTCATGATTATCCCAGGGCGTAACCGTCTCCGCACGTGGGTGGGCACGTGGCCGCACGGGTGGCCGAGCCTAGAAGAACTTGTCGGTTGCCTAGCTTGAAGGGAAGCCGAGCCCGAAGGGGATTCGGGCTAGGCGACATAGTCCGCGGGGCCACCCCCAAATGGTGGTTGAGCTTGGCGTAGATCCACTCGTTGCTGGACGCAAGGCAAAAGCAGAGCTGACGACTGGTATGCCTCGGCTTAGGCCGAGCCTAGATTGAGTGGGTTAGCTGCCACTGCGGCAGCTGGCGGTGGCAGAGGAGTAGAGGTGGTCCATGGTGGAATAACAATTAAGCTCGGCCCGCTACACCTTATGCCAAATTCTATTTATTTGACATCAAACTATCCCTCTCCAACCCTTAATGTCAATCCTTATGTCAAATTATATTATTCAAACTGTCATTTTTTGAAATTTGGCATGGAGGAGGGTTGTCAAAGTTGGCATGAGAAGGCTTGCCTTCAAATCCACGCAGGAATTGGCATCAAAGAAGGCTGTTGAGTTGGATTGTATTTTGGTGTCAAATTTTACCGTTAATATGTCCACATAGGATTTGACATCTCCCGTTGGAGATGCTATTAGAGGATTGCGAAATTGGTTCCTCATCAAGAATTAGTCATGGAACATGTAAACTGATCCGAATAACTTAAAAAAAAAAAGAACTTAAAAAAGAATTGTGATGGTGCACTGCCCAATCTAGTCTCATTCATTCATTTCATTGAAAATAATAGTAATTCGTTATGCATATTGTGGAGGGGTCAGGGTAATATAACTGAAGTTCTAGTTTATGTCGTTGCTATTTTATTTTTTTACCAGTTCATTGCTACTATTTGTTATCCATATTGCTTTTTGAAGCATCCACAAAGTGGACTCATATTCAACACATATCGGGGGGAAGACAGAGAAGAGGGAAGGGGAAAAGGGGAAGGGAAAGAAGGAAAGGGAATAAAAGAGAAGAGGAAAACGGGTCGGCTCAAGTGGGTTTGGATTTGGCTTGGCTCATATTCGATCCGACTTGTTTCACCTGTCTACTATTTCATCCATATTCAACCCACTCATATTTGACCCGTGGCCCGTTTCAACCCACCCATTTGCCACCTCTAGGTAATTCTGTGCCCAAGGACCCGTGACCCAATCCCTTAATTGACAAAAAGTCAATCAAGGAGCATCAATTGGGACTAAGCTCACACCTCTAAAAGGCTTTAAAGCCCAGATAAAGCAATTAAAAATAATCAAGAAATTTCAAGCCGGTCCCACTTTTGAAGTTTTGTCCCATACAGACCATTTTTTATATTTCCCTTCCCCATGGCCATAATGGGCATGAAGAACATATATATGTGCTTTGACTTATGCTGATGTGGACTTATTATTATTATTTTTTGTACTACAAACTTTAAAATGCAATATCTTTTATTATATATATATCGGTGTTTTTATAAAATTTATTTTTTTAGAATCTACTCTATGAGATCTATCAAATAATACCAATATTGAATATGAAATTATGTGTAGAATAAAAATAATTTTTTGGGTGAATTGTGTATTTTTTGGGTGCGAATAGTTGTCTTTTTGTGTGTGTGTGAATTGGGAGGTGTGAATTTTTATGTATGGGTAAATTTTGTACAACATAGGCTATAAATTATGTACAACAAGAGTTTTAAGTGGGTATGAATAGTCTATTCTTTATGGGTATGAATTGTATGATATATCGGTGTGAATTATTGTATGTGAGTGTAAATTGCATTTAATAAGGGGAGTGAATAGTATAATATAGGGGTGTGAATCGTCCGTCAAGAAGAGTGTGAATTGTGTATTATAATGGGTGATTTTGTACAACAAAAGCTTAAAGAGTGTGAATTGTTGTCTATTTTTTGAATGTGTGTTGTGGTGTAAATTGTCTGTTATAGGACCTGTAAATTGTTGTGTGTGGGTGTGAATGTATATAATAAGACATGTGAATTGTCTGTTATAGGGGTATGTATTGTGTATTTTGGGAAGTGAATTGTGTATAGGGAGTATAAATTCTGCATTTGAGGTGTGTGAATTCTTCCGAGAGTGAATTTTTCAGAAGGAGTGTGAATTCTTCATTAAGGGGTATAAATAACTTTTTTACGTGTACACAATTTAAGGATGTGTGAATTGTTTGTTGTATGGAGTGTGAAATGTGTGTTGTAAGGAGTGTGAATTGTATAGCAATGGTATGGATTTCCTATTATAGCAGGTGTAAATTCTGCATTGTGGGTGTGAATTGTATAAAAAAGATTAATCAACCCAAAGACCAGAGGTTAACATGCCGCACGTTACAATAAAATACCGCACAGTATATTGTACCCAGTTGCTTAGGGATCTTATCAATGTTTAGATCAAACCATATTAAAAACCGTTTCAGAATGCTTAGGGATCTTATCAATGTTCAGAAACAATTTTCAATACGAAAAACTCTCCTGGGATAATACCCGCACTGAAAAGTAATAAACATACTAAACAAAATAATATAAGAAGGAGTATGTACGATAAATAAAATAATGCACGATATAATACACTACGCCGTGCAATATTCTATAACACTGCAAGATGTAGCGTATCCAGTGTAGAAACTATTTTTTTTTTGTTTTTTGAATATAAAGCTCGTTCAAGACCAAAACCAAGTATAAAAGATTAGGAAGGGCCTCGGTCAGCTCCCCTTAAGGCCAAAACGTGGTTTAGCCCAAGGAATTGGATTTATACCTTCTTGATTGAGGTTTGGATGTGCTTGAAAGTGGAGGAGTGGAGCTTAATTTGGACTGGATTTTGAGAGACTTGTGAACAAATGAGTGTAGAGAGAGAAAGAGAGAAGAGAGATTCTAGAGAATTTCAGAATGACTTTTCTCAGGATTCAAGGGGTGCCTTTCAACTAGAGAAGAAGTGTATTTATAGGCAAAAATATGTTTGGAGTGCACCCAAAGGAAAAAAACGTGCTCTGGCCAGTCTTCTCTTACTAACCAGCCGATCTACTTCATGTCTACCTTCAAAATGCCAATGTCAGTGGCGAAGGGGTTGGAGAAAATCCAAAGAAATTTTTTTTGGGGGGACACGATTGACAAGAGAAAACTCCACCTAGTCAATTGGGAGGTGATTTGTAAGAAGAAGGAGAATGGGGGCCTAGGTGTGAAGAATCTAATGATTCAAAATCTTTCCCTCCTAGCCAAATGGTGGTGGAGGTTCAATAAAGAGCCAGAATCGTTGTGGGTGAAAGTAATCAAAGGAAAGTACAATTTAAAACACAATTGTTGGCTTCCTCGTATGCCGACTTTGGGTAATTATCCCTTTAACGTACCTAAAATTAGGGGCGTTACACTTGATAGGGAATGGTGTAACCTTGAGTGGCTAGACATGTTCCCTAAAGCTTATATGTCTAACTTGGGCATCTCTAGATCTGATCATGCCCCTATTTCCTTTGTTACCTCTCCTCCTTCATCCTTCTTTCCCTTTCCTTCCAAATTTGAGGCTTGGTGGCTTCAAAACACCACAGCCACAAAAATCATTTGGTTCATTTGGAATTTGCCTCTTCCTGGTTCCCTTCTTTTTAGAACAATCAGTCATAATAAGATCATGCTTAAAGTTTTGAAGCTTTGGGCTAGAGAAAGAAAGGACTCCATTCCTATTAAAATAAAAATGATTCAAACTCAGTTATGTAGTGTCCTTGAGAATCTCTCCCCTTCCAACATTCTGCTTGAAAAATCTTTGAGGAAGGAGCTGGATTGTCTTTTGGATCAGGAAGAGTTATTTTGGGCTCAAATGGCCAAACAGCATTGGCTGGCTCTAGGGGAATCTAATACAAATTTTTTTCACTCCATGACAAAAGCCAGAAGAGCTAGGAATCATGTTTGGCAATTAAACTCTTCCTCTGGGCATATTTTAAAGGATGAATCTGCTATTAAGAATGAGTTTCACCAGCACTTTAAAGGTTTCTATTCTTCAGCTCATCTATTTCCTCTTGATTCTCTTCAGTCTCTTTTTCCTTTCTCCACTCTCTCAGATGTACAACTGGCTGATTTAAATCTTCCATTCCAAGCTTGGGAGGTTAAAAAAGCTCTTTTTCAAATGGCTCCCTTAAAAGCTCCAAGTCCTGATGGAATACCCCCAATTTTTTATCAAAATGTTGGCCCCAACTTTCTGTTCAAATCACTTCAGTTGTCCTCTCTTTCCTCAACTCTGGGAGATTACTTAGAGAAGTTAACAAAACTTTCATTGCTCTCATTTCAAAAAATGGCAACCCAGTTTCTGTTGACCACTTTAGACCTATTAGTCTATGCAATGTCATTTACAAACTCATCTCTAAGGTCTTAGCAAACAGAATCAAAATGGTCATTAGCTCTTTAGTGTCTCCATTTCAAAATGGTTTTATTCCTGGTCGTGTTATTTCTGATAACACTTCTATTGCCCAGGAGCTCACTCATTTTGTTCGGAATAAAAAGGTAGGTTCTGATAGCTATGCTTCTATCAAGTTGGATATGAGTAAAGCTTTTGACAGTATCTGCTGGGATTTTTTGGAACAGGTCCTACATCTCTCTGGTTTCCCACAAAAATGGGTCCATTTAATCATGCATTGTGTCTCTACTATCTCCTACTCAGTCCTTGTTAATGGGTCTTACACTCCTTTTTTTCATCCTTCTCAAGGCCTTCGTCAAGGTGATCCATTATCACCCTATCTTTTTGTCCTCTGTGTCGACATCCTGTCTTCTATGATAAGCTCAGCAAAGGATCATGGTTTGATTGAAGGGATTAAAGTTTCAAGGCTTGGCCCCTCAATCACTCACCTCTTCTTTGCTGATGATAGCTTTCTCTTTCTCAATGCTACTGAGTCTGGTGTCTCTTCTCTGTATTCCATCTTGGAATCTTATTGTCAGCTTTCAGGCCAGCTTATAAACTTCCACAAATCTTGCATCTTCATCAGCCCAAACTCTCCTCCATCCCTTTATTCTTCCATATCCTCTACTCTCAACATCCCCTTTTCTCCTTTCTTTGGGAAGTATCTTGGGATAAGCTTGGATCTAGTTACTAAGAAGAGAGTGATATTCGAGGATATCATTTCTAAAATTGATGACAGATGCCAAGGCTGGGTTTCATTGCTCCTTAATAAAGCCGGGAGACTTTCCTTAATCAAACACATCTTTACTTCTTTGCTTGTCTATCACATGTCATGTCTCAAATTCCCATCCTACGTCACTAGAAAAATTTCCTCCATCTTTTCAAACTTTTTTTGGTCAGGAAAAGCCAACAAGAAATCATTCCATTGGAAGAATTGGGATTCTCTTTGTTTTACAAAATTTGAACCAAGCTCTACTAGCCAAACAGGGTTGGACAATCTTGGATAATCCCAGCTGTCTCTTCTCATCCTTTTTCCTTTCAAAATTCTGTCATTCTATTCCTTTCCTAGAAGTTAAGTCGTTAAGTTCAAGCTCTTGGGCTTGGAAGAGCATCCTTCATGGTAGAGATGTTCTTATCAAGGGTATTAATAAGATGGCAGGTTGGCTCTAGGGATAAAATTTCTATATTGAATGATTTTTGGCTCCCATCTCCTATTCCCACTAAATTGATTTCCTATATCTCTGATGATGCACCTCTTAGCTCTGTTCTCCCTCTTAGGCATGCCTTTGTCGATAAGCTTTTCATGCCAAATAATAAAAAATGGAATAAGAATCTTATTTCTTCTCTCTTTCATTCTGGAATCTCATCTCTTATCGTGACCATTCCTCTCTCTCAGTTTGGTTTTGATGACAGGTTCATTTGGGGTTACTCCAAAAATGGAGACTTTAATGTAAATTCAACTTACTCTCTTCTTCTATCTCTAAAACTCCATTCCTCATCCTCCGCCCCCAACCCCTGTATCCATTCTTCTTGGCCAAGCTTTTCATGGAACTTCATTTGGTCCTTGCCAATCCCCCAAAAAATCAAGTTCTTTTTATGGCAATTAAGTCATGAATGCTTGCCTGTGGGGGATCTCCTAGTCAGTCGAGGATGGCAAGGTCCATCCCTATGTCACCTATGTAAGCAATCCTCTGAGAACCTAACCCATCTCTTTCTTGAATGCGAGTTTGTAAGGCCTATTTGGTTTGCAGCTGACCTTTGGATCCGCATTTCTGAAACTCCTAGTCTTTCCCTTCCCTTTTGGCTAGGATGGTTGCATAATGTAGGGCATGTCATGGCCATGGATAACCACAAATTCTTCTCATGTATTTCTTCTATTTTATGGTGTATTTGGCTTGCTATGAACAAGTTTGTCTTTGATTCCAAAGCCTCTTCCCCCATGCAAGTTATCAGTCATGCTAAACATTTAAACCACTCCATTACCCAAGCCTTTACTCTCCCTAAACCAGACAGATTTTACAGCGACCCTGGGAGAGACTCTAGGAAAGTCCAAACTCTTCAAACTCTAGGATCAACTCAGCAAATTTCTTGCCAACTTGATTACTATAGTACTGATGAGGCTTCTAATATTGCTCCCTTTACTTTTCATGCAAATCCATGTCTATGCTCTAAGGATAAACCAGTCTTGGATATTTTCTGTGCCAATTCTTTTAATGTGCAGCCCAAGAAAACGGGTGTGGGTCTAATATTTATGGTTAACTCTAGGACTGTGGGCTCCCCTTTCAAGAGCTCCAATTCTCACAGGGATTGTGCCTCTATCATTTCTCTCATGGCAGCTGTGAGTTGGGCCATTGATAACCATATGTTGCATAGAAACATCCACACTAACGACTATTATCTTTTTCAGCAGTTGAGAAGTTTTAAGGAATTCCCA
Source organism: Rhododendron ovatum (assembly GCA_019656835.1). NCBI lineage: Eukaryota > Viridiplantae > Streptophyta > Magnoliopsida > Ericales > Ericaceae > Rhododendron > Rhododendron ovatum. Next base: position 31,983,884 of record CM033798.1, on the reverse strand, counting down.
GCTTTCGCAGCCCCTCTGTTTTTTGACTTGTGCTTTCTCAGCCAAGAAGTCCATATTTGCAGTATATCTTTATGTGAGCGCTCCAGAGTTCTTCAAGCTTTCCTTTTGGCAAGATTTGCGGCCTCTTCCAGGATTCATTCTGAAGTTGACACATCTTATCCTTCGACAAAGGATAGTTTACTCAAAGTGAATCTTTTTTGTTTTAGAAGTTGTCTATCCTTTAAACTTGTTGCTTCGCTTTTATCTAGCTTTAGTTCTAATAACCTTTTGTAATTGGGGTTGTATTTTGTATCTTTAAACTCTTGTAATGACTCTTTTTCTATCTATGTAGTTCTTTTTTTGATGTCAAAAAAAAAAAAGACCAATAAAAAAAATTCATTTCCATTTCAAAAGACCAATAAAAATTAATTTTTCAGGGCCCGGGCTTCCACGGCCCCTCATTGCCTCCGGTTTCAATTTTGAGTTTGGTTTGGGTTCGGTAAAAGAGCCTTGTTATTGGTATCGATAGGTTTCCTACCGATGGGGTATAGACGGGCATGCAGGGCCCACTTTGAGTACTACATAGATGATCTGAGCCGTTCAATAAGTTTAAAAAAAAAAAAACCAAGCGGGCATGTGAAATATAAGCTCAATCCAATATGTGTAGGTGTTTGATCTAATCTTCCACTTTTCATTTCGATTTTAAGGATTTTATAATCTGAATGAAAAAATGAAAGATTTGATCAAACACCTACGCATATCAAATTGGCTTGATTTTTCAATAGATCACTTGGTTTAAATTTATTTTTTTGAACGGCTAGGATCATCTGTGCGAGACCCAGAATAGGCCCCGCGTGCCCCTCAATAGCCCATCAGTGGCGAACCCGTTAGTCTCCTTAGCTATTCTATTGCAAGAAATTGGCTTGACGCCGGGGCTTGAAATTCGTTCATTCTTGTTAGATTTACGGATTGAGTTGAAAGTAGTGCGGGAAAAAAAAAATTCAAGTCGAATGACTTTCTTAGTTACATAATCGGGACACATTTGATCACTCCAAAAATTGTACATTTTCTCACATGCAGAAAGTAGACGTCAATAGCTAGTTTTTAAAGCTTTTTGCACCAAACAAAACAGTTTAACAAGGTCTTTTAACCGGTGCAAAAAACATTTTATAAAATATCCACCCAAATTGTCTTTTATTGGTAGAAAAATACTTGTCCTTACATGATTTGTTGATAGCATTGTAACGCCCCGCTATTTTCTAAAAATAAACTCCAAAACACACTGTATTTCAAACACTTTTAGGCCTATATTCTCTCCATAAATAAATTACATCACCAAAATAAATTTAAGCCTCTTTCTAAATAATCTTCTAAATGCTCCAAAATTATCAACTCTTTCAAGACCCTCTCCAAATTAATCTTTATATGCTCCGCTTCAATTTCCACTAATCCGGCTCCACACCAGAAAAAGAAAATTATCCGGGAAGTATACGATACAACAGAATTACAAAGCTCATGTTTAAGTGGAATCAATAAGCGATAACTGACCACCAAGTCGAAGCAACAATCACAAGTGACCTCATACCATGTCCTTCTCAGTATATGACCAGTGACCCACCCCCAATACCTTCCTCATCGAGTCATCCTCGACCCATCCTGGATATTGGATAGGCTATTGGTGCATGAGTTCACTCGATCCCTGTACTAAACTGTTCTATAGTACTCAGCCAACAACATCATATTCGATACCAATTATTCAACTTTCCAATGGTATCCACAAGATTGAACAAATATCACGAGATAATCAAAAGAAGTACAAAAATGAGAGTGAAGAAAGGATTCCGGAAGTAGGAAGCATATCGTATACTCCCCGGATTACCTCAATATGCCCGACTGTTATGTCTATGAATCAATGCCTTAAAACATTTTTTCTGTCTTCCGACTAAACACACCATTAGCCCATCAATCCAAAACATCAATAGCTATTTATAAAATAAACTCTCAAGCTTTTTTCTTTTTATCTCTCTCTCTCTCTCTCTCTCTCTTTCTTTTTAAGCTAACAATTGGAATGAGAAGTGAAGAGAAGTGAGGTGAGGTGTGGTGTGTGGAGGGGAGTGGAGAAGCCTATTTATACTAATGGGAGGAGAATCTAGATCATATCTAGAAAATCCTAACCATATCTTATATAATTTAATCATATCTTATATAATCTAATAATATCCAACAAAATCTTTATAATATCTAACAAAATTTATATAATATCTAATAAAATTCAATCAAATCTTATCCTAATCATATCCAATAAAATCCAATATAATCTTATCATAATCATATCGAATAAAATCCAAACTAACCTTATCTTAGATTTTTAGGATTATGAAACTGCTAGGGTTTCCTAGAAAGTCTAGGTTTAGATTTATCAATTAACAAAATCAATTATATCTACAAAAATACTTCAATAAAACGTTTAATTTTATTCGAAAAAAATTGGCCTGAGGTTTGCGTCGTCACAAGCATGCACCACGTGGATGACACACTACAAGAAAATCGTTCTATAGCTACGGTTTCTTTAGAGACGCTTATAACCGTTGCTAAAGGCAATTTTTAATTTTTTAAAAAACCAACCACTGAGTGACGTAAGCATCCATGTGGCACTGACATGGCAGCCACATGTTGCTCGTGTGGCGCTAACATGGCGCCTATGTGGCACCCATGTGTCGCCTGTGTGGCATCCTATGTAACGCCCCTGAATTTTGGTCAGTAAAAATTTCGTTAAAAATTTGAATTTTATTTAAACTACTTATTTTCTCTTGAGTGGCTATATGACTTCTTGTTTATTTTCGTCATAGTTAGATTTTGGTCGTTGATTAAACTCTCGACTAGAAACCCGACGTGACTAATTTGGTTAAATTCCCACCGACTAGTTGGAGGAACCGAGCAACCAAGTCACCTAGTTACTAGATGAACCGTTTGGACCTTTTGAAACTTTTGAACCTTTGCTTTTATCCATTGGTCCATAATGGTTAGGGTAATTTTTACCCATTGGACAATAAAACTTTTTTATTTTAAAAGTACATGTAGTCTTTCAAAATATTATTTTAATAAAAAGGTACTTGTACTTTTTTTGTCCATTGGTTATTAAAGGCAAGAAGAATTATTATCCATTGGGTAATAACCATTAGGGAAGTTAGTAACCCTTGGGTAATAACTCTTTTAACCAAATAAAGTACCGATGTGACTAGGGAACCTTCCAAATAAAGTTGATTTGACTTGTACTTTATTATTATTTTATTGGGGAGAATCCTAGTCTTTTTATTTAATTGGGTACTTGGTACCACACCTATATTTAATATAGGGCTTTTGTCACATGCTTTAAAGGACCTTGATTATTTTAAAATAAAAGTTTCCTAGTAGCTATTGTCCATTGGACAAAGATTGTTAGGGTAATCTTTACCCATTGGACAATAGTCCTTCCTTTATTATATTTGATTAAGTACATGTATATATATACACATGGGTATTTTCAAAGGACATGTAGTCTTTTTAAAAGGACTTAGTTTAATATTTAAAGTACTCGTACCTTATTATCCTTTGGTTATTAACTGTTAGAGATTTTATTATCCATTGGGTAATAGCCTTATTCTTTCAAACCAAGTACATGGGTTTAATAAACTAGTCTTTTTCCCTAAATTCCCATGTGATGAAGTACCCATATTTTATTTGGTAAGTACTTAGTAGCCTTAAAACCTAAAGATTTTCCTAAATACTCTTTTATTATTTTGTATTGGGGTTTTGTACCCAATTGAATTAATTTATTGGGGAGTTGATCTTCCTAGATTACAAGGTACCCTAGTTTATTTATTTTAATCCAACATGTGCCAATTTATTTATTGAGCAAATCTTAGTCTTTGATTCAAAGTACTTTTTGTTTATTGTTTTCTTGTACCTTGTATGCATATATATATGTGTGTGTGTGTGTACTAAGGGGAGAGAGAGAGAGAGAGAGAGAGAGACCCGAGAGAGAGAGAGATGGGCAGAGAGAGAGAGAGAGAGAGAGAGAGACCCGAGAGAGAGAGAAATGGGCAGAGAGAGAGAGAGAGAGAGAGGAAGGAAGAAAGAAGTAGACTTGTACCTACCTTGATCTTCCATGATCTTTCTTCATCTTTCAAGTCCATGGGAGAATCTTTTCCCTAACCAAACTTAACTTCCATTTGTACTTCCATGCTTTGTTTAAAGCCAAATCTTGTACTCTTGTCTCCTTTCCTTGCGTCAAATCTCCCATAGTCCAATCCAAGGACTAAACCTAGCCTTGCAAGCTACCTTATTAGGCCTAAGTCTTTTTAAGCCTAATGACAACCTATGATGGACCTTTATGACACAATCCTAGCCTTTATTAGCCTTAGACCTTGACTACAAGCTAAACCTAGGTTATAATTTCCTAGAAAGCCTAAGATCTTAGTTGGTTTCATAGCCTTACACCTAAGATTTGGCCTAAAGGGCTATGACTTGGTTGAAAGGTTGATTTGATGACTTAATGGAGCAAATCCATGGAGGATTTAGAGAGAGAGAGGGCCGGCCATTAGAGAGGGGGAGGAGCCAAGAATTTTGCCTATAAATAGCACCCCATGTTTGCCATTCAACTCACACCTTCACCTAGCAACTTCTCTCTCTAGAAATATTGTGTTCTTTCTTTGTTCTTTCTTTTGTTCTTCATGTTCTTGAGTTGTTCTTGAGTTCTTCAAGAAACTCAACCTAAGCCGCCACTAGACCGCCACTCGACCACCCTTCGATCCATAAAGAAGAGTAGTATTAGTCAAGATTAGGTTTCGAGGGAGACCTTTCTCTTTCGAAGCTACCGGAGACCACCGTAGGACGTTACTCCGTCCAACCACCGATGTACTTTCCGACCGCCGACTAACCTTCCGTAAGCCGTTACTACCGCCAAGTAGTAAGGTAGGATCTTCTTATCTTTCACCCCACGTATAAAGTAGTTTCTTCCTATGTACGTACGTATTCAAGTATACCGTAAGGAAAACCTTACTAACTCCCTATTTACTTACTACGTATTTACTTACGTACTTAAGTATAACGTTGTTGTTTTGAATTGCTAAGATAGAACTTATCGTTTGTTTAGAAGTAATTATATTTTGATATTTAAGATGGTTATGAGTTGAATTTATGAATTGCTTGTATTACTTGTGGTGTGATAAAGCATAATTGATTTCACTCCAAGGACGTCCGTACATGTGGCGTTGTGCTTTGAATAAAGCATAAGTGATACACTCCAAAGACGTACGTACATGTGGCGTTGTGCTTTGGGTAAAGCATAAGTGATACACTCCAAAGGCGTCCGTACATGTGGCGTTATGCTATACGTGATGATTTAACATGATAAGTAGTATAGAATTGGATGATCTTGTTAGTATGCCTACCGCGGAGTCTATGCATGATAACGAGACACGAGAACCGAGAAAGTAGGAACATGGCACCTAGGGTGTGGTTAATGAAAGAAAATGTTTTCGAGGAAGAAAATATTCTTGAAACTACATAATGACCGGTTTTGGGTGGCATTATGTGAGTTGCGTGTGCGTGTTTTGAAAAGGGTGAAATGATTTGGAAAACCGCAATGTGGCCGGACTTGCCCATTGTGTGGTGTGTGTTTTGTGTGTGTGCCAATGGGAACCCGGCGCGGCGGAACCAAGGTTGGGTGTGTGCTTGGTTATCCGCGGTACGGAGCCAATGCAATTGTGTGCCAATGGGAACCCGGCGCGGCGGAACCATTGTGAGGATACTCGGGAACCCGGCGTGGCGGAACCGAGGTTGGGTGTGTAGCTTGGTTATCCGCGGTACGGAGCCAATGCAAATGATTTGAAAATGTGTGCTTGGTGATCCGCGGTACGGAGCCAATGCAAATGATTTTGAAAATGTGTGCTTGGTTATCCGCGGTACGGAGCCAATGCAAATGATTTTGAATTCAAATGATTTACAATGGTTGATTTGTAAGTGAAATTGTTGACACGGTCTACGATGAGTCGCGTAGGAGAAACAAAGGAAATCTTGGACACCAACGATAGTTGATTAACGAATGTGGATGTGTCATTGTTAACTATGTATCATGTGGAAATTGATGTTTGATTTTAGCCTTGTTTGTAAGTTATGGGTTAGAGGGTAAGGATTTCCCTATTGAGCGTTGTAGCTCACGGTGTTGCCTTTTGGTGACCCTGACATATTATATTGGTGGTGACGCCGGTATATTGGTGGTGACGCCGGTATAATGTGTCAGACCTTGTAGTTATTCAAGATGAACAGTACACCGTGGAAGCCTTTGGAGCTGAAGAGCTGGCTAGGATGAAGGAGCAGGAGGAGCTGTAGTTAGGAACCCTAGAATCCCCCTTCATTTGTGTAAATATTGAACTCTTGATGAGAGATTGTTGTAATAAGAGCCAGACTCTATTTGAGGTTTTCAATGAAATTGTCCTTTTAACGTACCCAAAATTCGGGGCGTTACAGCTTGGTATCAAAGCTTTAGGTTCAAAACCTCGGCCATGGGTAGAATGGGTAGAACCACGATATAAGTTGACCGTTGCACCGTTGAGAATTGAGTTTAAGTTTACCGTCCCAAATTGGGTGGAATTCTGTCAAAACAATCTTCGGATTGAAGCAAGGCATGGAAATGGGCAGTACCGCTGAGCTGGGAATTCCCGAACAATTGGATGATGACTTATCAAATGAGGGACTTTGAAACTCAAGAGTTTTCCTTGGAGTTAATGAAACTCTGTTACTAATTGAGGTTGAAACCTTTCCTTGTAGATGAACCACCTAGTTAACCTATTGATTGGAGCTCGCCAACTCAAGGACGCCATAGAAACTATGACAACTCGACTAGTGGAGAATCCCGACTTCATTGCTGCTATGCTCGCAGAAAAGAGAGATTTCCAAAGAGTGCAGTAGAATACCCCTATTCCCGTGGAGGAGGACCCTTGGTTTCGTGAAATGTTCCCAATCCTGTCTGCCTTCTATGAGTATGTCGGTGTCTTACCCCCGATGGAGAACTTTGAGGTTGAAGTTACGGAGGAAGAAGTCGAAGGTGATAAGAACGCCAATGAAGTGGCTATGGGAGAAAACCTGTTAGGTGAAGAGAATCTCAAAGAGGACGAGGTCCCAAGGATCCGTGAAGGCCAAAGAGATTGCTTAGGTGTGACTAGAATAAACCTAGTCACCATTGTAATCCTTCGGGACGTAAGATGTTAAGGATTTGGTAGTAGTGGACCTTTTGTTGTAACTAGAGATTAGGCTAGTAAGCCATCTATGTTGTACTCATTATATTTGGTAATAAGAGACTTATGTTTTCTTTAGTATATGATCACTGTTTATGTGTGGACTTGCATCTTACTCTTTATGGCATGAAAACTACCCCTTACCCCGTTAAGTCTAGAATTATAACCTTCCGTATTGATATAGATGTCGAACATACCACAAGGAGGACGCCCACCTTTTGCCCCGCGTGTTTTGGCCAATTATCGCTCGTTACTAGCACCTGAGTACTTTCGACCAACACCCCCATCGGAGGATGACATGGAGCTCTATGATGTCCCAATCACTTGGGAGATGCCTCCACCCGTTGCAGTTCCCGAGAACTCTCCGCCTACCTTTGTCCCTGCACCGCTTGTGCAAAACTTTGAGCAACCCAATGATGATCTCATGTTTGACCCAGAGCTAGAAGCTGCGATACTAAACCTCTCTCAGTACTACCCGGAACCAGTGGAAGAGCCAAAAATCCCGACTATGGAAGAACTACTCGCACAAGAACGTGAGCGTCTTCTTAGGGAAGAGACCGCAGTTGAAAGGAGCTACGAGATGTGGCTGAGGGAAGTCTTCGGAGCCAAACTACCCTAGAAGATTGCACTAGCAGTATGGAATAAGGCTTGCCCAACTGTAGGACTGTGTAGGACCGTCTCAGCTTGTAGTAGGAAATTGTGTTTTAATCTATTTTGTTTTGTAGCAGAACTCTATGTTTATGGTTGTAATTCTATGCTGATGTTGTATGATGATCTTATCTATGAAAAATCTGCTTTATTTTTAAAAGAGTACCGTTGCATACTATTTGCTAAACTACTTTTGACTTTTGAAAGATAGACCATTTGCAAAAAGAAAATTTGTTTTAGTAAACAAAAACCCGCTTTCGATCTTCCCTCGTAGATTGTTAATACGCGCCGCGGATTAGGATACGATAACGGAGAACCCTCTAAACGCTAACCCCGACCTAGCCCAGGTCATGCAAGTGTTCATAGCTGCTTTGAACGCTAACCGCCAAAACCAAAACCTCGACGATGGATCCATGACTCGAACCCGAGCGATGAACGAATTCTGTAAACGTTAACCTCCGACCTTTCACGAAGACACCAACCCTATTGTAATCGAGACGTGGCTGAATGAGGTCAAGATGATCCTCAGAACCCTCGGAATTACCCAAGACGAAGATCGTGTGGCCCTGGTCACGTACCAGCTGAAGGGAGTATAGCTGTTAGTCTAGAGTATTGAGAGTGCAAATTAGGATTTGCCGACCTACGCCTGACCTGCGACCTCAGAGTAATCGACATGGTGGATATCGACGTAATCCTAAGGATGGACTGGCGATCTGCACGTCGAGCGATCATAGACTGTCATCAAAGGATGGTGACATCTTATACCCTAAAAGGGACTCGATTCCTTTTAAGGGGGATAGACGGACGGTGAGCCCGACGACGAGAAGATCAAGGTGGCAAAATCCACTTGGATGGCCGCTAGTTTCCAGTAGGAAGAAGCCGATAGAATGGAAGTGGGATTACCACACATCGTGTGCGAGTATGCCGATGTTTTCCCTGAAGAACTTCCTGGCTTATTGCCTTAAGGAGAAATAGACTTCTCTATAGAACTTTAACCGGGAATCGCACCAATCTCTTTTGACGCCATACCAAAAGACCCCTGTGGAACTAGGGGAGATCAAGACCCAATTGCAAGAGCTATTGGACTAAAGGCCTATCAAGCCGAGTACATCACCATAGGGAGCGCTCACACTGTTCGTGAAAAAGAAGGAGGAACGCTTCGACTATAGGGAGCTAAATCAAGTCACCTTCAAGAACCAGTAACCATTGCCAAGGCTCGATGACTTATCAGGAGAAGCACGAAGGACACTTTCGGATGGTACTACGAGTACTCTGAGATAGCCAACTTTATGCCAAGACAAGTTCTGGCAAGAAGTGGTTAAGTTCTTGGGGCACGTGGTATCCAAGGATGGAATCGAGGTCAAAGCAGTACTGGATTGGAAGCAGCCATTAGAAGTCGACGCTGCCAAGGTCTTATTTTCCCAGGACTGCATAGGTTCTTTCAATGCCTTTGCGAATACTGAAGAGTATCGTAAAGCTTACCTACTGATGTTCGATGGAATACTCATGCCTTACGATTATGAAGAATGGACCCAATGTTTCCTACTTTTGGAAATGGGTTTAATATCGAGAAGCATGAGGGTTCAACAAGGATGTATTAGGAATGCTTAAGGAATGCTAGTCCGCATGATGATCTGGTAGAAGTTTCGTTTTTGGCGTTAGTATTTACGGTGGAGACCTTACCGAGGACGTATGACGAGGCAAGCTGTTCGACGGCAGGAGCAACTTCAACCCCATCTCGTTAAGCAAGTGATGAGGCTTAATTTGATTGATGGTGACCTACTTCAAATTTTTAAGGGGGGTAGTCGATGATTCCGAGATTGGTTTAGCAACCAAGTCTAACCTGTAGCTGCGTGCCAATTTCGGGGACGAAATTGTTTTAAAGGGGATAGATTGTAACGCCCCTGAATTTTGGTCAGTAAAAATTTCGTTAAAAATTTGAATTTTATTTAAACTACTTATTTTCTCTTGAGTAGCTATATGACTTCTTGTTTATTTTCGTCATAGTTAGATTTTGGTCGTTGATTAAACTCTCGACTAGAAACCCGACGTGACTAATTTGGTTAAATTCCCACCGACTAGTTGGAGGAACCGAGCAACCAAGTCACCTAGTTACTAGATGAACCGTTTGGACCTTTTGAAACTTTTGAACCTTTGCTTTTATCCATTGGTCCATAATGGTTAGGGTAATTTTTACCCATTGGACAATAAAACTTTTTTATTCTAAAAGTACATGTAGTCTTTCAAAATATTATTTTAATAAAAAGGTACTTGTACTCTTTTTGTCCATTGGTTATTAAAGGCAAGAAGAATTATTATCCATTGGGTAATAACCATTAGGGAAGTTAGTAACCCTTGGGTAATAATTCTTTTAGCCAAATAAAGTACCGATGTGACTAGGGAACCTTCCAAATAAAGTTGATTTGATTTGTACTTTATTATTATTTTATTGGGGAGAATCCTAGTCTTTTTATTTAATTGGGTACTTGGTACCACACCTATATTTAATATAGGGCTTTTGTCACATGCTTTAAAGGACCTTGATTATTTTAAAATAAAAGTTTCCTAGTAGCTATTGTCCATTGGACAAAGATTGTTAGGGTAATCTTTACCCATTGGACAATAGTCCTTCCTTTATTATATTTGATTAAGTACATGTATATATATACACATGGGTATTTTCAAAGGACATGTAGTCTTTTTAAAAGGACTTAGTTTAATATTTAAAGTACTCGTACCTTATTATCCTTTGGTTATTAACCGTTAGGGATTTTATTATCCATTGGGTAATAGCCTTATTCTTTCAAACCAAGTACATGGGTTTAATAAACTAGTCTTTTTCCCTAAATTCCCATGTGATGAAGTATCCATATTTTATTTGGTAAGTACGTAGTAGCCTTAAAACCTAAAGATTTTCCTAAGTACTCTTTTATTATTTTGTATTGGGGTTTTGTACCCAATTGAATTAATTTATTGGGGAGTTGATCTTCCTAGATTACAAGGTACCCTAGTTTATTTATTTTAATCCAACATGTGCCAATTTATTTATTGAGCAAATCTTAGTCTTTGATTCAAAGTACTTTTTGTTTATTGTTTTCTTGTACCTTGTATGCATATATATATGTGTGTGTGTGTGTACTAAGGAGAGAGAGAGAGAGAGAGAGAGAGAGAGAGAGAGAGAGAGAGACCCGAGAGAGAGAGAGATGGGCCGAGAGAGAGAGAGAGAGAGAGAGAGAGAGAGAGAGAGAGAGAGGAAGGAAGAAAGAAGTAGACTTGTACCTACCTTGATCTTCCATGATCTTTCTTCATCTTTCAAGTCCATGGGAGAATCTTTTCCCTAACCAAACTTAACTCCCATTTGTACTTCCATGCTTTGTTTAAAGCCAAATCTTGTACTCTTGTCTCCTTTCCTTGCATCAAATCTCCCATAGTCCAATCCAAGGACTAAACCTAGCCTTGCAAGCTACCTTATTAGGCCTAAGTCTTTTTAAGCCTAATGACAACCTATGATGGACCTTTATGACACAATCCTAGCCTTTATTAGCCTTAGACCTTGACTACAAGCTAAACCTAGGTTATAATTTCCTAGAAAGACTAAGATCTTAGTTGGTTTCATAGCCTTACACCTAAGATTTGGCCTAAAGGGCTATGACTTGGTTGAAAGGTTGATTTGATGACTTAATGGAGCAAATCCATGGAGGATTTAGAGAGAGAGAGGGCTGGCCATTAGAGAGGGGGAGGAGCCAAGAATTTTGCCTATAAATAGCACCCCATGTTTGCCATTCAACTCACACCTTCACCTAGCAACTTCTCTCTCTAGAAAAATTGTGTTCTTTCTTTATTCTTTCTTTTGTTCTTCATGTTCTTGAGTTGTTCTTGAGTTCTTCAAGAAACTCAACCTAAGCCGCCACTAGACCGCCACTCGACCACCCTTCGATCCATAAAGAAGAGTAGTATTAGTCAAGATTAGGTTTCGAGGGAGACCTTTCTCTTTCGAAGCTACCGAAGACCACCGTAGGACGTTACTCCGTCCGACCACCGACGTACTTTCCGATCGCCGACTAACCTTCCGTAAGCCGTTACTACCGCCAAGTAGTAAGGTAGGATCTTCTTATCTTCCACCCCACGTATAAAGTAGTTTCTTCCTATGTACGTACGTATTCAAGTATACCGTAAGAAAAACCTTACTAACTCCCTATTTACTTACTACGTATTTACTTACGTACTTAAGTATAACGTTGTTGTTTTGAATTGCTAAGATAGAACTTATCGTTTGTTTAGAAGTAATTATATTTTGATATTTAAGATGGTTATGAGTTGAATTTATGAATTGCTTGTATTACTTGTGGTGTGATAAAGCATAAATGATTTCACTCCAAGGACGTCCGTACATGTGGCGTTGTGCTTTGAATAAAGCATAAGTGATACACTCCAAAGACGTCCGTACATGTGGCGTTGTGCTTTGAATAAAGCATAAGTGATACACTCCAAAGGCGTCCGTACATGTGGCGTTATGCTATACGTGATGATTTAACATGATAAGCAGTATAGAATTGGATGATCTTGTTAGTATGCCTACCGCGGAGTCTATGCATGATAACGAGACACGAGAACCGAGAAAGTAGGAACATGGCACCTAGGGTGTGGTTAATGAAAGGAAATGTTTTCGAGGAAGAAAATATTTTTGAAACTACATAATGACCGGTTTTGGGTGGCATTATGTGAGTTGTGTGTGCGTGTTTTGAAAAGGGTGAAATGATTTGGAAAACCGCAATGTGGCCGGACTTGCCCATTGTGTGGTGTGTGTTTTGTGTGTGTGCCAATGGGAACCCGGCGCGGCGGAACCATTGTGAGGATACTTGGGAACCCGGCGCGGCGGAACCAAGATTGGGTGTGTGCTTGGTTATCCGCGGTACGGAGCCAATGCAATTGTGTGCCAATGGGAACCCGGCGCGGCGGAACCATTGTGAGGATACTTGGGAACCCGGCGCGGCGGAACCAAGGTTGGGTGTGTGCTTGGTTATCCGCGGTACGGAGCCAATGCAATTGTGTGCCAATGGGAACCCGGCGCGGCGGAACCATTGTGAGGATACTCGGGAACCCGGCGCGGCGGAACCGAGGTTGGGTGTGTAGCTTGGTTATCCGCGGTACGGAGCCAATGCAAATGATTTGAAAATGTGTGCTTGGTGATCCGCGGTATGGAGCCAATGCAAATGATTTTGAAAATGTGTGCTTGGTTATCCGCGGTACGGAGCCAATGCAAATGATTTTGAATTCAAATGATTTGCAAAGGTTGATTTGTAAGTGAAATTGTTGACACGGTCTACGATGAGTCGCGTAGGAGAAACAAAGGAAATCTTGGACACCAACGATAGTTGATTAACGAATGTGGATGTGTCATTGTTAACTATGTATCATGTGGAAATTGATGTTTGATTTTAGCCTTGTTTGTAAGTTACGGGTTAGAGGGTAAGGATTTCCCTATTGAGCGTTGTAGCTCACGGTGTTGCCTTTTGGTGACCCTGACATATTATATTGGTGGTGACGTCGGTATAATGTGTCAGACCTTGTAGTTATTCAAGATGAACAGTACACCGTGGAAGCCTCTGGAGCTGAAGAGCTGGCTAGGATGAAGGAGCAGGAGGAGCTGTAGTTAGGAACCCTAGAATCCCCCTTCATTTGTGTAAATATTGAACTCTTGATGAGAGATTGTTGTAATAAGAGCCAGACTCTATTTGAGGTTTTTAATGAAATTGTCCTTTTAACGTACCCAAAATTCGGGGCGTTACATCCTACGTGGCACCCGCATGGGTGTGAAATAATTTGCTCCTCTTGGTAATCAAACCGCCAACCTCGCGTGTGCACAAAACCGACTGTGCTAGCCCGTCACTTGTGCAAATTTATACACCTTTTAATATTTGTATTACACTAACCGGATTTTTTTAATCCTTTTTTTTAAATCCGATTTATGCTATATAAACACCTACTAATATCATTTTTTTCCCGATCCCAACCATCTATTTTTACATAATAAGGAGTACAATAATCGCACGAAGAATAAAATTAATATTACACAGAATTTAACGCTCGATTCAATAATTACCTTTTAAAAATGGTATAAACGCATGTAATTATATATGACACTATATTTAATTATAATTGTTTAGATTGATGCAGAGTAGGATAATAATTTTGATAGGAGTATTATTTTTAATATTCATTTACAAAAAATGATATCTCGTGTGAGAAAAATAATTCCATTATTCACTCATCTTCAAATAAATTGACATGCACCATGTACAAAAAAAAAAAAAACTCTATTTTCCTAATTTTTTTTCAATATTAATTTTTTCTTTTCTAAATTTTTGTTAGATTCACATTAAAATTTTTGATTGGTCAGTTGTTTCGATGAGATGAGTTTAAAAAATAAAACAAAATGCAATTAAAAGCATAAAAAATCACTGTAGATGATAACAACTAAGTCTTTTTTTCCGATCAGAATCGTCTATCTTTTACATATTAAGGAGTACATCATTAGTACCAATAATGAAGTTAATCGGGTATCGGTACATACTTATCGGACAGAAAAACTCATTTTATTAATGAAATTGTGCATCGATAAAGAAATTTTCTAAACCTGATCGTGCCAAATTTGTACGAGAACGATTTAATCAACATGTAAAATAAAATCAACTGTCTCGATCGTTAGTTCGGGTTCGGAAAACCAATCGCATGAAAGAAAATTGGTTTTGGCGGTGTAAAATTCTACTAACGGTTAATTAAAACCGTTGCTATAGTCCAGATTATAGTAACGATTATTGAAAACCGTTGCTGTAATCTAGTTTTTAGTAACGGTTAATCTAGTTTTTAGTAACGGTTAACGAAAACCGTCGCTATAGTGTTGTAATCTACTTACGGTCACATGAAAACCGTTGTTATAGTCCTGTTTCTAGTAACGTTTTGCAAACCATTACCATACACGTCCATACCGACGGTTTTTTCAAACGTTGCGAAAAAAACAGTTGGGAGATCCTAAATTTCTTGTAGTGACACCACACCAAACCCCACGCCAATGTGTTATCCAAACTCTGGGCCAAATAGCACGTGTGGTGGATTTTTTTTTCCCCTTTGTGAAAGATAGTACTGTCATAAGAGTTAGATTAGCACTTTAGAGAAATTAACTTATGACATCCTAACTTCTAGCACCTAAGTGCCACTGCAAGAAATTTAGGATCTCCCAACGGTTTTCTTAGCAACGGTTGAAAAATCGTCGGTATAGATTGTGTATAGTAACGGTTTGCAAAACGTTACTAGAAATAGGACTATAGCAACGGTTTTCATGTGATCGTTAGTAGATTATAACACTATAGCGACGATTTTCATTAACCCTTACTAAAAACTAGACTATAGCGACGGTTTTTGTTAATCGTTACTAAAAACTGGACTATAGGGACGGTTTCCAATAACCGTTACTATAATCTGGACTATAGCGATGGTTTTCATTAACCATTAGGAGAATTTTACACCGCCGAAACCAATTTTCTTTCATGCGATCCGTTTTCCAAACCCGAACTAACGATCAAGATAGCTGATTTTATTTTTCATATTGATTAAATCATTCTCATACAAATTTGGCATGATTGGGTTTAGAAAATTTCTTTATCGATACACAATTTCATTAATAAATGAGTTTTTCTGTTTGATAAGTGTGTACCGATACCCAATTAACTTTATTCATGGCATTAATGATGTACTCCTTAATATGTAAAAGACAAACGATTCTAATCGAAAAAAAAAAAAAGGCTTAGTTGTTTGATATTTTTTCATCTACAGTGATTTTTTATGCTTTTAATTGCATTTTGTTTTATTTTTTAAACTCATCTCATCGAAGTGACTGACCAATCAAAAAATTTAATGTGAATCTAACAAAAATTTAGAAAAGGAAAAATTAATATTAAAAAAAAATCGGAAAACAGAGAGTTTTTTTTTTTACATGGTGCATGTCAATTTATTTGAAGATGAGTGAATAATGGAATTATTTTTCTCACACGAGATATCATTTTTTGTAAATGAATATTACAAAATAAGGGGGTGTTCCACTTTTCCTTCCTTTTGAAAAAATACTTTTTTTTAAAATTTCAAATTCAAATATAATAAAAATAAAAAATAATTTTTTAATTTTTTTTACACCGTATAAAATATCTCAATGAGATTTATCAAACAAGATCCATATTGATAGAAAAATTATTTATGTAAATACATGATTTTTGAGTTTGAAATTACCTTCTTTTTCTAAAAGTTTCTTTTCCGAGAAACCGGAACACCACCTAATACTCCTATCAAAATTATTATTCTACTTTGCACCAATCTAAACAATTATAATTAAATATAGTGTCATATATGATTACATGCATACATACATTTATACCAATTTTAAAAGGTAATTATTGAACCTAGCGTTAAATTCTATGTAATATTAATTTTATTCTTTGTACGAATATTGTACTCCTTATTATGTAAAAAATAGATGGTTCCGATCGGAAAAAAAGAAGAAGACATTAGTAGGTGTTTGTATAGTATAAATTAGATATAAAAAACAAAAAGGATTAAAAAAATCCGGTTAGTCGGTGGTTTGATTCCCATGAAGAGCAAAATTATTTCACACCCACGTAGGTGCTAACCGTGCCATGTAGGATGCCACGCGGTCGACACGTGGGCTCCACATCAGCACCACGCGGGCAACATGTGGCTGCCATGTCAGCGCCACGTGAATGCTTATGTCACATAGTGATTGGTTTTTTTTTTTTTTAAATTTTTGCCTTTAGCAACGGTTAAAAGCATCGCTAAAGAAACCATTACTAAAAAAAAATCTATACCAACGCTCGTCAAAACTGTTGCTATACCTCTACAATGACGGATATATTGCAATGGTTTGGCCGACGGTTCTCCAACCATTGGTATAGCCTAAACGGGTCTCTACCGACGGTTTTCAGGTTTTTTGGCGACGCTTTCGACTGTTACTATAGAACGATTTTCTTGTAGTGTGCACACCTAATATCATTGGACCAGATTATAGGTCTTTTGGCCTTGTATGGTGCTTATAAAGAGCCGTCTCGTATTTTAATTTGAAAAGAAGAACCTTGTGCCATAGGAATCATGAGAACTTCATTTCCCACATAGTGGACCGGGTTATATGGAACCCAACCGGCCGATCCGAATGGTGTACTACTACCCGACCCCTCCAGGTCGGGTAGTCGGGGCAGTTACCAAGAAGCAGAGAGAGTCCATATCGGAATTGCTTAACAACTTTCCTATGGTGATGGGCTGGTTACTGAAGAACGATGAAGGGCAGTGGATGATCAAGTGCAGCGACGCAGGAGTGAGACTGGCGGAGGCGCGGGCGAAAGGGAGTGTGGAGGGTGGTTAAGGGCGCGGACAGGGAGAAAGAGCTTGAGCTTGTTCATTGGGAGGATATGTATTACAAGCTTTTGGTTTATGTTCAGGTAAGTTTATGTCCCAAATAAGGATTTGTTTGAAGCACTTTCCCCCTTGTTAATTTTCCATTTTTTCAAAGCTGAATGTAATCTTAAATAAAAAGTTACCATTTAAATGAAAAAAATTAATTAATTTTGCGTGCAGCCTGCAATCTAGTTCTGTTTTGTGGTAAGTATCAAAAAAAAGAAAAAAGTACGTTCTGTTTTGTGGACTTACTATCTAATTTTTCATGAACGTGTAAATCCTTTTGTGATTGAGTTGACTGTTTTGCCATCGATACGTGAGAGTATTTTACAGCGAAAAGTGTACAGATTTTAAAGTATAATAATTTTACAGTAGAAGTGTGAGAATTTTCCGATCCAATTTTTCATGAACATGTACGTCCTCTCGGAAGTGTGACGGTTTGATATATAGAAATTAAAGTAGAAGTTGAGAATCTTAACGATGGGGTAATTACGGGAAAAAAATGTCCAAAATCCTTATCGAAAAGTTATGCTCATTTGCCTAATATTATACGTAGTGATTGAAGTAGAGAGTAGAGACGTCTCTACTCGGTCCTTTTTGCCTCTGGTTCCCTCCTTCCACCTTCCATCCTCTTGGTAGGTGCAAATTCGGCGAGTTTTGAGTTGACAGAGCGTCGGCCAAATAAAAGAGAAGAGAAATAGGTGGATTTATTTATGGTTTTTCAGCTTTTCCTTTGTAGAGTTTGCTTCTCCCTCTTTCTTTTTCCTTGGCTGGGTTTCTCCAAGTCCGGTTACCTCTAAAGGAAGTCAATCATGGGACTATAAAGGAAGTCAATCATAATCCCATGGTTCCCCCAATCATAGTCCCATGATTTGCTCCACAATTTGTACCAATTAGTGATATTCATTCCTTGTAATTAGCTTATGTAATCAACTATATATAAACTAATGTACAGAGTACCCAGAATAAGGGTCTTTCATTCTTTTACTTTGTTTTCTCATTCATGGTATCAGAGCTCGCAACGATCAGTCATGACTAGCGATTTAACTCCAGCTTCTAAATCATCTACTGCCTCCTCCTCTAATAACCTCTCTCTCCCTATCTCCTTTAACATATCTCATCACTTCAACACTCAGATGGATCGAAATAACTATTTGTGTTGGCGTTCACAGTTTGAGGATATACTGGATTTACACGATCTCAAGGATGTTGTTTCTAGCCAAACAACTGCTCCTCTCAAGAGACTTGAAGATGGTTCTGTAAATCCAGCGTACTCTAAGGACAAACATACTTGTTCTTAGCTGGATCAAAGCCACGTCTTCTCCCTCGATTCAGACGCTGCTCCTCTCTTGCTCAACGACTTATGAAGCATGGACCCTTTTGGAAAAGTGGCTTTCTCCTCTATCCAAAATTCATATCCGTACTCTCCGTGATCGAATCCGCAATTTAAAGATGGATGCGGAGAAATCTATTGGAGATTTCCAACTACAAGCCAAATCTATCGCTGACTCTCTTCCTACGGCAGGATCACCCATATCAGATTCTGAACTTATTGACTATATTATTGATGCTCTTGGTGGTGAATACAAGGAGTTCATCACGTCTGTCCACTTCGCCCCACAAATACCTTTGACGACTTCTATGATCTTCTTCTTCAAGAGGAACACCTTAAAAGGATAACATCTCTATCTTTATCCACTGGAGCCACCCTTGCTGCTACTCGCCTTCCCCAAAATCAGTAGTCTTTTGCCCATAAGCTGGTCCAAAATTCCCATCATAACAATAACCAGCCGCACCAAATTTTCCACCATAACAATAACTAGCCGCACCAAAATTTCCATCTTAACAACAACCGAGGTCGTGGGGGGCGTCGTGGAAGAGGGGGCAACGGGTATCACTTTGGAGATAATCGGCGACCACCTTCTACAACTCTCGCACCCGATAATCGTCCTCCACTTCTACCTACTCCAACTTATCGCCCTCCATTCCATTTCTCTCCGCTTTGCCAAATCTGTGACCAACAAGGTCATATTGCCAAAGTTTGCCCCGACCGTGGGAACTAATTTGCCTATACGGCCGAGTCTACAACTAGTGGAAACTTGTCAGCTTTTGATCTTTCTAATCCAAATTGGTGCTTGGATTCTGGAGCAACACATCACATGACCTCATCCACTTCTAATCTCTCAAATGCTGAACCATATTCAGTTTCTGATTCAATTATAATCGGAAATGGATCACAATTGCCTATTTCTCATATTGGGCAAGCTATTCTACGTGCTCCTACCAAATCTTTGTCACTAAATGGAGTTTTGTGTGTACCTGCCATTAGAAAAAATCTCTTATCCATTCAACGTTTTTCTCAAGATAATAACTGCTATTTTGAGATGGATTCTAATGGTTTTCATGTGAAGGACAACAAGACTGGGCAGATTCTTCTCCGTGGCAGTAGCTCTGCCGGCTTATATCATATCCATGCCAATCCATCTATTTCTGGTCGTTTAGTCTTCTATGGTGAAAAGACGGATCAAGATGTATGGCATGCTCGTCTTGGTTATCCCTCTCATGGAGTTTTTCGTGTGCTACATCAAAAATTTAAATTACCTATTGTCGGCAAGATTAATCCTAATAAAGTTTGTCACATCTGCCCATTGGCAAGTCATGTAGACAACCATTTTTGGCTCGGAATTTTAATGCTAAAAACCCACTTGATCTCTTACATATGGATTTATGGGGTCCTGCTCCGATTATATCACATTCTGGTTATCGTTATTATCTTTCTATTGTGGATGATTGTACTCGCTATGTATAGATTTATCCTCTTGTATGGAAATCTGATGTCCTTTGCACTTTCATCATGTTCAAGAAAATGGTGGAAAATCTATTTTCTCGCACCATACAAGCAGTTCATAGCATCAAAAGGGTTGGAACTGATGGAGGTGGTGAATTCACTAGCAGGCCCTTCACCTTATATCTTTGTCAATATGGCATTGCCCACCAGATTTCTTGCCCCCACACACCACAACAAAATGGCGTGGTCAAACGCAAGCATCAGCACATTGTCGAAATGGGTCTTTGTTTACTTAGTCTCATTTACCGTCTAGTTTTTGGTTGGAGGCATTCTCAATTGTCGTGTTTCTTATAATCGGCTACCCATGGCACAACTTCAGTATCTCTCGCCATATGAAAAGTTGCTGCAACAGCCACCCAACTACCGTTTCCTTAAAGTATTTGGTTGTACTTGTTTTCCCCATTTGGTAGCTTATAATAAACACAAATTATTACCCAAGTCTGCCAAATGTGTTTTTCTTGGCTACGGAAGCAATCACAAAGGATACAGGTGCATGGACCTTGCAACAGGACGTGTCTATGTCTCACGGAATGTTATTTTTGATGAATCTAATTTTTCGTGCATGGACACTCGATGTTTTTCGGTGTCTCCACCACAAAAACCTTCCCGACCAGTCTTCTTACAACCGGTCTTTTCATCTCTCGACT
Organism: Rhododendron ovatum; assembly: GCA_019656835.1. Taxonomy (NCBI): domain Eukaryota; kingdom Viridiplantae; phylum Streptophyta; class Magnoliopsida; order Ericales; family Ericaceae; genus Rhododendron; species Rhododendron ovatum. The sequence goes on along the minus strand of CM033798.1, from coordinate 31,963,026 downwards.
CTACCCTCCCACATCCTCCGCCCGATACTCCACCATCAGACTCATCCCCACAGCAGGTCCCTACATCTAATCAGCCTCTCTTTCCTCAAACCACCCCTTTTCCTAATGGAAATCCTTCCTCGCCCACTCCTCACATACCAACAACTCCCTTGTCGTCTAGCCCATCTACACCATCCCAGTCAATCACTCTCAACTCCTCTCCTCCACCAAAGAATTTTAAAAGTATCAACACATTTGTCTATGGCTCATCTCCACATCCTTTGCCTCATGCCTTAACCGTTGACCTTAAAAATCCTTTAACTCTTGAACCCACCTCTTATACTCAAGCCTCTAAATTTCCTCATTGGCGACATGCCATGCAAGAAGAATACGATGCTCTCCTTCGCAACCAAACATGGTCTCTTGTCCCTGCTACTTCTTCAATGAATATAGTGGGTTGTCGATGGGTTTTTAAAATCAAGCGTAATGCTGATGGATCTATTGAACGGCACAAAGCACGTTTGGTGGCCAAAGGATATAATCAATAGGAAGGTTTAGATTATGATGAGACATTTAGCCCCGTTGTGAAACCTTCCACGATTCGCACTATTCTTGCCATGGCTGTCTCGCGTAGATGGACTCTACAACAACTTGATGTTCGTAATGCATTTCTCAATGGGTTTCTCCAAGAAGAAGTTTACATGAAACAACCCCTGGGCTTCACTGATCCTCTTCGCCCTCACTTTGTTTGTAAACTACACCGGGCTCTTTGTGGGCTTAAACAAGCCCCTCGCGCATGGTTTCATCGCCTGCACTCCTTCTTGCTTGATAATGGCTTCTTTAATAGCCAATCAGATGCTTCGCTCTTCATTCGACACTCATCAACTCATTCCCTTTTTGTGTTGGTATATGTTGATGATTTGATCGTGACTGGCAGCGACAAGACTGCTATAAATGACTTCATTGAAGTCTTATGCTCAGTTTTTGATAGCCGCCGGTTGGGTGAACTTGGTTTCTTTCTTGTTATGGAAATCACTCACACCAATAACATACTCTATCTCTCACAATCTCGATATGCCACTGACCTCTTATCTAAATTTAATATGGTATCTTGCAAACCTTGCTCTACATCGCTTCCCTCCAACTCGAAGTTATCGCAACATGATGGGGACCTTTTGGATGATCCCACCATTTATCATAGAATGGTCGGTGGTCTGTAGTATCTTACCCTTTCTCGACCAGATATCACCTTTGCGGTCAATCAAGTATGCCAGTTTATGCAACATCGTAGGACCTCCCACCTTCAAGTCGTCCAACGGATCTATCGCTATATTAAAGGAACCATTGAACATGGCCTCTCCTTTCATTATTCTTCTGATAATACCCTTCGAGCTTTTTTCGACGTTGATTGGGCCGGGTCTCTAGATGATCGATGCTCTACCACAGGTGCATGTATTTTTCTTGGTCCGAATCTACGCACATGGACTGCAAAGAAACAATCCACTGTCTCTCGATCAAGTACCAAATAGGAGGATCGAGCTCTAGCCACCACCACTGCTGAACTACGCTGGCTTGGTTATCTTTTCCGCGAACTTGGCCTCCCATTGCGGTCCCCGCCTTGTGTTTTTTGTGATAGCATTTCCGCTCTTCACATGGCCGCTAATCCCATCTTCCATGCTCGCACCCGTCATATTGAAATTGATTATCACTTTACACGGGAATTACTTGCTCGCAGGGCTTTACGCAATCAGTATGTGCCTTCTGAATTGCAGCTAGCAGATATCTTTACCAAAAGACTCCCTTGCAAACGTTTTGTGTCCCTTGCCAGCAAGCTCAACCTCCACTCTGTTCCACCTCGCTTGAGGGGGCGTAAAGGAAGTCAATCATAATCCTATGATTCCCCCAATCATACTCCCATGATTTGCTCCACAATTTGTGCCAATTAGTGATATTCATTCCTTGTAATTAGCTCATGCAATCAACTATATATAGACTAATGTACAGCGTACCCAGAATAAGGGTCTTTCATTTCTTTTACTTTGTTTTCTCGTTCAACCTCTACCCTGGACTCTGATTTGTTACTGGTTCTTCTTCTTCTTCTTTTTTTTTTTGGTCTAGATTACCTGGTTTATACATTAATTAAAGAGAAAATTCATGCTAGTGGGAGCTTAATTAGTTTGTTAAGCCAATTGCAGCTCACTGAATTTGAAGAAGGCGGGCTAGCAATCAGCCGGAGTTGCACCCGGCCACCTCTTAGTCGATTCCCCTTCTGCTGCCATGTTCATCAAGGCATGGGCAGACATAACCCTAGGTAGAAAAATGCTCACTTCTCTTTTCCAGCCACTACCAGTGCAAGAACTTGGAAAGAAAAACAACCACCACCAAACTTACACCACCTTAATCGACCATTACGAAACATCAATACAAAATCCATTTCCTGACATTGCTAAGCAACATGCAACTGTTACTGTGTATAATCTTTGGATGGAAAGAAACCAACGGGTTTTCAATCAAAATGCCCTTACTCAATATCATATTATACATCAGACTATTTCCTGTGTCAAAAAATCTTTGTGTATAAAGAGGGGAGTGGACAAGACATAAGTAAACAAAGCTCTTTGCAGTAGTTCAGGACTCATGGACAAGATTTTTGGCCCTTCGCACTAGTTGCTTTGAAGTTGGAAAATGTAGTGGCCTGGATAAATGGGGCTCTATACTGACGCCGGAGACATATTACCGAGGGCCGACCCCGAGGACATATTACCGAGGGATCCGTACCGACCCCGGAGACATTACCAAGGGCACCCGAGGGCTCCGTAGAGACATACCACCGAGGGCTCCATACCGACCCCGGAGACATATTACTGAGGGCACCCGAGGGCTCCGTACCAACCCCGAGGACATATTACCGAGGGATCCGTACCGACCCCAGAGACATACCACCGAGGGCTCCATACCGACCCTGGAGACATTATCGAGGGCACTCGAGAGCTCCACACCGACCCCCGAAACACAGCACCGAGGGCTTCCGAGCAAGCCTCCTGTGCCTAATAAGACACATCATCGAGAAGAATCCTCGCAAAGGGCTGCCCTGGCCATGTGCTCCGTAACCGCCTTATCCGGTGCGTCATCTATGATGTCACCCGAGGCGGTTACCCGAGCGTGACCTCCACGCGCTAACTTGGAGGCTAAGCAAACCAAGATCTATAAATACAAAGAGACTCTAACCTAAAGAGGTAGGCCATTCTTCCTTAACCCTAGACCTAAACCTCTCTCCTTATATCTAACTTGATCGTCGGAGAGTCACCGGGTTTCCACAGCCCTAGTGACTTGTTACAGGTCCAACGGCAGAGGCGCAGAGCAAAAGGAGGAAGGAACCAGAATCCTCTCGCAATCAGGATCCCGACAATTGGTGTAAGACAACGTTTAAGCCTCGCGCACACACTATGGTTAAGCCAACGTTTTGCTAAAATTCCGAAACGTTTTTTTTCCCCTTTTTTCCTTCCTGAAAAACTTTTTTTTTCCCCCAAATCGGCTGAATTGGTCCAAAAAATCCGGTACAGACCGATACGTACCGAAAATCGGCTGGTTCATCTGTGATTTCCAGTCTTCCCGTTATACCGGCCTATATCCGAATCGGAACCCTCAAATTCCGGTACGAACCGGCCGATACGATTCGTACCGGCCGATATTTAAAACTATGGTTGGAAGGTGATAATTTTGAATCCTATTCAATATCCAAAATTACCGTTCGAGACCTAATTTGTGTTAAACTCAATAACGTGGAGTCAAATTCAACCGTATTTGAAGATTGTCATGATCCTGTTCGAGATTCTTGTTACATTGAGCCTATATTGGGAGAAGGGCAAGTAGTAATCCTTCCGTCGCCACCAGGGGAGGGTGGATTTAGCAGAGTGACTATGGTTACGCTTCCGGAGGATGAAGTTGTCAAGTTTTGTGAAGATGCTCTTCTCCTTCAATTTAACCCGACTATTTTGATGGGAATAGGCAAATCACGAGATATAGTTTAAGTTTATACAACTATACAAAGTGATAGATTGTATCATGTGTAATTGTGTTTATTTAATTACCCATTTGATTCCCTTAAAGACGTACAGAGCTCTAGATAAGAATACTGTTAGTGAGGATATGTGTTATAGTTATACTTATAGGCATAAATAAATAAATAAGAACACCTAGAATACATATGTGTGTGTGTTCTGATAGATAAATGTATCCAGATGAATTGTGAGCAATATGCGTGCTGTGGAGAATTTTTCATCGATGGTTCATGACTACTTTTGTCCTACTGTTCTACATGTCGGTGTTATGGATTATGTCCCATATTCCATATGCGATAGAACGATTAATTCCAAAAATTACGACAAAAAGCTAAACAAAAAGCTACGAAAAATAAAAAATACTGAAATAAATTTTTAGATTATAAATTTACAAGAACGCACTCTTAATGAAACTCAGGTGGAATGACACATGATTTTATTGTAGGTGGCCCTTAGCACAAAGGCAGTTGCCTAGGCTCTTCACACGGCAGCTGCCCTTGACTATAGTATGCTTGCTTAGGTTGAGTTTCGCGAACCAAAAAGTGAGTTTTATCTTTATTCAATTTTTTTTTACTTTTCTTAGTTTTGCGCCAAATTTTTGTGAATTATTGATTCGTCTCGATGAGCGCAATCAGAAAATCCAAAAAAATATACCTTTCCGATTGCTCTCGTCGAGACGAATCAATAATCCACAAAAATTTGGCACAAAACTAACGAATGCAATTTTTTTTTTGAACAAGGATAAAACTCCCAAAAAGTCCTAAAAGTTGGCCTTGTTCGTTTGGGGTCTCAAAAATCCTGGGCACGATCTCCAATAAATTTTCTCTATTTATCTTGTTAGCTCCAAAAAGCGGTGTTATTTTTTGGTTGGCAATTTCACTGACAAAATGTAGCAACTTTTATAAGAAAATAAAATTTACTTATGTTTTTTGCAAGAAAATGAAAGTTATGTACTCATGCTTTAATGAGTTGTATAAGAAAATCTTTTTTCTTACACTTTCTTTTATTTTCATGCTAATCAAACACCTGAAAAATGTCATTACTTTCTCTTTCTCGCATTTTCTATCACTTTCACTCTATTCAAACGGACCCCAGCTAAGAGAAAATCTTCTTTAAGATTTATGGAGCTCAATCTCGGCCGTTTAAAAGTGTTTTGGACAATCCAGAATTAAAAACAATCTATTAGCGGTCATAAACCGGTCAAAGTTTAAAAACAAATCTCAACCATTAATTGCTGAAACGAATGGGTGTGATCGCGCATTCACAGAGTCTCAGTAAATAAGTCAATCTCTTTAATACCTTAAATGCAAATTAACATCACATAGCAAACGCACAACTTTAAGACAGAAATTAGGCTAAAGAGTGAAAATACTAGCATTCTACCATTAGAATTAAGACAGACCCAATCAAAGAGCAGAAGTTCAACAAAATAGCCCACAAACAGTCATCATAAGAACAAATATCCAATTCCCTAAGAGAGTACTAATCATGACTTTCAGCTGCTCCTTCCAAGCAAGGAGTTTGGCTGCCGTAGCAGAGGTTCGATGGTAGTTGCAAACTTTTTCAGCTTCTCTGGATCAACTTCAGCCATCATCTCCGCCATTGGCGGAAATCGATCCTCCATCCCCGGGAATAAAGGGCGATACCATTCCACCTTGGCGGAGCACAGTTTGTTAAGGACACCAACTTTCTCCACCACCTTGGCAACTTCAACTTTCAATCGATCAACGTTATACAACTTCGCTTGGCGCATTAGATCATTCACAACACAAACGGTTCTCCCCAAATCATCTTTGCGGTTCAAATCTGCAAAGGTTCTGGGCCAGAACTTCAGAACCAAATGCAATAGTATAGTCTCCGGATCTTTGACAATATTACGAGCAAATAACTTTGAAGGATCCAGGGTAATCGTCACACCCTCATTGAGAGTCAGTTTCACACTCCATCCTCATTGAGCTAGAGTCAAGTACGAATTGAGGAGACCAGGAGATTTGCTCGGGTGCCAGAGACTCGACCACGTGAGATGAGGCCATCCAAAACCAAGCTCTGATACCATGTTAAATTTCTTGAAGGGTTCCAACATAAAACCAATTGACAATAGGTGGGATAGACTCTAAATTTTATTAACTAAGCTTGAGTGGCTTAAATAAGCCATGTGGATAATGTCTAACAGAGCAAATCTCCAGGCCTCGTCAATTTGTACCTCCACGTGCATCTGGGCTGCACGTGAGGGGGGGTCTTAGACTTTATTCACATGGCTCATCTAAGCCAATCAAACTTGGTTAATAAACTTTAGAGACTCCTCCACCTATAACTAATTTGGTTTTAGGTTGGAACCCTCCAAGAAATTTAACATGTTCATGTTAGAATGATATTAGAATATTATGTTACCAAGTTTCTAGGTTTTATTATTATGTTTCCTGTTTCGGCATATTGTTATTTAAGTTTTCTAATTAGTTTGGTTTTTACAAGTGGAGTGCAGTGTAGTTGGTGCGTCCCTTATACTTTCATGCACATGAGTAGTGTTCGATCGCCGTAAGCACTCATCCCCCTCCCTAAGTGATAAGTGCCAAAATATACATATTTTGGCCCTCCAATTTACATTTATTAGTCATTTATTTTTGTTAACTGATTTTTATTATGTGTTTTTATATTTATAGGTTACTCGAGCCTGTTGTCCGAAACTTTGGATAAAAAGAAGAAATTATAGAAGTTCTGGATCAAAATGCAAAGTCCTTTGAAATTAAATGGCTAATGTCTTATAATACAAAGTCCAAGGGCCTTTTGTGTTATTAGGGATTAAAACCCTAGTCCTATAACAGTGGAAGTACTGCGTAAAAAATCAATGAAAGTCTGTTCAAAAAAAAAAAAAAAGTACTGCGTAAAAAAAGAAGGGAGGCTGCGGCCGTGGAAAACTTCTGGACGGAAGAAAAGAACAGGGCTGTCATCAATTTTGTTTAGTTTTCAAGTTTTATTCAATTACTCGTATTTCGGTAGCTCATTTTAATTTCTGTTCTTAATAAAAGCTATTCAATGGTATTTGATTAGTTTATATTTCTCGTTTATTTTCTTTCTTCAATATTAGAAGCATGATTCAAATTTGGGTTTCTTCTTTTTCATGCATAATGATTAGTGAGTAGTTGTTTAGGTAGGGTTGCGGGCTGATTAGCACACCGTGACCAGTTCGGGAACTACTCTTATTTTCAAACAATGAAAAAGATAATTTTAAATTAGAAAAATACTTCTCGCAGACGAACCCGGTCATTGTCGAAGCTCAGGTGAACGAGAGAATGGGGGTCCAAAACTCATTCTCCGCTGCGCATGGGTAAACAGCGACCATAGGGTCTCGCATCTTGCGGGGTATCTTTTCAATTAAAAATTAAATGTTTTTACGAACATTGAATGAAGCAAGTAAGTCAGCACACATCACTGTCCTTGTGGATTCGATTCCGGATTTACCGGATATTGTGCTACGTCGGTCTCCGCCCTACGCTTTGGGCAACCCATTAATTTATGACTAGGAAATAGGTCAAGTATTTTTGGTGCCGTTGCCGGGGGCGGTTACGTGTGTTAAGAATTCGGGTAGTAATTTATTATTTGTTTTCTTTTTAGTTCTTTTTTTTTTTGGTCGTTGAAAAGGAAAAAAATGACCCATTTTGCAAGGAGGTATGGAGGTTATGCAAAGCAATTTGATTATTTAATGTCGCTTCCTATATTTTATGGTTTGGCCTCAGAAAATCCTTTTTCGCATATTCATGACCTTGAGAAAGCTTTTGCCAACGATGAAGTGCCTCTTTTACATGTATTCCCAGCATCTTTGCGTGATAGTGCTCTTGATTGGTTTAATTGTTTGAGTCCAAGATTGACATGTAGTGAAATTGTAATACAGTTTTTCAAAACTTTCAATCCCTCATATGAGACTCATATGCTTTTACAAGAACTATCAGATTTCTCTCAACAAGATAATGAGTCTTTGTCACAGTGTTGGGAGCGATATAAATTTGTTGTATTCTCTTGGTTGAGTTTTAATTGTTAGCTTGGTAGTCTTTTGATTATCTTTTGCCGTAGTTTAAATTTTAGGCCATGCCAAGTGGATTTTAGGTCCACTAACGAATTTCTTGATAAAAATCCTGAAGAGGCTTGGGATTACCTAGATCAATTAACCCAAAAGCTCTAATTTTGTGAATTGACTGAAAGTTCTGAGGGTACTAATTTTGATAATAGGGAAAAAGAGGAAATAGAGCCACTTCCTAAGGATTCTGATGCGAGAGAAAAAGAGGAAATAGAGCTGCTTGTCATTAGTGAAGGCTATATGTCTTTTGAGGAGTCATTGTCTATAGTTGCACTAGGTTATATGCCTTTTGATGAGTCATTGCCAATAGTTGCACTGAATAATCAAGTACTCTCAGCTTTAGATTGTGTCACTCCTGCTACTGAATCTCTACTTTTGCAAGAGTTTTTAAATGTGGACCTGATTGATTTTCTTGGTGTTGATTAATTTAATTTAATTTATCATCTATATCTTGTGAATTTTGTCAACAATTTGAAAATTAATCTAGTTTGGGCTGCACACTTGCCGGAACTTAAATATCTAAAACGAATTCGACAAATGCACTACTAGAAGTATCTTACCTTGTTGCGTGGCCGAATTCAATTCTTGATAGAAGGTGTAGAATGGAGTATTATATTCATTGTCTTAGGTCTCGTTGACATGATAAATGTTCGGTACCCCCGTTTGGCTGCTCGTACATAAACTTTTATTTTTTGGTCTGGTATAGCCACCCGTTTCTCGCTTGAGAAATAGGGAGAAAAGTAGTACCCGTGTCTTTCGCGTGAAGAAAGTGGATGTTTAATTTTTTTTTTTGTATTTTTTTAATTTCTTGCCTTGTTTATTTCTTTTAATTATTTTTCTTGCTATCTTAGAGGCTAATATTTTGCAGGTTGTTCGATCCAAGTTAGGGGGTCTCCCTCTCAACGTCATTTACTCTGCTTAGTCTCTCCTTTTCGAGGTGATATCTTTCATCTCTTTTACGTTTCTATCCTATCTTTATTTTTCATGTCTTCAATGCGGACATTGAATAGTTCAAGTTGGGGGGAGGGATCACTTTGTTCTTTATTTGTTAGATTCAAAAAAAAAAAGGGAAAAACATTTGAAAAAATTGAAAATTCTTGTTCGATCTTTTCTAATTGAGACTTGAAGATTGCGATGTTTACTTGTGCTGATAATCTGTGGGCATTTCTTGAATATTTATGTTGCATGGTAGTTCTTTTTGCTAACTTGGCGATAGAAATTTATTATGGCACACACTCTTAGTATCTTTGCACTGCACGTTTCTTGGACCTTGACTGCTTGTGAGTTGTGATTTGAGCGCTTTCAATGGCTAGATTAGTGGAGACTTATGTCAATGTGAGCTTTAGTGCCTTTCCTTTCTTTGGAGTGGTGTCACATAAATTCTTTGTTTGTCGTAAAAAAAATAGAGCTTAATCGTTATTGATCTCATTATCTTTTGTTGTCAAGTGTTGAGACTTAATACATGCCTATTATGTTATTCTTTGGGATTGGACCGTTACTTGGTTGTATTGCCCCTAGGAGAGGATAATAGGCCATCTTTGCTAATTGAGCTAGTTCGTTTCTTTTTCTTAAATATTTATCCTTGCGAACCACATTGAGCCTCTTGCATGAGCCTTTTTTTTGTTAAGCTTCACCAACCAAATTGTGTCTTGAGAATGGCGAGTTAATCATGTGAAGGTTAATTTTTGGAGAGAATAGGGTAAGTGTATTCGAGAATGTTGTACTCGAGTTGCAGTGTTCTTCCCCATGCTAAAAAAAAGACGTTGAAATTTGAATAAAAAAAAAAAGGAAAAAGAAGAAGGATCGAAGACACTAATATAGTTGTTGCAAGAATGAAACAAGTTGTTTCATCGTGGAATTGTGTGAAGAGTGAAGAATATGAGGGATATGGCGGAGTTGAAAAAGGGCGCATATTATTATTTGCCCTATGTGTTTTGGCCTATTCTCGGACACTTGTTATGTCTTACCCTGCCCTAGAAATACTTTTCCTTACCAAACGATATAACCGAATAAAAGTCCTATTTGATCTTAGGGGCAATGGGTTGTGGATTGATGGATAGATATAGTCTCCAATGCTTGACGTTCCTTTCATGAGATCGTGTGTCTACTTTAAAAAGTTTTCTTTTCGTGTCTAAGTGTGCGGGGTACTTTGATTCATATTGCATAATTTTCACCCACACACATTGAGAGTTTTATTAAATGCACCTTGTTTCGAGCGTTTTCTTTTGTTGAGTGCATGACATGGTGAGAATTGAAGACGAGACTCGCTCCGGAGAGAGTACTTGGTTGTAGTTCACTTGTGGTTAATGTCCTTACTCATACACGCTAAGCTTGAGTGCCATGATTTATTTCTATGTTTTGATAGTTTCTAGAACTATTTTCGCATAAGCTATATTATTGGCATTGGCATATCAATGAGTCGCATTGCAGGTTTTTAGATTTCAATTAAAAGGATTTGCGGTGTTTTGTGGGTGATCACTGCTAAAAACCCTCACGAGACTCCACTCATCCTCTGGGGATCGCCTAGGGGTTTAAAAGGCTTGTTGCACGGGCTAAGTGCAATCGTGAATCCTACGAAAGTGGCATATATAGCTAGAATTTATTTATTTATTTATTTTTATTTTCTTTGCTCGAGGACTAGCAAAGTGTAAGTTGGGAGGCGTGATAAATGCCAAAATATACATATTTTGGCCCTCCAATTTACATTTATTAGTCATTTTTTTTTGTTAATTGATTTTTATTATGTGTTTTTATATTTATAGTTTACTCAAGCCCGTTGTCCGAAACTTTGGATAAAAAGAAGAATTTATAGAAGTTCTGGATCAAAATGCAAAATACTTTGAAATTAAAAGGCTAATGTCTTATAATACAAAGTCCAAGGGCCTTTTTTGTTATTAGGGATTAAAGCCCTAGTCCTATAACAGTGGAAGTACCGCGTAAAAAAGGATGGGAGGCTGCAGGCCGTGGAAAAGTTTTGGACGGAAGAAAAGAACAGGGCTGTCATCAATTTTGTTTAGTTTTCAAGTTTTATTCAATTACTCGTATTTCGGTAACTTATTTTAATTTTTGTTCTTAATAAAAGCTATTCAATGGTATTTGATTAGTTTATATTTCTCGTTTATTTTCTTTCTTCAATATTAGAAGCATGATTCAAATTAGGGTTTCTTCTTTTTCATGCATAATGATTAGTGAGTAGTTGTTTAGGTAGGGTCGCGGGCTGATTAGCACACCGTGACCAGTTCGGGTACTGCTCTTGTTTTCAAACAATGAAAAATATAATTTTTGATTGAAAAAATACTTCCCGCAGATGAACCCGGGCATTGTCGAAGCCCAGGTGAACGGGGGAATAGGGGTCCAAAACTTATTCTCCGTTGCGCATGGATAAACGGCAACCATAGGGTCTCGCATCTTGCAGGGTATCTTTTTCAATTAAAAATTAAATATTTTTAAGAACATTGAATGAAGCAGGTAAATCCGGACTGGTTACGAGAGTTATGAATCCTACGACCGTACCTCTTTTAATTATTTGAAAAGTACAGTTATTTCTTAGTTTTAGTTAATCTCAACATCAAAATACAAGGGGTGGCTACCTAAGAGCCCATTTAAATTATAGCAACCTGAGTTTTTAAGTCAGCACACATCACCATCCATGTGGATTCGACTCCAGATTTACCGGATATTGTGCTACGTCGGTCTCTGCCCTACGCTTGGAGCAACCCATTAATTTAGGACTAGGAAATCGGTCAAACACTAAGTCTCATAGAATAGAGTAGATTAGATTTAAAGAATGACAAAAAAAAAAATAGTCTGGTTTCCTTGTTATGGGTATTTCCTTTATTGGTTAGTTTCTTAATCACCAAATCCAATAGCCTATATAAAGGCATGTTAGGATTATGATTTGTACAGAATCAATAATACATCATTCCGCTTTTCTTCACAAGTTCCTTGGTTTGGATGGTTATGAACTGTTGATGAATTTAAATTAGGTTGAACGATGTTCTTAGTTGTTGATAATATGGTGAATTAGATGACAGTGTTGTCAACAAAAAAGCAGTCTTTAATAAAAAAAAATTCTTTATTGATGAATTTGCTAATGTGACATTATCATCATAATGATCAAATTATTGAGGACCCTAAGTCTGGCATTACTAATCGCTCCCAGGCTAATATTTTTTTGCATCTTGCATTTGTCTCCCAAATCAAGCAGAAAAAGATGAGTCATGGATGCTAACTAGCAACTTATTCGCATGTTATTAGCCTTTGCGTGTCACATAAAACAAAGACAGGGAGAGAAAAATTGCATAAGCAAAAAGAGAGTTAATAAAATTTCTTCCCTAACAAGAAAAAAAATTCTACCACACCCAAAAAGCCAGAACAACCTCAGACGAACAAACCCAACTATAGAGACGTCAAATTTAAATTGTTTGACTTTGTGGCTCACATTGCCTGCCTACATCTCCCAACTGCCACTAGTATTTTTTAGTTTTTTAGGGTAAACAAAATTAAAGATGACAACGGACTAGTCTATAAAGCCTTTTTCAAATCAAACAACGTAGCAAGTGTTTCAAGTTCGGTTCCTTGGATGTCAAACCTTCAAACCTAAGTGGCGACTTTGATTTAAGCGTTTTGCTGCGCTCTAAAAAGGGGCGCACCCGATGCGATTTTCAAAGCGTGTGCCCACAGATATGAGGGAAACCCTAGGTTTGGACATCGGTTTCTTTGGAAATTGCAGGGTATACCATAAAGTTCGTGCATGGGAATGTTTGGGAGAACGAAATGGATTGTCAGAAGCAGCTTTTGCTATAGGGGAAGCAGTGAAGAAGATGGAAAATAAAAGGATACTCGATTTGATTGAGCGGTTGGAAGGTGATAATTTTGAATCCTATTCAATATCCACAATTAGCAGTCGAGACCTAATTTGTGCTAAATTAGATAACGTGGAGTCAAATTCAACCATATTTGAAGAATGTTGTGATCCGATTCAAGTTTCTTTTTACATTGGGCCTGTGTTGGGAGAAGGGCAAGTACTAATCCTTCCATCGCCACTGGGTGAGGGTGCATTTAGCAGAGTGGCTATGGTTACGCTACCAAAGGATGGAGTTGTCATGTTGTGTGAAGATACTCTTCTCCTTCAATTTAACCCGACTATTTTGAGGGGAATATGCAGATTACGAAATATCGTTTAAGTTCATACAACTATACAAGGTGACGGATTGTAATGTGGGTAACAAAATGTACCATTTGACTCCCTTCAATATAGTTATAATATATATGCATAAATAAATAAATAAATAAGAACACCTAGTAGATATATATGTATGTGTCCAGATATATACATGTATCAATATGTTATTGTAACAGCCATGCCGTTTACTATATAAGAGATAGAATTGTGAGCAGTACGAGTGAAAAATCTCAAGAAAATTATTGGGACTCACGAAATGCACAAATAATTATTCTGGTTATATATGTTTACTGTTAATTAGAGTTTCATTTATTTGTTTCGAATAAAAAGATTTCTAAAAATGGATGTCAAGGAAATATGACATAAGTACTCAAGAGCATGTACGGAGTATGCTCCCAAACGTGTGTCGAATAATTTCTTTACTATGGAGCAATTATTCAATATCCCGCTTATGTGACAGTGTTTTTGAAAGGTGAAATTCGGAGTGGAACTTACAATTCACGTGAGACAAGTCAAACCATTGCTCACAAAACTGTATATTAGATTGTGGGACATATTATGTGACAGCAAGGATCATTAGTCATTACTATTTGAATACTCGGCTGAATTAACTCTTACTACATGTTACATGAACGTTCCAGAATAGAAATAAATGAATTTTTTGTTATCTCTTCATTATTCAGAAAAAAAGGAGATGAAGTTGTATATAGTACCTACTACAATAAACCATAAAGATCACAGCTATTGACCGTGATTGTAAGTTTTTCATCACGCTCCTGCTACCGTGATGGATATGGGTGTGATTGTAAGTCACTTTTTTTATCACAGTTATAAACCGTGATTGAAAGAGAGAAACAATCACGGCCAAAAAGCGTGATCGTTTCTCTTTTATCACGGTTATAAGCTGTGATTGTTTCTCTTGGGTGTGATTGTATATTACTTTAGATCACGGTCTATAACCGTGATTGAAAGTTCAAAATGATCACACCATAAACTGAGATAAAAAATCATTGCGTGTGATCTTTTCTTTGTATCTACTATACCATCTTTTTTTGTCATTGCCAAGTTTCGAACCCACGCACTCTTAGTTGATTTCCCAATCCCTTACCACTAAGCTAGCCAAGAACTTCTGTTATATTAGGAAAACAAAAATATTTATACTTACTTCCTAAAGTGAAAAAACTTTTTTTCCCCCTTAAAATTTGCCTATTTTTTTGAAATACAACTAACATGATATTGAAATACATAAAAATATATATACAAACATAGTTTAAAATTTTTTTTAAAATATGACAACAGATCTTTTGCCAATCAAAATTAGTTATTGGTCACCCAAGGATTTTCTTGGACGAAAAATTTAATCTTAGGTAGTAAATTTAGTAGACAATAGTATTTTTTGTTGTAATGTGAGCTTTGTACTTTTATGAAAATTATCACAACCTGTAGATTATAACATTATAGACAAACTTTAGATTTTTTTTTTATAAACTAATCATTTCACATGAATTTTGTGTTTATATTGAATTTTAATTTCAATGGTGGCTTCCCGGCTAGTTAGATTTTAATCCTTTTCAGACAAGGTTAAGCCATAATAATATAATTATTTTTTTACTTAATGTGTCAAACAAATACTTGGAAGACATCCGAAATAACTACACTACTACAATAAACCATAAAAATCACAGCTCCCCCATGTGAAAATCGGGTACTAGTGGAACAGTCCGCCTGTCGTCGAAAAAATAACTAGGCACTAGTGGAATCCAGTTGTGGGATTTGCCCTCGCTCTCTCTCTCTCGATCTTTTTGGGCGTGAAGATGAAGATGAAACGTAAAAAAATTTTGGGATAAGTGTAATTAGGGTTTATCTTCTTACCTTTTGTAAAAAAGAAAAAAAGAACTTTTCAAAGTTCTTAAACGACATCGTTTTTTCTCACATAACTTTTCAAAGTCTGTCTAAATGAGTACCAGCCCGCCCACGCAAAAATTCAGACTGCACGCATAAACGGGTGGACTTTTTATCTCGCCGCAAGAGTGAGATCATTTATCTCACTTTTTTCCTCGCTAACATTTTTTATCACTCTACAAGAGAGATCTTTTCTCTTTTATCTTGCTATAAAAGTGAGATCTTATATCTTATTTTTTTCCGCTTTAAAATCTTTTATCACGCCACAAGGGTGAGATCTTTTCTCTTTTTTATCACGCCACATGGGTGAGGTCTTTTCTATTTTATCTTGCCACAAAAGCGAGATCTTTTATCTTATTTTTTTTCGCCCTAAAATCTTTTATCACACCGCAAGGGTGTGGTTGTTTTTCTTTTATCTCGCCATAAGAGCGGGGTCTTTTATTTCGCACTAAAACACACTTTTTATCTCAGCTTTGAACTTAAACTGAGATAAAAAAATTTAAGAATCACTTTTTATCACGCTTTCACTGAAAACTGTGATCTTTGTGAATCTCCTTAGTGTGGCGCATATCTATTATTGTAGTATATATTCCACAATAACTTTTTTAACCGAACAAGATATAAGTCAAACCCAATCACCAAAAGATTGTCAAAGTTAATTATGCAGGCATTCACCGCATTACAAACCACAACTAAATAAATTGGATAGACAAAAACTACATACCCCTTAAAACAAAAGAGCAGAAGTTTAACAAAATAGCCCACAAACAGTCATCATAAGAACAAATATCCAGTTCCCTACGAGAACTGATCATGACTTTCAGCTGCTCCTTCCAAGCAAGGAGTTTGGCTGCCGTACGTAGCAGAGGTTCGAGGGTAGTGGCAAACTCTTTCAGCTGCTCCTGGTCAACTAATAGGTGAGTAAATGTTCACATACGCGCCCCCTAATTTATTGTTGCTAAGTTTATTTATTTTATTATTTAGTGTTTTAATGTTTGATTTTTGTATTGTAGGTATTTGAAAGCTTAATAGGCTAAAGTCGATTAAACCATGGATTGGACCATATTTTGCTCCTACTGTTGCATGTCTCGTGGGCCTAAAAGGCTACCTTTTATTACCAATTATTTTGACTGAAGTCTCATGGAGAAAAGAAAAAGGAATTAGGCCTAAGCTAAATCTCGGCCCACGAGGATTAGGATTAATCGGCTACAGAAACTTATAAAAGGGATCATTACATTGGGCAGTGGACGGACGCATGACTTTTTGGTTTTCAGCAACACACGAAACAGAGAGAAAGAACGGGGGCGGAGATCAAGAGGAAATGAGGCTGCCGTTCTTTTGGTTCGATTATTGTTTAGTTTTCTTCCAGTTTTCTTCTCTTCATGTTATTTGAAGTTTTGTTCCCGAGCTTGTGTCGAATAATTTCTTTACTATGTAGCAATTATTCAATATCCCGCTTATGTGACAGTGTTTGAAAGGTTTGGGATGGAACTTACAATTCACGTGAGACAAGTCCAACCATTGCTCACAAAACTGTATATTAGATTGTGGGACATATTATGTGAGAGCAAGGATCATTAGTCATTATTATTTGAATACTCGGTTGAATTAACTCTTACTACATGTTACATGAACGTTCCAGAATAGAAATAAATGAATTTTTTGTTATCTCTTCATCATTCAGATTAAAAGTACAATGTGATTAATTTCAATGCAGTCGTCATTTTCCTCATCTCGTATGAGAAAAAGGAGATAAAGTTGTATATAGTAATTAACTAGTCATCAGTCAAGGAAACTCAACTTTCAAATCCATTCATGAACTATTTAGACTGTTAAGATTAAAATTTGGCTGAATATAAGATAAATTAGTGCTTCACCTGCAAATTAAGGTTACTGTAAAAAAAAAAAAGTAGTAAACCTATCTTTGGTGTCCAAATTGGCAGCAATTCTAGATTTTCCAAATCTGTCAAATCCTTCATGCCAGCAGACGTGCACCTTAAAAATGATGCACTAGTTTACTTTTATGGTCTAGTTTACGATTGTGCCAAAGCATCAATATTGCATCTTCTTTTTTTATTTTGTACTTTTTATTAAGACTGTATTAAATCATAAAATAGTCTCGGAACCAAGATAATTGGGATTTTCATTTCACAAGAAGTTTGCGGGATTGGGAAAAGGTACAACTCCTAACTCTTGTTCAGTTACTGAGTGTAGTGCAATTGCAAGATTCTCAAGAGGATTGTATTGAATGGAGATGAACCAAAAATCTGACATTTACAGTGAAGTCTGCATATTCCAAATGGGAAGATCAAAAATTTGTAGAAGATAAAGAGCTATATGCTGTCTGGAAGAATTTATGCCCCCCTAAAGTAGAGTTATTTGCATAGATGGCTGTACAGGAGCGTGTCTCAACGAGGTCTGTGTTGGTAAGAAGAGGGATTCTGAATGAGGAGCTTAGCTTCTGTCCTTTATGCAACAA